>JAUTXW010001589.1:10000-345000 GCA_030620095.1 Kuschelorhynchus macadamiae | reverse complement strand
GCGCCACCTTGACTATTTTTGATTTGTCATCTTCTGTGTCTGAGTCCAGTTGTACACTCCCTTCTTGGTCATCAAAGTCGTAAACTACAAGAAACGTAAGGGTTAATACCATTTCTAAGACCATTTATTACCAAAAAATAATAAGAATTTTTTTCAAATATCAGTACAAATATTGATTTGAACTAAAAATAACATATTGTGTTAACACCTAGAACGCAAGTCTCTATATTAAGTGTAATAACATGTACTTATAATAGAAATTTAATAAACTCTAAAACTAAAACAAAAGAAAACAATTTTGTCATAATGAGACAATACAAAACAACGCAAGAAATGATCGACGTGTCAATATATCAAAGAAAGAGACCAAATTCATGCTAATTAAAAATATTTAGGAATTCAGTTTTTCTCTGGAAAATACGTGCTCTACATTTTTGTTTTAAAAATCTCAAGGTTTGGAATATTTATTATGACAACTGGTAGCATATTATAAAACTTGGATCTTAGGTAAGTTATAAATCTTTGATTAATATTCCTGTAGCTTAAGGGGATTTGAACGTTTCTGTGGGTCTTATTTCTTGTGTCACGCTGATGATTTACGTATTTTTTAAACATGAACATATGAATACAACGTCAAAACATACAAAGATCCAAACATTAATATGATGTTTTTATTATTTATCACTCCAGACTATAATACTATATGAAATCAATCAATCCACTAAAGATTTGTTAACCATTCCAAGAATGGAATAGGTTGGGACAGGGCTATGTCCAACAGTGGATGGAAAAAGGATGAGGAAGAGACGAGAGAAGAGAATAATTAGTCATCTGATATTAATGTATGACCCTCCTACTGAAGGTGTTTATCAATTATTATTCCTAGATATTCAGTACTAGAAACTTAATTAATATTATTTTCAAAATTTTCGACAGTATTGAAATTTGCATGTGAGCAAGAGGACCCCTCTTGCGCAGAGGAAAATCTATATAAGTTATCTAGAATAAGTGTCAATTTAAAATAATCTAATAACCAGTTTTTAACTCGAGTTAACCTCCTCTCGAGCCTCCTCCCAGTCATCATCAGAAAAAAGCAAGACTGTATCGTCTGCATATGAAATATTAGAACAATTATTTGAAAGATTGCTTAAATGAATTTATGTACAAAAACTGCTATTTGGATGTATAGAGAATCACTGTATTTTTCCCTGATTTTAATAATTTGTTTTATATCTGTTAAATAACACTCAAAGACACTAATTTTACTAAAATTATTCTTTACAATTATTGGTCCATAATTGTTAATATTTTTATCTCAAGCTTTGTGGATGGGACTTACAACAGTTGTAATAATCTGAAATAGCGTAATACTATATTTAAATATTAGGTTAATAACGACATTTTTTTTAAAATATAGATATGTACAACCTATACAACCTTGAAAGGTATACCACCAATACCTGGAGCACTAATATTATTTAGAGAATGTATATTAATAATGAGTTCATTAGATATAAAAACATCGATAATAAGGGATTTGAAAAATTTGATACGTTATTTAAGTCAAAATCAACTAAAGCAGTTTTTTGTGCCATTTTATCTTCCTACACTCCCAAAAATTATGTTACAAAAATTAGCCATTCTTTATTATTTTCAAACGGAATGCCATTCAGTAAGTCTTTCTTTATCTGGTCATTACAATTATTAGGTTTATTATTTGGTAGTTTAAGCTTTGCAGAAAGAATGTGTTTTCAAATTGGGAAAAAATATTCTATTTAGATCAGTCATAATTTCTAGGTTTCAACAAACACAAGATATTTTTTTCTTTTGTATGTTGATGAGTTTTAAAACAGAAACCCTATGACCTTTGATCTTTAAGACCTGATCTAAAATTCATACATTACTATAATAATTAATATTTTCATTATTCACTAATTTCAGAGTTAGTAGGGTTCTGTAGGTAGCTTAACTCCTCCCACCAATGTTATGAATTTTCGGACTGTCTGGAAAGTTTATTAGTCCTAAACTTCTAGCTCCATTACATTTTTGATATCCTGGAGCTGATAAGATGCAATATGATAATTTCTTGGGATTGCTTTGACATGTTTTGTCTTGGGTTGCAGGAGGTATCTTCAAGGATCTTTATTGCTTTAGTCTAATAGTCAATTTTTCCACATACAGTTCACCACTGGAACAGGGAATCTTATATACTCTTTCTGTTTGAGAAAGAAGTACATTTTTAGTAAGGTTATGTATGGAGCGAGAACCAAAAGGAATTCTATTATACTAACTCTTAATTATAAAAATCTAAAATAAAATGGAAATCCTTACCTGCCATGTCTTGATCATCTTCGTTTTGTTCCCCCTCTTTTATATCTGGATCCTGTACAATAAGGACATAGCTTAGCTCTCCCGAGTTGGTATCTGCGGGAACCACTGTTACTCTCTGGAAAGCATTTCCAGAATTTATAAGGATTTGATTGCCACTGCTGTTTTGTACCTCAGGGGTGGTCTATTTGGAGAAACAAATAAAAAGATAATTAAATCGTATGAATTATAACAGTAATAATAATTTTAATAATATGTTTATTATTTACACAAAAGGGAACAAATCAAAAGATTATAATGACAATAATTCTTACAGATATGGGCAAATAAAGGGCAACTTAATTAGGTAACAAATACCGATTCTTCCTTAAGTTCCAGTTGTATATATCAATTCAATCAATTAACAAAACAAAAAAGTACATACAAATATGATTAGTTAATTATCACAATCTGTAGGCAGATCTATATATTAAATCAATAACAAAAAAACAACAATAAAAAAACAGTAAGTAAAAAAAGATCGAGGTAAAAATACTGACATCAAACAAAAAGTTAATTTCCTAAGTGCGCAAGTAAGTATAGGTGTAAACATGGTGGTTTTACAGAATTGCTTGCTGTTCCCGTAAAGTTCTTTTATACCTTTTCTTGAAGGCGCATAATGGCAAAGCAAAGTCAGCTTTCAGAGCAGTAAATTTGAGAGCCCTAAGGCACTCTTTGCGTAACTGATAGGAGTGTAGATGGTGGACTTAGATACATCATATCTGATACACGGGATTGATTAAATGGTAATGTCTGACGAGGCGATTATATTGGCAATGTTGACTTATTATTATACTTGTCGATTCTATCTGTCCACATTAATGCGAATTTATAATACCAAATCATTTTCAAGACATGACAAGATAGATTATATAGAAATATTTCGTTACTTATTAAACTTAAATATACTAAATTTTTGGTTTATTGCA
This sequence comes from Kuschelorhynchus macadamiae, assembly GCA_030620095.1. Classification (NCBI taxonomy): domain Eukaryota; kingdom Metazoa; phylum Arthropoda; class Insecta; order Coleoptera; family Curculionidae; genus Kuschelorhynchus; species Kuschelorhynchus macadamiae. The sequence continues at coordinate 341,704 of JAUTXW010001589.1, read as the reverse complement.
CATGTTTTATTCAATGATAATATTTGAAGAAAATAAATGTATCCTTTTAATATAACACCATATCTATATTTATTGCTCTAGATTAGTTTCTACAACTTTAATTCAACTATGAAGTTTGTATTTCACTTATTACTTTAAGATATGACAACACACTATTGTTGTGGTAAGTATAATAACGGTCAAATATCTCAGTATCTACTACACTTAAGTATACTAACTTATGTACAAGTTAATGTCTGAATTACCGATAATGTAGCAATGTTACCTGCACCTGGTTTTGCAGAAAATCAATCAGTAAACTTAATTTTAAAGTTTAGCAATTACTATTTTTATTTCTGTAGATCTGTAAATTATTTTGGCTTTATAATATAACATGTGCAGTAAGTTGGCACTGAAATATCTGACGGTTTCCTTATATTTTGAACAGAATGCTGTTTTGTCACAGTTTCAAAAACAAGTAAAATAGAAAACAGATGTTGTGGGAACAACTTAAAAGTGGGCAAAGGCAATTCAGATCGTGAGATGAGACAACATTAAACTTGGTGTACAAAAACTGGTATATTTTAGTTTAGTAGGGTATTGATATATTTGGCTGTCCTGACATTTTTATAAAAAAAAGGGAGCAATCTTGAGCAATAAATATAACTATGTAATTATATTTAAAAAAAAAACACTTATTTTCTGCAAAACCAATAAATTTGACATAATTGCAAAAATCATCATCGACATGACTAATAAAACCAATAAAAACTAAATTTTATATATTTAAGTTTAATAGGTAACGAAATTTTTTTACCGTTCCCAAAATGAAATGAAGTAGAGATTTCATATTAAGGGTTCACATTATTGTTTACATGGAGAATTGACAGGTAAAAAATTAAGTATACAGTTACATTTTAAAAATATTACTTTTGTTTCTGTTAAACCAGTAAACTTGACAACATCGCAAATACCATTAGCGCATCCATGTCAAACATGCGGCCCAGTGAGCGTTTTTCTGCGGCCCAAATCAGTTTTGAAAACAGCCAGATAATGCGGCCCGCGAACAAGTTGAAAACCGTTTTTGAAAGCACGCGCCGCTGCAACAACGATTGGTATAATAAAATGTACAATTGTACATAGTGCCATCTATGTTTAGGAGGATGAACTACACATACTCAACCTAAAGCCAAACTTTATCTGGCTTGTTCCATGAAATTCTATCATGCAAAAACGCAGATGACGATATCTGAACATTCTGGAGAGAACTCGAGAAATCACATCAATCACAATTGCGATAGAGTTTCGAGTTGAGTTGCGCACTTATTGTTACAACATTAAGGAAACTTGTAGATGAGCATCGTATCTTTCAAGAAAAGTGGGAATTAGAGTTTTTTTGCTGTGAAGTAAAAGAAAAAATTATTTGTTTGATTTGTAATAGTACAGTCGGTGTCCCAAAATTATATAATATAAAACGTCACTATGATATTCATAAAACTATGTTTGACAAGCATACACACATCAATGTGTATGAAGAAATACTAGAATTAGTACCATTGCATGATAAAACAACTGGGAAGGATATTTTCAATGCTGTTTATGGATTTCTGCAAAAGTACAATTTAGATTTGTCAAAACTGTGTTCCATTGCAACAGACGGAGCTCCTTCAGTGACTGGAGTAAAAAACGGCTTCGTTAAAATATTACAGACAAAGATCAGAGAAAGTTTTATGCTCAAAGGTGATCAAGTTGGAAAGTGTTTGAGTCAGTGCAAAAAATTATAAACTTCATAACGTCACGAGGCCTTAATCAGCGACAGTTTTCTGCATTTTTACGTGATTTAGAAAGTGAGTACACTGGTTTACCATATTATGCAGAGGTGCGAGGGCTTTCATGCTTTATGGTACTCAAAGAAGAAATACGCGTTTTCATGGAAACAAAAGGAGAAGATGTCTGCTTATTATGCGATGTACCTTTTTTACAAGATCTTTCATTTATGGTAGATATCACAAAACACTTGTCGGACTTAAATACGAAATTACAAGGACCACGTCAAGTTATTACAGATATGCATGATCATGTGAAAGCTTTCAAGTGTAAGATGATGTTGTGGGAAAAACAGTTAGCAGAGGATAATCTGTCACATTTTCTGACTTGTAAGGCATATCAGGAAAGCACAAGTGTCCCAATATCATACAAAATATATTCAGAGAAAATGAGAATTGGCAGAATTTGACAAGCCTTTTCAGGATTTTAAGCCCCAAGAAAACAATTTTTCTCTATTTAATGGTCTTTTCACTATCGATATTGATAAAGTTCCCCCTCACTTGCAAATGGAAGGAATTGAGATTCCGTGTCAGACTCATTTAAAACAAAAATTTGATAGTGTTGGTACATTCGAATTTTATAAGTACTTGCCTGTTCAATACCAAGAAATGAGAAAATTTGCCTGTAAAATCTTGTCAATGTTTGGAAGTACCTATAAGTGTGAACAACTATTTGCTTTGTTGAAAGGAAACAAATCTCCCGCAAGATCGCGATTGACGGACGCACACTTGGACGCAGTTTTAAAAGTTATTTCCGCCGATAAATTCGCGCCACAAATAGACAACTTAATTAAAGAGAAAAGATGTCAAATATCTGGCAAAAGAATTTATTGTTTGTAGTTTCTGGAATGTCCTTTTTATTGGAAATAAACAGACTTGTCATATAATCGTACTTTTTCTCAAGATTTTCAGTAGTTTGTCTTCTTTAAGATAAGGTTTTGCGGCCCACCTAGTCGATGATCTCCATGCTTTTGGCCCACCAGTGACTTTGAGTTTGACATGGCTGCATTAGTGCATCAGACAAAACCCTTGTATAAGATTTGGTTTACCTCATAATCGTACAGCTATGATTTAAATAAACACTCTCTACCTATTATCCCACTTTATATGAGTTAAGTTACACCTAACTGTAAAGATATTTTAAAAAATTATGAAAAGGTTAAAAAATGTTTTTAATAAATTACTGCCATAAATGATATACCGAACAGGGAGAAATTAAAATTTTTTAAAAATAAATTATGACATTAAAAGTTACATGGAACTGTAAAAACAGTATTTAAAAATTTGAAGTAACTTTTACGTTACGGAAAAAACAAGTTTTTTTTGTGACAGATGTAGAGTCAAATAAATTAAGTTATAAAAAGTTACATGAAACTGTGAAAATTATATTTAGAAATTTTAAGCAGCTCAAAAGTTAAGGGGAAAACAATTTCTTTTTGAAAGATGTTAATTTCTTTTTTTAAATAAATTAAGCCATTAAAAGTTACATCGAACTGTGAATTAAAAGTTGTAAGTTCAAATGTCACGGGGAAAAACATTTTTTTTTGACAGTAGTTTTCTTAAACCGCAAAATTCTTAGAAACCATATTTGAACAGATGCCATTTAAATTACATCAAATAGTGAAACCCGTTAAAAAAATTACACTAGAACCAATTTTGACAAATTAGAATTTTTTACTTACAAGGGAAATATTGTAATCGTGAAAAAATCACCTTCCGAGATTTTTTCAGATCTTTACGTTTCAGGGTCTCTTGTTGCCGAAAAACAAATTCCGTCGGTCTGTTAGCGGTAAAACTTAAGGGTCATATGTGGATCACCTGGTGGTAAAAATCCATTATGGTGAAACGAAATGTTACACAAATTATAACTAAAAAACTACTTATCCAATATAACTCAAATTTTGCACAAAAATAAATTATTATGTAGGAATCAGTCCATTATAGCAAAACAAAATGGCGGCCTAATAAAATATATAAAAAATCAGCATGGAAAAACGACTAATTAGATTAATTTCAAATTTTGTACAAGCATTATGTGTTATTTAGAGGTAAACTGATACAGTGGTACGAATTTACAATTTAAATACAAATAAAGTGCTGAAAAAAATTTATGTAAAAAATAATATTGTTATTCAATTGACTTTAAATTTTGTAGAAAAATTAAATGTGATATAGACATGACGGAACAAAATGGCGGTGTGCCTCGATGTAAAAACTACTTCATTTATTTTAAATTATGTCTAAAAATCAAGTGTGGCATAGATAGAAACAAGCGACATATTGGTAGAACAAAATGACTCATAATAAAAATATTTGAAGAGATGTTCTACCTACTCTCTTTTACCGCCCCTCAAACCGTTTGAGGAGATATTTGCTATATTTTGGATCCATGTCGTCTTATAAAGTTCGACTTGTCAAAATATATGTATAGCCTGATAGGAAAGTCCAGTCAATGCTACCTCGAAAAAAAAAACAGATTATATTCTTTGAAAATTAAAAATGTATGCATTTTTTTTAGTTAGATTTTCTGATATTTCGGAATACTTTGGAATCAAACAGTAAATCGGAAAGTTGTAGAAAATAGATAGATATTATTAAGCGTCTCGCTTTTGTGAAAAAAGTAAATAGCCTTCGTTATATTTAGCTTCAAAATAAAAGTATGTAAACGTTTCGGCACGGCCACGGCGAATACAGGCATGGAAAAAAGGACATGCACAAAATAAACACTGCGAAGTCGAGTGTTTATAATAATAATAGGCAAATAAAAAGTCGACAAAAACATGACTGTCGACTGCATATCTCTACGTCAGCGATTTCTGAACGCTAAGAAAAGGTATGTTGTTGTTGAGAAAGCCACGGTCTTGTTTAGAAAAAAAAAATGTCTTACTTATTTACGATACTGTTATTTGTGAGACATTTGATCGGACATCAGTAGCACGCGTCATCATAACGCTAAATGTAAATGCCTTAATAGGTGTCAGGCAGTCAGATATGTCTTATTAAAAAAAATAGATTACAGCGCATCGAGACTACCTTAAATAACTGGAAACGCGAAAAATTCAACAAAGTAAGGCATAAGCAAAAAGTCTGTGTTGAATTAATTCATCTTTAATCTAATCTACAAAAAGGCACGGTGAAAATTGGTGTATACTTCAGAACGCATTATATGTCTGAACATTCAAACATGCGTCAAAAGCAGAAAAACGTCAATTTCAAAGTCGCAATGTCCAAATTCTAGTGAAAAATAAGCATTTTAAAATAGAAAACGCACCTCCTCTTGTTCTTCGACGACTTCACGTTCTTCAGTTTCTTGATTGATTATGAACTCCTCCCCTTCTTCACTGGCCTGTTGGGGTAAAGTGGACATGACGGTCATCACAGGTTGTGAGTCGCCTTTAGCCTGGAAATAGTAGTGCCCCGCCTGATCCACAAAGTAAGTTCCCTCCTCTGCATCTCCTTCAACCTCGCCATCCTCTGTCGATGCTAGATAACAATTTAATTGTTTTATGATAGATTATTTACAAAAGTCATTAAATGTATATACTTGAACCTTAAAGAAGTTTCCTAAATCTGTTACAGTACACAACTTACTGATATTTATTTAATAAATATATACTGTATAATTTTAAGACACAAAAGATAGATAGATTATATTATATGTTTTGTAACATTTTGGTCAGTGAATTTATTTTAGATTTTTTTTTATCTTTAAAGAAATAATAAAGCAGTTTAAATAGAAATATCTAAAACAAGTTTATATAAAGAAACCTTTAGACTGCAATGTCATTTTCATTCTCATATATAAAGCAAAAAAAAGACAAAAATGCAAGTATAAAATGCCTTCAATTGGAAAGAGTTGACGCAAAAAATTATTCCTTTTATAAATCACTGTGTGGTGAAATCTTCAAATAACTAGTGTAATAATAATAACAAAATGGAATTAAATAACTTTTTTTATGAGTGGTAGATAAAGAGAATACTCATGCTATACTAGAGTGTGTGAAATCTAATGGACATACCGGAAGAATACTAAATGAAGATCGAAAGTGATCAGTATAAAAAACGTTGTTCAGAAAGCATTATCTTGACAAAACTTAACGCAGAAACTTTATTATTTTTAGCCATATCAAAACCAAAAAGTATATTTCATTACATCCCCTCGTAGGATGGTCACACCATATCCTGCAGAATTATCAAGTTCTGATGAAGAGACGTGCATTCAAGGACCTGCTTGGTAAGATATTTTCAATATGTTGTTAAATATTCATGTTATAGGAAAACATTGCATTGGAATATAAGTTTACCTTTTATTGGAATATTATGGTTATTATTAAAATAAAAAAAAAATAATAAAAAGTTGATTATTAAAATACATCTCACTTATCTATCTGGCCTTGAAGATATATGTTAAATTTGTTTTTGAATTAATTTAGAATTTATCAAATTTCTAGCTTTTTATCGTTTTAATGAATATAGTAAAATTAAATCTTGAACTGAAAAAAACATCAGTATACTTATCTGTAATTTTCATAAAACGATGTTGGGGATTTATAGGTCTTACAAAGACACATACTTGGCTTAAGTTCTTTATAAATTAATATATGATGCAGGAAGATATTAACGTTGATTCTTAGGCACCAAGTACATGGGAGATTTAAATTTGATAGAACCAATTATTTAAACTAAACTTTCCCATTATTTTCTTAAATTAGTTTAAACTGTCTAACCGAAAATAGTTTTGAACCATTTCAGCTAGTTCTGGCAAGAAAATACAAATTTCAACTATGGCCAGCAGCAATACTGGGAGAAGCTTGCTTCATAAAAGGGTTCAGAGTATATTTTTTTAGAAGCAAGGACGTCCTGGATATTCCAAGAGAAAATATACTCATGTTTTTTGAAAACTTATTAGAGCGACAAGTCAGCTTTAGAATAAACAGCTGTTGGAAAAGAGGCATGTTGAAAAGCATCCATATGGACAAAACTACAATACCAGAGTTTCTTATCGAAACGAAGAAAGGCGTGCCATACGCAGTAAAGTTTTTCGATTTATTTTTGACAACGCAGCAGGCTAATGAGGTATTGCCTGAAAGCATTTCACAAGCATCATTATTTTCTATATAAAAAAAATGTGTTGTCAAAAATAATTTTATTAAATGAAGCCTAATTATATATGATATTTATATCCGTGAAACAGTTTAATAAATCTATGAACATATAAAAAAATCTTTACACAGGGTCACACTACAATACGAAGCTATCTATATATTTAAAACATAAAGCGGTTCGATTTCGCCAGCAGCTCTCACTTAACCAATTTGGATGTTTTTTTAAATAAAACTCTCTACCTACAGATGTGTTATTACTAGTTAGTATTTAACTGTTATCACATGCGAAAACAAAGATTAAATACATTAGTTATAACACTTTGCTGCTGAGTTGCTGTCTATTTAAATTAATAACCGGTACATGACGAAAAATATACCTGTAAACTTATTGTTTCGTATCGCATACAGTAATCGCCTGTTTAGACTTCTTTCATATCAGTACAACTACAAACATTTTATTGTTATACAGATTTTTGCATTTACTCGAACAATCAAAAATGTTCTGGGAATATCATCTCTGCAAAACGACTGGTGTAATTTCGGCGCCAACTACCCTCCTTAACCTGGGCGATTAAGAAAGGCAGATAAAGCTGTAACGAACGGTTTGACCGTTTTAAAGTTATCTTTGGACAATATTTTGTTTACATACACACACATCCGTAGACATCTTTTTTTATATATGTTTTTCGTAATATAGTGACTCCAAAACGTCGAAAAAAAAACAACTCATATTTTTCGAAAATGTTTGCGATTCCATTATGTACATCTCCTATATGGCTTATATAGGGTGTTAACTATACAATATATGGGCTGTTATATGTATTATCGGCGCCTATCGTAATAAAAGACTAACACTCAATTTAATTTCGGTACCGCTATTTGGATCCGCCTCGGGTTAGCATCAGGTTAATCAATATACCCATCGTTAAAGCCATAAAAGAAATGACGGTTTCACAGTAGTATAAATTAAAGATTGCCACTCAAATCGACAATCGATTCGCATCGAGTTAACGTACCTTTCTTAATAAAGCCATCGTTAAAGCCATAACAGAAATATGTTGGGCAGCCACTGTATGTGTACGAAACGGGAAAGTTTTATGGTTCGATACGAAACAGGAATGAATCGTTTAAAGACCCCCATCAAAGATACATTTTTTTTAAATAAATATGGGATTTTTATTGTTATTTTATTGAATTGAATATTTCTACTACCCTCAAAAAGAACAGAATATCTATTACTCTTTAACGCATCTCAAAGGTAAATTATTGAGAAATACTCTTTAAGATGAATAAGCAACGTTGTAGTTTGTACCGGGTGAGTCAACGATTAAAAAAAGTAAATTTACATCGAACAGGTACAATGTGGAAACAAACTGTTTATGCTATGGGATACATATGTAAATCGCGCTCATTCTAAAAATATTTTGAATTATACGGGGTGCGTCAAAAAAGTAGGGCTACTAAAAGTATTTTTTTAAATGGGACACCCTATATTTGACTTGATTTTTAAATTCTATCACTTTTTTGTATAACGTGTTATATTGCTAAAATTGACACTTTCTTAAATATTTGGCTTTAAACGAAAAAAATATAAATTTGATGCACATCTATGATTAGCAATATAACGCCTTGTTGTGCCACTTAAAGTAAAATATTTTGCTTCTGCACAAAATAGGCAAGGAAAAAAGGACTGCTTTCGTAATATTGAAGATATTACATACAGGGTGTCTAAATTTAAATGCCCAACTTTAACATATTTAAACCAATTTATTTCAGTTTTTTTAAATGGAACCCCCTGTACATTTTTATTTATTCTTTTTAAGCATAACAAAATCTACAAATTTATTACATATTTTATATATCTATCTTCAATAGTTTTCGAAATATTTTAAAATTATCTTTTTTTGTGTAATTTAGAAAATTACCAACTTGATCGTAGTAGCCATAGAAGCTGTCATTAAAACAAAAGTATTTAATATGAATACATTAGTTTATTATCTAAAATTAATCCACTGAAAATTTAGATAATATAATAATTTGTTAATAAAATTGCTACAAAAAAAATGATCTAATAACCTTGAAATTTTAACATCAGAATCTACAGCAAGCAAGACTACAAGAAAATATAAATATCATCCATTTCATATTACATTAAACCAAGAGTTACACAGTGAAGATTTTAAAATCCGTGTTAAGTTTTGTAACCCAATGATAGGGCGCGTAGGCAAACTTTTTTGACAATATTATGTTTTTGGAATGAATCTTAAATTTCAAAGCAAAGGATCCGTGAACTGGCATAATATTATAAATATTTAAAAATTATGTTGAACAAGGGGTCTACTCGTCTAGTTTGCAAATAAGTAAATACACTTCAATGAAGGAATACATTTCAATTTAGAAAACTTATATTAATAGGTACTAATTTTTCAAGTTATACAGATAAAAATAGTTATCAGACTAAAAAAAATCGCTTTTAAATGTTAATCAAATGTTTTCATAGTTATATTTTAAAAGATGCTCAAATAAGAGTCCGCCTTCACAAATACACATGTTGAACCTTTTAATAATATTTTGCATAGTTTTAACTAGCACGTCTGGTGATTAGTGGCGCATACATCCCTTATTCGTTCCTGCATGTTCTCCCTTGCTGTAGGTGGTTGGGTGTAAACACGATCTTTAATATAACACCACAAGAAAAAATCTAATGGAGTTATATCACAAGATCTATTCCATGGCCATTCGATAAAACCGCTACGACCAATCCATTTTTGATTAAAATTAGCGTCCAAAAATTCACGAACGTCCCGATGGTAATGAGCAGGTGCACCGTCTTGCTGCAGCCACATGTCTCTTCTTTCTTCTATGCTGAGTGGTCTGAGAAGAATAGGCAGCTCAACGTTCAAAAAATCTAAACCTAAAATATCTTTGTCCATTAAGTGGTTCATTAAAAAAATACGGACCTATAATATGGTTTCCAATGATTCCAGACCAAACATTTAATGACCAGTGATTTTGATGTTGTACCTCTCGTACCCAGTGCGGATTTGTTATTGCATAATAATGTATATTATGCCTGTTTACAGCTCCATTGCTTCTTAGCTTCATCGGAAAACATGATATTCGCTAAAAAGTCCGGATATTCTTCTATTCGCCTTATCATTAAGTTGCAAAAGTTAACACGCCTTTCAAAATCTTCATCGTACAACTCTTGGTGTAATTCCATATGATATGGACAATATTTATATCTTCTTGTAGTCCTGCTTACTGTAAATTGTCATGTCTCAGTTAAACTAGCAAGTTGTGGACTACTTAAACTGGGATTTTCTTCTATATGAAGTAGAATTTCCAACTCTTTATCTTGATTTGTAGCAATTTTATTGACAACTGTTCTCTTCGAATATGCCACATTGCCACTAGCATCAAATCTCTCCATGACATTTTGAAAGGCCACTTTAGAAGGCGCGCGTCGATCCGGATGTATTGGTTCATATAGCCTTTTGGCCAGAAGGCAATTTTTTTGAGCTTCACCCAATATATAGACCATATCTATCATTTCATTTTGTAACAAATTAATTTTAAATTAGACGAGAATACGAAAGACGAAATACAATGCACTAACAACAACACGTTTTTAAGATTTCATACATTTAGTCGCCAGTAGTTATAGACTGTTTTTTCCATGGATACTTTGATTGATCGAGTTGTTGATTTTCTAAATTACGCAAAAAAAGGAAATTTGAAAATATTTCGAAAACTATTGAAGATAGGTGTATAATATGTCAATAAAAGTTATAGATTTTTTTATTCTTAACAAGACTAAATAAAAATATACAGGGGGTTCCATTTAAAAAAACTGAAATAAATTGGTTTGAAAATGTTAAAGTTGGGCATTTAAATTTGGACACCCTGTATGTGATATCTTCAATATTACGAAAGCAGTCTTTTATTCTATGCTTATTTTGTGCAGAAGCAAAATATTTTATTTTTAGTAGCACAACTAGGCGTTATATGGCTAATCATAGATGTGCATCAAATTTAATTTTTTTTTGTTTAAAGCTAAATAAGTGTTAAAATTTTATGTAGAATTTAAAAATCAAGTCAAATATAGGGTGTCCCATTTAAAAAAATACAACTTTTAGTTGCCCTACTTTTTTGACGCACCCCGTATAATGTAAAATATTTTTTAAATGTGCACGACTTACATATATATCCCACAGCATAAACTGTTTTCAGATTTTACCTGTTCGACGTAAATTTACTTTTTCCAATCGTTGACTCACCCTGTACACGGTCTGAGCCTACCTCTCTTTTTAGCTTAACTACTCGACTTTCGAAGACTCTCGACGAAATCGGAGGGTATCCTTGTTTCGATTTAGGTTCAATCGTTTATATTGATTTTGCATTTAAGGAGTTGGTCGGGAACATAACGCGTTTTAAAATACCACTGGAGGGAATTATCCGGAGTTTCGATTTGATTGGTTTGGGAATTTTAGTTTTATCTTGCTGGGTTAGTTATTGTAACATCATATTAGAAATTAATTTTGTGTCTATAGACTTAAAAGTTGAAATATACCCTAATATGATGCAACTAAAAATATACACAAAGCTCGCAAACTAATGAATCATAAATACCAACATCAAGTCTTAGGAGATGGAGGCAACTTTTAATTTTATAGTTTCAGATGTAATTTTAAAACTATATAAAGTTGCCGTCGAATTCCGACGGGATTTCACTTGTCCTTAATGAAAGTCAATGACATGGAATATTTGGAAAACAATTAGATGACTAGATACAAAATAATCTAGGTGTTCTTTAGGTAGGATGGTTTTAAAGTCAAAGCACAATATAAACCTATCTTTAGCCTTAAACTTTGCTCACACTCAAAATATGTTTTATATCAAAGATTAGTATCTTGTTGACAAGGCCAAATGTAAAATAAAAAGATCCAAAAGTGAATTAATATCTTTGCTGATAAAATAAAATGAGACTATACAAAGGTCAAGTGGGTTAATAAAGGTTTCATTCCATATAATTATGTGATATACAAAATAATTATGAATATAATAAAAATGCTTTATTAACAGAAAAATTAAATTACACAATAATAAAACCCAAATTTTAAAGTAATTATAGTTATATTACATTATATTACCTATAGTCATTAATTTATAACTATGTAATTTTTACACAACAAATTATTTGATTAGAATAATGGAACATTTTGTATATTGTAAATGTATGCATATATGTATTAAACAAAAAGTATTTTTCTCAGGTGGGATATTTTCCACAAAAACTAAAATCAGCTATTATAACTCCCAAACATGAGAAACCTACAGATGACATTCAGAACAACAAAGCCTTTGCTTTACTTTCAGTGTTATCTAAGATATTTGAGACCGCCTATCTAATCAGACTCGTTTTCTCGTTTCACATGGCATATTAACCCCAGGCAATATGGTTTTGTGCAGGGTTGCTCTAACTAGGGGACGAGTCTTTTTATTTACAGTCACCTTCCAGAAAATTTTGAGAATATAATGAGGTCTATTGGCATCTTTTCGATCTGTCATGGGCCTTCGATACCATTAACCACATATTACTACTGCAAAAACTGTTCTGTTATGGGATTCCTGGACCGGCTTGAAGCTGTATCAAGTCTTTTCTGGCCATTTCAGTTAACTTCCATAATAAATATGAGAGAAACTTATTATTCGGGGAGTGCTTTGGTGACCACCGGAGTTACTCTGGGTATTATATGGGGTCCAGTGCTGTTTGTAATTTGTATTAACAATATAAATGGTAGTCCACCTGATCACTTCATTATGCTCTTTGAGCTGCTAGCATATCTGCCCCTGACTATAAATTATTGTCTACAAACGCGCGATCATGTATGCATGGAGATTATGTCTGGGTGGCGTGAAGGGAATGGTCTTGTTCTGAATGGGTCAAAAACAGATCTTATGCTTTTCACCCAGATTGGAGTGTCAGTGTAAGTTTATTATGGCTGGTAGTTTTAAAGAACTTTTCTATCACCTATTATATCATATGACATCTTAATTTGGGTCAACTCAATGACCAGTCAAAAGATCTTTATATACTACAAGCAGATTTTGCGTAACATAATGGGGTTGCCACCTATTACCTCCTGCAAAGAAAACTTTACACAACAGAGAATTTTTTACCTTATTGCATGTTTCTGTGTTAGCTCAGGAAGAATATCAGTACAATTAGAAAATGCGGCGATCTAAACTCTTAGACCCGTTTTAGTAAAAATTTAGTAAAATTGCAAAGTTATGGAGGTAACCCAATTAGATCCAAGCTTATCAACAAGAAAAATCCCAGGTTCATCAAAAATTCCTAGGTCCGCACTAACCATTGACAAATATACTCAAACTGCACAAAATTTAATAAGAACATTAAGACATTTTCTCGAAAGGCTAATAATGTCGGATAAGGTTACTTTTAATATAAATAGAAAAGTTAATAAGCATAATTGTAGAATATGAGCAGAAGAGAATTCCAGGCAATTTAATGAACACATCAGAGATTCGCCGAAAGTTACAGTTTAGTGTGTGTGTATCCAGGGAAAAAATGTATGTCCTATTCTTTTTTGAAAATCCAATTGTAAATTCTTATGCATATGTGAATATGCTGGAATTTTTTTTTATCCGCAATTACGACAGGAAAATATTCAGTTCAGTGTACTTTCAACAAGATGGACCTATACTGCAGTACGTGTTAATTACCAGAGATTCACTAAATAACATTTTTGAAAACAGATAGATTAGAAGAGGAGGTCCTATTCCATGGTCTCCTCTTTCACCCGACCTAACTGTTCCCGATTTTTTTTAATGGAGGTACATAAAAGAGCAATGCTATAATCTGCTACTACAAACTTTAGAGCAGTTAAAAACAAATATTTGCAACATAATAGAAGATATTCCCGAAGAATATTTACTCCATACTTTTAGCAAGCTTACTACTAACTTAAACATATGTATTGAAGTCGGAGGAAGACACTTCCAACATTTGCAGTAGTAATTTTTTAATAACAAGGTATCACTTTAATATTACTGTTTAATGGTTGGTAGAGTTGGGGATGGTCAATTGACCCAGGTTTATTTCACCGGTCAAATTTGGTCAAAATAACTTGAAATTTTAAACATTTTATTTCAGTTATTATAGATGGGAGATATTGTAGATTAATTATATTTTTCTAGTTATCGGAATCCCAATCGGCACAATTTACTTACAAACTTTTTTTATGAAGACAACTACCCATGTTTAATTCTGGGAAAGGGGAAGGACTAAACTTTTTGATTTTGAAGAGATATACAGGGTGTTCCACTTAAAATAACAAAGTTGCCTTATACCTGAAAGTCAGTCATTTATTAAAATGACATATGTTTCAAACAAAACTTTCAGCAAATTAGAAATATTCAGTGAAAAGTTTTGGAGCTATTTAAGTCCCAAAATGGGTCAAAATATATATATATATATATATATATATATATATATATATATATATATTTTTTTTTTTTGGTAATTATTTTTTATCAGGAAAAGCAGCGAAAGTTTAAACTAAGATTTTTATTTTGCTCTTGTGAACTTGCCATTTCAGAGCAAAGATAATTATCATTGTCAAATGTAATCTTTAATTTGGAAAATTACATTGCACATTGCATTATATTGGTTAATTACATCCAAAGGTTTCCGGTTTCGACAAAGGCACGACTTGTTTTGGAATAATTGTTAAATTATTACAAGAATACAAGTATCCTTTAAATAAAATAATCTTACCAGATGGCATACTGTTATCACCAATTTCTTTTTGAAATCCAGCCAGATATGACTGAATTTCAGTGACATTCTCCGATACATCTTCCAGCTTCACTTTACCTTCCACAAATTGAGTTGCCATATTATTCTTAATTCCAATGTCTAGATAAGGCTAAGATATCTCCATATCTAAAAAATAAAAAATATATACATGAAATAATACACAACTTTAATAGATTTGGAACTAAAAATGACTTTTTCTGTCTAAAACGCTTAATTTCTTACTTCTAATAAATATGCTGCTGTGGAATGTACAAAAAATTGGCAAGAGGTAAAACAAAATTGTTAAGCAGAAAACGATTTCCAGATCATTCTACATCAAATTGTACAATCTGGTTGTAAATGCACCCCTATTACTATTCATGTTTATATAAATCTAAAAAAAAATTAAATACAAAAGTTTCTTTAAACTGTATGAATGGTGTTGTTTATGGATACACAGGATGTTTCGATTTCCTGAAATAAAGATCATCTTTTGTTTCCTGTGTATTATCTTGAAGACTGATTTAACTGAAGTAAATAAATCTAAACAGAAATAAAATGCAAAACCTTAAGAAGATCTGAGTCAAATCTGCCTTAGAATAATAAAGTAGTTTTCTGATGCAGTTCTGGATGTTGTATTGACATGGGAGGGGCCTATCAATGTCCTTAGCAAGAAGTTGACAAGGCTGATATTTTAAAAGAGAAATTTATCAAGGACTTCTTTTAAGGATACTCTTTTATCAGCATATCATGGATATTTTGGTTCAAGCCTGTCATATGCAATTTTAAACTGGAGTTATTCTGCCCATGCTTTAAAGATATTTAAAAAACTTCAATGTAAGTGCCTTAGGCAGTGCTGGGATTGAGATACCGAGTTGCTGCAAGCAATACTTCAGAGATCTTAATATACTGACCCTGCATCTTTTTCTTTATTATCAGTGCTTAACATATATCAAAGAAACTAGAACTATGTTTAGAACCTAGAATGTGCGTCCATATTCTACCACGTTTTCTTAGGCTAAGGCAAAGGTGGTACCAGTTACTAGTGAGTAAAGTTTTTTTTTTAATATCTTGCCTGAACATACACGTAATGCCTTGCATTTTTTTGTGTGTGTTGTAGTAAATGTTTATTTTGTATAAATGGTTTTAAATGTATTTTAATACTATGTTAATGTTGAGCTGACATTTTATCTTTTTTTTATGTGTAATAGCAATAACTTGTATTATTTTGAATAAATATTTGCATTTGTATACAAGTTTTGATATAGATATTTTCAGACTTCCAAGAAATTTGCCAAGAACTCTGCGATGAGAGACAATTTGTTAAAGAGAGACAGAGAACAGTCTACTATAAGAGTCGCTTTCGGAAGGGACCTTTTTTTGAGCTTCATGCACCAATCTCATGGCTGTCTAAAATATATGCATCCAAAGGCTTGCAGTTGACATGAATAATCAGGTGTCAAAACAAACTTTTGGAATTACTTTATACTAAAAATTAACAATTTTTTACAACTTGACCAAATTATTGAAAATTTGTGCACTAAACACCTGCCAAAATGTTAGTACATGATTCGGCAAGGAATGCAAAACAGTTTCAGACGCATAGCTGTAAGAATACTGTAAAATAGAGTAGACCGGTCATGACTAACTCAGGAGCACTTTAAACAAGTCACCTGAAAGCAACTAGGATTTTTCTCATTTCTCAGGTGCCTTTAAAAATAAAAGTATCAAGAACCTAACCTAAATAATATATGGGGTGTTACATTTACGAAACCAAACCTGATAATGATTTTAGAAAAATTAAACATTTATACTCAACTTTTTTTCTATCTATAAATACATAAAAGTTAATAGGGGGATGTATTTATAACCAAAAACTCTGTTCATTTCCTTTCAGCATTATTAGTTGATAAGAAACCAAACTGTTAACACAATAAACGTATAGATGTAGTCTTAGGCAATAAATTGTGATGTCATTTCTTATATAGAATAGATATCACCAAGACTAGGCAGGACTGCAGTACAGAGGTTTCTGAATGCTTTCCAACACTATATCAATTATATGGGGGATTTTATTTGCTACTAACCTGGTAACATAAATGAGAAATGTAGGGTTGCTACCCATTTCTATTTAGTGCAAACTGATTGTATATCAAATTTCCTGTTAATACCAAATCCAGCATGAATGAAAATGTTCATAAGTTTGGTTCCGTGCTTAAAAAAATGATGAGAAACCATCCTTTGCTGAGACCGTTGTAATAGAAAATATTAAATTAATTAATCCCAATCAGTATTTGTCATTTTCAGTGATTGTAAGAAACGGATGCCTATTTTGCTTGCTAGGACTATGAATATGCCCAGACTATGATTATATTTTTTAAGTGTTTTTTCCATTGTATAAAATTAGTGGATTCAGTAACTTTTAATTAGGTTGAGAGTTTTCTTGTGATTGTCCTGATTTTTGGTATAAATGTCATATTTTAAATTTGTCATTCTGATCTTTCCAATTGAAGAGAAAATGTATCAAAAAGTGGCGCTTTGGTGTCTGTGATAAAATGAAAAAGCGAATATATCTGGTTTAGATCTTGTCTGGCCGAAGGCATCTAGATATTGCAGTTGGAAAGTTTTCCCTACGAGTTTCTTTATGAAATAGAAAATAAATAAACTCGAACCATATACTACAAGAGCCTCTTCTTTTGAATACTGAATGCAAAAATGTAACTTTAAATGGTCACTACTTTTAATGTTATGATTTCAAGAATTTTTGAAGTTATATTAAATTTTGTATTGATATTATAAAACAAATAAAACATTCTATAACAATTTGAAATAAATTTTAAAAAATTAACTTCTAATTTCTTTATTCCAAATGACCTAGAAATTTAATTTAAATAAGTTGAATCAATGCGAGGCAGACTTTTTGAGTAGGTTTAACAACTATTTTCTAAAACAGTTTTTAACTTTTACTAAACTCCAATAAGTTAGTTATGCACAAAATAAATTTATAAATAAAAAGGAAGGTTCCTCTACATATAAATCGAATTAATGTACTTTTTTTAAGAAACACAAATTAAAAGCAAAAAAAGTAGGGCTTATGTAACAAAGTGTAGGTTTAAAGTTGCACTTTACATGTATATATAATGCACTGGAGGTCCGAGTGCAACAAAAATATATTAATTATATGAAATATGAATAGCAAAAAATTTGAAATTATTTCCCTCCAAACATTAGGTCGTTAAAAAAAACTTGGAATCTTGCCTAACCGAATAGATAGTCGCCATTTTTGCCTTTAATAGGCAATCGCAATTCTACTGACCCTATATGGAGTAGTCTACAATTAATTAACTAACTCTAATGAGAAAAATATTAATTTTGAAAAATATATTTTAATCATCCTCTTAATAAGCACTTCCTTTACGGATTGTAGGGGGCATTTCAACAAAAATTTCGAGAAATTAGCACGTATGGCGCTGTCATCAATAACATCAAAATGGTTGACTGTACAACTGCTCGCAAGAAAAGCACGTTTTTCTCACCTTTCCAAAGCTTGAAGGCCCTCAAAATGACACTTAAAATATTGCTTAAAGCTCATTTATAACACTATGATAAAAGTTTACACTCAATAAACTCAAATACTCTCAAAAAAACTAGTTAAATTGCTTACCGTTGTAACTCCAAAAATGTCCTGTGAGGGCGTAGTTCAACGAAGCGTCTATTTTAGGAAATCAGAGATGGCGAGGCCAGCGCGTCGGTCAAATCGAGGTCGGCCTTTCGGATTATGTATGGTCTTTCTGGGCTTGCGCGCCCGTTCCCGTTTCCATCAACCAGCAGCAGATTGGCGTGTGTGTCTTGGATTACGCTTGAAACACAATCGAACTCCTGAAAACGTTTAAAACTAACCTACAAAGACGATACTTAAAAAAGAAGTAAACATTTCTGGTACAAAATTGGGTGATAATTTTGACGCTGGAACTAAATATAATCGTTTATAATCCATATTTCAAAAGAATATCTAACAAAACACCGAAAAAAATAAAGTTAGACGTAAATAGCTAAAAACGAAAAATGCATTGTGTTCCATGCTTTAGCCAATATTGTACTCTACAAACTAAACATTTGAATCATTAGATTATTTTGCATTAATAAAGTCTAGTTAAATTTAACAAAGTAACAAGTAACTTTTCAGTTGTGTCAGTCGAGTTCGAATTAAGCTAATCTAATATCTATTTGATGACAAAAAAATAAAGAAGAAAATTAAATTAGGATAGTAAAAAATTGTGACGATTCCGCAAATGCGCAATCATGTTTAAAATCAAAGTAGTAGGCGTTTTCTTACATACACTACGATCTAATCGGAACAAAGAATACAGTAGTGGTAAATGTTTGAAGGTATTCCTTTCTTGGCACTTAAAGATTTAAAGAAATAATCATTTCATTTGACTTAAACAAACCTTTAGAAGAAACGGGATTCGTTTCTGGATAACAAAATTATATATATAATTTACATCTAGGTCTATGCATTTTTTTAATTGCACCTTTCATTCATATTTGCGACCTTTTTATGCATATTAACACGCAAAGTTTATTATTTTAGATTCCTCCATTGTGAACAGGATTGCATTAAGTCTTTCGTCATTAACAATAAGTTGTTTGTTTGTTGACAATTATTTGTAGCACTTGGAAAGAAAGTACTACACGCTATCATTGAATCCCAATTGAGAAATTTTGCTATCTCATAAAATGTTAAAAATGGTTATATTCTTCTTTTAAAAAGTCTGTATTACCTTTTACTGTTTTCCCATTCATATTAAGGTATTTTACAAACCGAACCATTAGGATTTAACCTAAGTTTTTCGACAAAATATTCATGAAAATAGAAATAGTTGTCAATGTTATAACATGACTATTCCGATGTTTTTCTGGATTGCTTCAATAGTTTTCAATTCGCATATGATATTAGATTAGCACCAGGTATGCAATCAATCACACAAATAAGCGCATCGAAAAACATAATTTTAGTCCCAATAATTATGGCTTTTATAATTTTTTCAAAAAACGTTTTTTTTATAAATAATTTGTACTTAAGTAAAACGGTGATAGTTTGGCATCGGACCACTTTGAACCAACCATCTTTCACACATACAGTACGCGCAAGCTATGACGCGTTTTATTAATTATTTTATATAAAAAAAAACTAAAAAAAAGTCACCGCTCAAACCAGGATTGGAACTTAAGACCTTCGTATTGCTAAGCCGAACCACCGAATATTAACAAGAC
Source organism: Kuschelorhynchus macadamiae (assembly GCA_030620095.1). NCBI lineage: Eukaryota > Metazoa > Arthropoda > Insecta > Coleoptera > Curculionidae > Kuschelorhynchus > Kuschelorhynchus macadamiae. The sequence continues at coordinate 321,695 of JAUTXW010001589.1, read as the reverse complement.
AAGAAGGAGCTTTTTCGATCCCTCGAAGTCACTGCCGTGCAAAATGTATCCTAGATATTAATAAAGTATTGGTTAATGTAACTCCTGATGCGAAGAATATACAGAATATGACAAAAACAGTTCTTTAGAAGTGTTTGCATGCGACTATATAAATCTTTCAAGTACGGACGGCCATGCTGTAGTGTTTACATTACTGGCTATCTATTAAAAAATCGGTAAATTTTCTTTAGCCGGAACTTCCCCGGTTTTGAATCTTTTCTTTTATTAGGAATAGTGAAGAGTTGACCAATTTAGTTGTGTATAATAGTTATTACTATCTTTTAAACATTTTTAATGGGTGCTATTTTTTTCATCATATTGGATTCCTGCCAATATTTTACTAGTTTCTACCTATGCCACACTTGATTTTTGGGCATAATTAAAATTAAAATCAGTAAGTACTTTTTACACTGAGAAAAACCGGCATTTTGTTACGTCATATTGAATTCTGCCAGTTTATACGGAGGTTTATCTCTATATCACATTTAATTTTTCTATAAAATTTAATGTCAATTGGATTTCAACAAAATTATTGGGCTCCATTTTGTTACATCATCTTGAATTCGTGCCACAATTTTACCAGCTTATCTTTACATCACATTTATTGCTTGCAAAAACAAAATTGGAAATTATTCTAATAAGCAGGTTTTTCAGGCCGATTTTTTAAATATTTTATTAGGCCACCATTTTGTGTTGCTATCTTTTATTCATACCAAAATGTCACCAGTTTATTCGTACTACTTTATTTTTATGCAAACTTTGAGGAAATTGGATAATTAGTTTTTTAGTAATAGTTTTTTTAACGTTTCACTAGTCCGCCATCTTGTTCCGGCATATTGGACTTTTACCAAAATATTACCAGGTCATCCCCATATGACTCTTAATTTTTGCCTAAAATGGAAGTTAATCTGATGAGTAGCTTTTAAGCTATGTTGCGAACTGACAAACCGACAGACAAATTGACAGATGGACCGACGGAATTGATGGAACAAATTTTTTTGCGTCTAGGGACGCTAAAACCTGAAAATATGTAGAACCTGAGAAGGTGATTTTTTTCACGGTTACAAATACTTTATTTGGCCGCCGTTTTGTTCTGCCATCTTGATTTAGTACCACAGGTTTACTAGTTTATCTCTATACCACAATTAGTTTTTTAGTTGAATTTTTAAATACTTTATTAAGCCGCCATTTTGTTCCGCCATCTTGGATTAAAATTTTCAAAAATTAATTTCCTTTTTTACTTAATTTTTACAAACAGTACTTTTTGTAATTATATTAACAACTTGACGTTTTCTACGTTTTTCTCTTAATACATATAAAGCAAAATAGGTTACAATAAAAATTATAGATAGATATTTTTAAACTCGTTTTTAAATCACCCCGGTAAGTGAACGTTTATTCTTTTTAAACGCTAGCGGTTTGCATCAACCTCGAAAAAGCTTAGGCACTTGCACAGCTGTATGCATTTCTCAGATTCGTCGGTGCTTTTTGTAAGCACAACATAAAAATTCCAATGGACTGTGCCCCTTCTTGTCTTGTTAATGTTCGGTGGCCGAACCCTACCACTAAGCTAACGAATGTCTAATACTTAGATGAAATAATCCTATATATTAAAGCGGCGCTACAGTCTCGTAATATTTATTCATTTAATCGCTTTTTTAGTTATATTCTGGACTGAAAACTGTAAGTTCCAAATAAAAGTGTTATTTAGGAATTAATTATTACTATTATATTTATCAGGTACGTGGTCAGTTGGTAGGAAGTAAGTTTTATATCAAAAAAATTTTCAAATTTTTCAAATGTGTCATTGATTGTTAACTTATATTAATTGTAAATTTGAGTATTCCAGATATCAACTGTTACGAATAGTACTTATTTTCAAACTCTAATTTGTAACAGTTGCCTAAATTTGTGGATGAAAATTAACTTTTGACAACATGGTTTGCGCATGTGCACATTCGACGAGTCCGGTAACACATTTTTCCGATGCTTCACTTTTCCGCCATAACTATTCTTATTCCCGCTCATAATTATATGATTGGTTTGGTGTTTATTTCGGTGGAATATAAACAAATTTCGATGCAAGTTTGGCGTGAGCTTCCTGATTCAGCGGTAAGATTCTCGGCTTTAGATTTAGATGAATTTATTTATTGTTTGTTATTTTATTGAAGTAGACTTACCTTAATTTTTATCCATGTAACGACTATGTTAGTGTCAAAAATGGTTCTCGAATGTTCTGTTAGACTTAATTCATCTCACCCTGTACTATTTAGATTATTCTAGAATTTGCTAGATCATTCCATCCTTTTCTAAAGGCTATATAAGCGCGCCGCGAGGCCTCATTTGGATTCAGTTATAATTGAGATTTCGAAGTGTTAAAAACCTGACATTGACAAGTTTAAAGTTACCTTAGTTACGATTGTTAAGTATAACCAGTCTCTACCTTTGATACCTGTAACCTGTGTTTTTGAATAAAAGGAGTGCATTCAGATTCTACGTGTTTGTGTACCGGCCAATCCGGAACAATATGTTCGAATCCCCGTTCAGGCGAAATAACTTTTTTTTAGTTTAAATTAATAAAATCACCGGTTATACCGGGTAAGGACTGATTAGATTTGCATTAAAGAAAAAGCGCGGTAGCGCTCCAACAAAATTTTGAGTTTATCAAAACAAGGATTTTTTAAACAAAACCTATACTGTCAGGTGGATCTATCCCGTTAGCGTTAGGTTAGCCCGGGGTCCGTTGATAAAATCATCATTAAAGCTATAAACCATATATGGGCAACCCCCGGGCCCCGGGCCGAATGCGACCCTCCACCAGCTCCAATCCGGCCCGCCAGAGATTTAGAAATTTCAAATGACGCGCAAAAAATTAAGGATTTAGCACACATAGTTTATTTCTAATTATTAATTAAATTATGTTCTCGTAAACAATAAGATTCTCATCAAATCAAGATTCAATTCGACCCTGGGTTACAGATAGCCGCTTTCTTCCAGTTTTTGTCTACAATTTTTTTGACTAACCAAATAAGATTATATCTGTTTCAAACAATTCCGTTGCTCTGGACTCATTCTTCTATGTAAAGGAGTTACAGGAAGAGTAATTTTTTTTATGGGAGTGGAACGAGGGACGCTAAATTCACGGGCTGCTGATTTTTTGCTCAAGCCATTTTTTACTGCTTTAGTTTTATGAAGGTTCTCTTCAATCTCTTCTGTAAACGAAAAAATAAACAGGGTTTGCCTGTTTTTCCTTAATTTTAACCATATTTTGTCTAAAAAGATAATTAGATTTGCTATTAATTCTTTGTATCCTAATTGTTTTCCGCAACAACTTTTCATGCAAAATTTAATTAATCGATTTAGCATACACTAAGTAATGGTAAGTACATTATATTTCTGAAGGTGACGACTACTTAAAGTAGGGGCACCAGAAGTGAATACCCCCATGACCAACAAATTACATACACTGGGGCATTGAAAAGTTGTTAGAAATAGTTAAGAAACAAATACCCTATACCAGGGGTGCATTTCGAATTGTCCCAAAATATTTGATAATTCAACTTCATACGTATCATAATTCAATTGAGGAATCCTTGCTTTCAAAGACGGAAAATGTTTCAGATCCTTTCTTTTCAGTTGATCTATCATAAGTTGCAATTTACTTTTGAATGCGTTTACTGCGCTAATCAACTCAATAACAGTTTTTCCTTTACCTTGAAGCTCCAAGTTAATGGTGTTTAAGTGTATTGTGATGTCAGTCAAAAATGCCAAATCAGTCAGCCATTTCTCGTTTTTCAACATCTGAGTGTCATCACCTCTTTCGTCTAGAAAAGCTGTTATTTCGAGCAATAATTCTTGAAACCTTTCTAAGAATTTTCCGCGACTCAAACACCTGACGTCCGTGTGAAGAACTAAATCAATGTGTTCAGCTGACTCCCTATCTTCCAACTGCAACTTAAAGAACCGCCGTTGCAAGCTACGTGCACGGATGGAATACACAATTTTTGTTGCAATGCCCATAATTTCCTCCGTGTTTAAAACTTTTGAACACAAAACTTGTTGATGTATAATGCAATGGATTGAAAAAAAGGGAAATCTTCATTAGCTCGACACAATGCCACAAAACCGTTTTTGTTTCCAGTTATTGCTGGTGCTCCATCGGTTGTAATGCACACTAATTTATATATTGGTAGCTTGTAGTTTTTTACAAAATTGAAGAAAACGTCATATATATCTTCGCCACGGGTCTTCCCCTTCAGAGGAATGATTGTCAAAAATTCTTCCTTAGCCAACATGTCACTGAATACCATCCGAATAAAAATACACAGCTGGGCAGTGTCTGTCATATCGGTGGATTCGTCGAACTGTAAAGAAAAGTATGTACATTCCATGATATCATTTTTTAGTTTATCTGCCATGTCCTGATTCATGACTTCAATATGCCTTGTGACAGTCGGACGAGATAACTGAAGTTCTCTAATAGCAGACATGATTTCTGTTTTATTTTTAAAATCTCCAAATAAAGTCTCACCCGCTTCAATAAATGCTTCCTTCACAACTGATCCATCTTCGAATGGTTTCTTGTCGCCAATATATGAGATATTTTAAATGACGCGATCGTAGCAGCTTTTGATTGTTTGGCTCAGTGGCGGCTCGTGGTGTTTTATGATTTGTTTTTGTCTTTTACATACCAATACCAAGATATATGCCCAATTTTTCATTAAGTAATTTTTAAAATAAAAATTATTACATAGATCTAAAAATAAAATAATAATCTTTAAGATATTCACTCAATTTTCATGTAGTTCGTTTCATCCTCAGATATACATACATACTCTTCTCAAAGATATATAATATACACATTTTTCATCATTGGATTTTTTTATAAAAAATATTTAAAATACTTATTCAAAATAGTCAGAATCGAGTTTAAAGTGTAATAAACCTGTAATAATCTAATATGGTGTGGACAGTAATTTTTTTATAAAAAACCAAAACTGTTTAGGCAAATAGGTATGTGGATGGTGCAGTTAAGTCACTTTTTGTAAATTAAATTAATGCGCCTGTCTTTTAAAGAAGCAAATTTCTCAATGATTTTGTCATAAAAGTCACCATTACATTCAGAAAGTTTAACTAATAACTCTTTTTCTATTGCTATGATCGACAGGGCTGAGGGCCTATCTTGAGATATACTATTTCGTAAGTAGGTCTTTATTCGCTTTAAGAACAAAAAATCTCTTTCGGCCTGAACACTTGTTAAGGGGATTGTCAAAATTAATTTCGCAAGTCGATATACTTCACAAAATACTGAAATTAATTCTAAACTATTAATTTGTTTAAGGAGTTCTTGAATATTGACTTTATAAAATTGTTCATCTCGGTAAATTATGCTTAGCCCATTTTTGAGGCGGTCTTTGTCAAACATTTTTGGATACGTTTTTTCTAACGAATTTAATAGACTAATAGGGAATTCTGTGGCAAAGTCTTTGTATTTTGATGTATTAAGAAGTTTCACAAATTTCAATTTGTGTAAATCTTCAAACCTGATGTTAATTTGAAAAATTATACAGTCTAAAATTTCATAAAACAGATTTTTATATTTTTCGATTAAATCTGATTCGCTCATGCTACGGGTTTGTCTACTACATGGCAATCCGGTAAGTGATTTTGATTTTCAAAAATGGATTTAAGGAAATTTTCAGCGCGCAGCTCATTTAATCGTTTGACGGCAATGTTCGATTGTGAAATGCAGAAATCAATTTCTAGGTTACTTAACTGAAAAACTTGAAACAGGATATCAGTAACAAAAAAAATTTCTTTAAATGCAAAAGTTAAAAAAGCAAATTCAAAATCGGAAAGGTCTTTTAGATACCCCTTGGACATGTGTATAGTATCTGAGTCTAATTCTAGATTTTCAATCATGTCCTGAAAAACTAAGGTTAGTCCTTCCCAATTATTTGCAACAAAAATTAGAATTTTTGATCGAGAATACCACCTTGTATCACTTGCTTGCGGAACTCGTTTTTTTATTATTTTGTCCAATATAGATGTGCGTTTGTACGATTTATGGAAAAAAGCAGGCAAACTTTTCAAAGTTGCGAAAAAGATTCTGCTTTCCTTAATATAATTTGAACCCTATTGTAAAATTAAATTGAGACGATGAGCAGCACAATGAGTGTACATTGCTTGTGGTGCATCTGATCTTATTCATGTTTGTAGATCGCTCAATTCTCCGGCCATAACCGCAGCTCCATCATAACATTGTGCTACTAATTTCCGTTTAAAATTTAAAGGTTCCAAGATTCTTACAATTAAGTTATAGAGTGCATTAGCTCTAGAATCCTCACTTATATCAAAAAAGCCTAAAAAACGTTCTTTTATTTCGGCTAATTTATTTACATACTTAACAGTTACACAACATTGGGCTTTTGCAACTATATCCGTCGTATCATCTACAATTAATGACAAAAATGTAGCCTCCGATATTTCTTGTTTAATAAAGTCTCTCATATGTTCGTCAATACAAAATATTAACTCATTTTGAATAGTTTTCGATTGTCCCGTAAATACACTTTTCTCTTCTAAATGCTTTGCAAGTTCGGTGTTACGTTTAATTAAACAATTAAAAACTTCCTTAAAATTCCCTCTGTTGAAAGAAGATTCGGATTCGTCATGCCCCCTAAAAGCCAGTTCTTGTTTTCCCAGTAATATAGTCGTATCTATAAGGTATGTCAAAAGCAAGCGGTTTTTCCTAACATCTTTATTGTACAATAATTTAGATAAACGAGCATTTTCGATTAGTGCATCTTTAATTGTAGTCATATTTTGAGACAAACGTACAAAACCTAAGGTATTTTGAATATGGTCTTTAGACCCTTCATGCATTTTAACCGCTCTAGAAAAATTTTTAAAATCAACGTATCCATCAGAAGTCCATACTGTTTTTGTTTTTCCCAGTATTAAGCAAGGCCAGCAATATAAACGCTGCTTAAAAACACTTCCACAAATCCAAGTGTGTGTTTGATACCATGACGTTTGAAATGATCGTTTATATTGTCGACCGTCTTTTTTATCACTACTTAAGGTACTTATCTTCGGCATGGGTCTATCTCCGCGAAGAATTTCTTTTTTCTCATCCTCTGGACGCCTGGAAAATGCCGTTGTCAATAGTGACATAACGATATCGTGGACTGGATTCATAGTTCACACGCTTCGTTTATTTTAAATTTTAATCACAATAATTCATATAAACTACTCTATCAGTCTATCTACTTAATAATTAAACTAACGCAACGTCAAAAATACTTTAGATAGAGTAACACTCGACAGAGACTAAACGCGCGACATTCACGAAATTATACTATAAAACAAACACCAAATTATTGCCGAATAATCTCAGTATCCACCCACTTCCCGCTCAATCTCAAACCGTTACCGGTAACAGTCAAATACGAATACCCCACACGCCCACGCAAATATCAACAAAAACAAAAACGGCTTGCATTTGGCAGCCGGATGCGCGATTGTCATTTACTGATAAATAATAATTATTTCCATATATATTCAATCTGTGCTAACATTAAATGGCAACGTCTCAACCATTAAGCGAAGTTTTCATCGCCTCAAATGCAATAAAAAGAGATGGAATGAATCTACATATGCAACACGACCCTTTTCCTTTTTTCTCAGACTTAATAAAAATCCAAATATCAAGTGTCCGAGGTGCAATTCGCATCGCCGCGTATAGGTAAAGTCGAATAAAAAAGAAATGATATTGAAGTTATTGGACATTGTACTGTTGGTTAGTAAAGTAAAGTGTTTATTTATGATTTACGCATATTTGATCAAATTTTCATAGTGTTTGAGAAAATTTTCAGAGAATAATGTATCAACTTGGAAAGAATTAATTTTGAAAATAAAAATGTATATTTATAGGAAAGCGAGTGAGGCGGCGACTCAGTTTCCTCCTTGTGAACATGGTTTGTTCTTTTTTCAAACAAGATATCAAATCACGTACTTTTCGTTTTCTTAATTCACTCTGTGGCGGAAAATCCTCTTTATAGTTTTTATGAACCGTTTTATGATCCCTCTCTAAGTTACCACGCTTAGGTATTGCAACTGACGCACGACAAATAAGACAAATGCACTTATCCTTCACCATACAAAAAAAAAATTCTTCCTCCCAATCGTTATTAAAATGATACGTTTTAGATTTCTTTGCTGCACTTATTTTGTACCATTTAATAATAAACTTTGTACCGGCGTAGTATTCAGTGCTGCCAACCTTAAATTTCGGATTGTACGCAATCTGTTTGTAAATTACCCACATTTACGCGCAGCCTAATATCTAATTACTCGCAATTTTACCCACATCAATGCAATTTGAATTTAAAGCATGGAATTGATGAAATTATATTTTTTTTTTAATTCATTGATAATAATAAAAATGTAAATACCAATTTCGAACGAATTTTTATGGCCGGTGTCGTTTCGAGTTCCGATAGGACGTATGAAAGGCTAATTTGTACGGACCACACCAACATTGCCAAATTGTGGATAGGTAAAATTTTATTTATTAACCTATTTTGTGTATTTCAAAAATAATTGTACAAATAAAAGAAACTTTTATTTTAATAAAAAAAAATATTGTTTTATATACTTAAAAATATATTTTGTTTACGTAGCTAAAGCAGGTATATATTGCAAATACAAAAAGCTTGTGAGGAATTAAAATAAATCATATAAATTCCTAAATACTTAAGTATTTTTATTAGCCATTTATCCATGATTACTAACACTACCACAAATTACAATATAAACAACGTGATAAATAAATTATATAAAATTAACCAAATATGAATAGAACTTATAAATACGATATCTCGAAATAATAGTAGGAATTAATGAAGAAAAGAAACCATCAGCCATGAAATTAATATTTTTAACTTAGTTTAATAAAAATCGCAGGAATGAACGAGAACGACAAATGACGAGATAGAATTTGAAGTACAACAATAGACACAACTCTAGAATGCTTAGAGATTTACCTATGCCGCATATGAGCATCCTTTAGGTGTAGAAAAAGATGGAAATGGAAGAGGCATTAGACACTAACGCACGCAACAAAGGCAGAGAGTGGCTGGCCTCTTTTAGTAGTCTAAAGATTTACGCCGATGAGTACAACCTACGACAACAGTGTATTCCGCTATTGCCATGGGTATCTGAGAAGAGAATCTGGCTCCACAAAATTAAACCTGGAATTTTTGCTTGTGGCTTAGATTCCTGAATTACCCGCTTTTACTCGAACGGAAATTCTTACCCGCCAAGGAGACCTAATTACCCTCAAAACGGGTAATTACCCGCACATTGGCAGCACTGGTAGTATTGCCTTCAAGTTGCAATTCAGAATGACTCCAATTCCTGCAGGCGCAACATTTATATCGTCGTGAACGAAAGTCTCGAATGTTCCCGTCAAACGCGCCGCCCGAAATTTCTAGAAAAGCGGCAAGAATAAAAAACGCGGCTTTTCTTTGACAAGTACCGCGCGTTCCTTTGATAAAGCCGCCTTTTGCCGCTAGCAGAGTGTTATTTTATTACGTAATACATTTTTGTAGTTTAGTTAAGTACCTACTTATTAAAAAAAAATTTCTTCTCGAGATCTACTCAAAAAGCACTCGCGATCGATCGTTTGAGTACCCCTGCCCTATACTATCGACGATAATATCAGCTGTGATTTGTCTTCCATTTTGAGTTTATTTAATTTTTGACAGAAGGCTGAAGTTAGCTAGACACTGTAAGTACACAATGTTGGCGTATATTCTATTGGACATGTGGCCAGCACACACCCCTAATTTCTCAGAATTGCCCTTATTTTGAAACATTTTATGGAATATGTGTCCATTACTGGTTCAGTCACCTTACCCTTCAAAGGTAGAATAAGATTATCGCGGGAAAATTCTATAAAAGTAGAAAAATATATTTTTTTTGGAATGACCGCTTAAGTACAATGAAATTTTGGTCAACCGTAGACACGTGTTTCTGACTTATGGCTTTCATCAGTAAAGTCAAGTAGTTGAAATACGAGTACAACTAGCGCCAAACTTAGCACACAAAATCACACCAGAGTCACCAACAGGAGCAAAACTGACATTTGTAATTACCAAGAAAACATTTGAAATCTTCGTCGGACTTGATCTCTATTACTACGGAGCAGCATAAAGCCACCAGTAGTGAAACACATAACCCAAGAGTAATTAAATCAAGAGTAAAAAAAGATTAACGCGTCAGAAAATATAAAACTAGAAAAAGTTTTTTGGGATGACCCCTTAAGTACAATGAAATCTGTTTATTCAGTTGACTGATGAAGACCTTAACTCTACTTTTTAAATATATGGGATATATACAGATATGGCCGACACCTATGCGCCGTCTAAAGGTTACTTTTTAAAATATCGAAATATAAAGCAAATCGTATACTTCCTGGTGTGAGCTGTGTAGCTCATATAGCTTATTCGGCTAGCATTGCAAAGGGGTTGTATTAGATTCCCGATATGGGACATATAATTTTGTATGCCATCGTATGTTAAACATAGCACTACGTTTTTGGTTAGTACTGGTCAGGCCCTTTTTATGGTTTGATAAAAAAAAGAAGCGTATCTATAATAAAACAAAGATTAAACCAAGGTCATGCAACCAAGTGTCCAAAAATCTGTGATATGATTGGTGAAAGTCGTAACATAGAGGGTTCATAGTCATAGGTATCGGACATGTCTGTGCGTCGCGTCTTAGCTTAATCAAGGCATTTGGTAAAACCAGTGTCGAGCGTCACTTACTAGAAGTGACCGTATAAGTGATCTTAAATGGCCGGGTTACTATCATAAATCACCAGTCATTTTTAAAAGAGACCGATTTTTTAAAATGACTGCTTAAATAACTCAAAATGATCAGTCATTTACTTATAAGTAAGAAGTGATCCATTTTGGAAAATGACCGATTAATTTGCCAAACATCAGGTAAAACCATTCTAAGTAAGGTGTGATTCTCAGCTCGTAGATGGCGCCAATATTCAATTTTAGCATTCGACGAGTTTTAGCTTCCTTGGGCATTCGTAGAGCGGTATTTCTATTGAATTTTTTATGTTAATGCTTTTAAACTTTTTTGGACGTCAAAATATTTTAATCTTAAGGAAAATACATTTAAATTATATCTAAAATAACAACTCAGGAGTATCAATACTTATTTAAGATTTGACCCAGGCAGGCAAGTTAAGTTAAATAAGAATATGTAAAAGATAGCCGTGCAAGCATGTAGCCAGTCCAAACCAGAAATTATTTTTTTGGGGGTCAAATCTCAGGAAAATTAGTAAGAAGCATGCCTATACCAAAATATTTTTAAAGTTTCAGTGCCGGCAGTCGAGAGTTGACTGTGACCCAGAACGGCTGGCTGTGAAGATACGTAACTGGACTTAAAGACCAGTTAAGTATGAGTTGAGCATAAATTTATATGATAGTTAGACAATGTCCACACAGGGAAAATACTCTCTAATAAACTAAAAATATACAGGTTGTATATACAGGCCAGGCTATCCTATTTAAAATAACCACAATCGATGTTATTTTTTATTTTGCAATTGCCACCTTCCATTTTTTTAGCAAATTGTGGAGGTTTAGGTAAAACCTGTACCTAGTGTATTTTACATGTTTTTCTGTTTCCTAAAATAAAACTTGTAGACATCCTTCAAACAGAAAACCTGTGCATTTTATCTTTTTAAAAACAGTTTTCTAACTTTGTTTTTTTAACTGGTCATATACAAATAAAATAGGCACATTTATAGTAAGTCTTATATATTTTATTCACTTAATTCTATAACAATAAATACATAACTTTTTTAACGTCTTACAGAGCTATAGTCTTGATTTTTACATATACGTAAGGACAATATAGATAAATTTATTATTTTATACAATACAATTTCAATATTTGATAAAGGAAAACAAATACTTAATCAGATTTAGACAATGCTCTTTCAGATTTATATTTACAAGCTGTCTTATTCACAACAAAGAGTTGGTAATTCAAATATCTTTCAAATAAAGTTACACCTCACTTTGCATACAGTGTAGAGAAGATTCTTGAGATAAATCGTCTAAAGAGGAATCTGAAAAAGAAAGAAAACTATTAAGTCTTTTAAAATGATTCTATTATACCGGGTTATTCTTGCTGAGTTGACAACTAGATGTTAAAAATCAGCTGAAAAGTTCGATTTTATTCAATTTCTGGAAATATGAGGTGAGGGAACATATATTTTTTAAATGAAATCTATGTATTTTAAGAATTTCGGATTTTCTTCTAAATATATATTTCATATATTGTGGTCTGCCCTAAAGTTCAATTGTTTTAAAATACTCACAATTTCAGATTTTGAGAAGCTGTAAAATATAAATGGTTTGACTTAGGGCAAAATGACTTGCACACTTCTTAGTTTATTGTGATCTTTATTACGACTATTTTTAATTCAACATGACATAATGACTTATTACACCTCCGAGTTTTTGTGGAAAACAGAAAAACTTGATTATGCCTGCGTCAGAAGTTGCTATAATAAAGAATAATAAAATATAGGAACGCGAAATCCATTTTTGTAGCCCTAACCTTTTAAATTTTGTGGACATACTATACTTAATTGGTAAATCTATTTGATCTTGTGAAAAATCTATTCCAAAAAAAGTCCATTTCCAAAAATATTTCTAGAAACTATAAAATATACCGATATGCAAATCTTCCCGAGTCAACTCCCTAAGAGCAATTGTTTGGTCGCATAACAGACGAGTCCAATTTGAAGCCTAAAAAGCCTCTACCCTTGTTTATATCTATAAACAAGGCCTCTACGTTATCGCAAGCCCGTGAGCATGAGCATGAAAACGAATACCAGCAATTTGGTCCCCGTTTATAGCTTGTCAGGATTTAGATTGTAGTCGTGTTTGAGGCTTTGATTTAAGGGGATTCGCATAATGGATTGTGACGAAGGTTAGACGAGCAACAGTGAATCTGGGTTTGTTTACTGAAATAATAAAATGTAGACTTTGCAAATATATAGACTTTTGGGGAAGATGAGAATGGATTTACCGTCTGCCTTGATGGTCCGAGACCGAGAATAGTAAAGAAACTATAATTTGTCTGTACTATTTTGGGCCCACAAAAGTGGCGATTAAGCGAATACGAGCGAAGGAATATCATCGCACGCATACGGATAAATATGCGTGCTTTTGTTCCAATATTCGTTTTGTCTTCCACATTTAGCGAACGTATGCATATGTGCATACATTTGTAGGTAATTGACAGCAGGCAACGATTTTTTTTAAGTACCGACAACCGAGCAAAGGTCCGCAAGCAAACGCACGTATTCGTCGTCCCCATAGACATAAAAACAGGCGGGCGGAATTGTTTTGATTTGAACGCACTTATACATCGGAAGAAAATTACTTGTTAGGTATGTTGTATTGTGTAGTCATTTATCTTACATAGAACAAAATCATAGACATAATGAATGTCCATAAACAAAATGTATACATGCTAATAATATTAAAATTAAATTTTAAGGTGGTTCTAATACTGTAATAATAACCTCTTCAATTATTATCAACAAATAATTATTCAAATAACCGGTTCTTTTATCTAAATGCAACGCCATTCCTTAAAAACCGGCAACACCGTCGTATTTACGTGAATTGCAGATTAGAGGATTTAAGCGGTGTTGCGCTGAGTCGGAGTATTGTCCGTGGGCGATTTCTGAGTTTTTCAGTTATTTTTGATATTCTATGTTTGAGCAATAGGTTACCTAAGTGCATGTGCAAAAATTTGGACACATTTGGAATCTGCAAAAATTTAGAGTATCTAACACTTAACGTCTCTTTTCTCGGGTAAGTCAAAGTGTTGCTGTTTTTCTGTATTAACTGGCGTACGCGAAACGAGATTCTTCCTAATATTTTATTAATTTGTAAATACGGTTAATTAACCTTTGACACTGGGCGAAATCCCATGAGCTGAGGGCTCTTGCTGATCGTCTTTATTCATGACTTGCCCCATAATTTAAACCACTCCTGAGTTTCACAAGCGTCACGAGCTGGAGTACAAGTAATTTGGGAGGTAATGTATCTCTAGGAAAGATGTGGCAGATCGTCTACAAAAGAAGAAGCTCAAATTTCTTTGCGGTATATGGCTTATTAACTATAATAGTCTAGAGAAGGTTTGAAGGGGAAGCAGTTTTCTATATATTGAACAGTATTCTAAAATCTATTAAACCCACTGGTAATTTGTATTTAGTTCTAGTTTTTCTTCTCCCATAGCTTGCACGGTTTAAGGAAGGCACCCTTTGGTAAACCACACCGGGCGAAATCCTACGAGGTCGCTGATCGTTTGACTTGATTAATGATCCGATCATTTAAACCACTTCCGGGTTTTACAAGCGTCATCAGCTGGAGTACAAGTAATCTGTGAGATGATGTATCTGTAGAAAAGACGAGAAGAGAAGAGAAATTATCCAAAAACAGACGATGCCCAGATTTCGTTGTGATATATGGCTTAATAGTTCAAAGTATTAAGGCTTGAAGGTGAAATAGTTTTTTGAACCCACTGGCATTTTTCTTCATTTTCAATTTTTTCTTCTTGCAGTGTCGTTCCTGTTTCGGGCATGTGATAACAAAAGCGCCACTGCTTGAAGCCCACAGCCGCTTTCGGATTAAGAGGCTCTGCATTTTGCGGATAATTACTAGACTTAATATGCACTCCAAGACTAATTGATGGAGGCCGATTTAACTGCCTCTGATATGCTTCTAGTAAATACGTTACTGAAACTACTTAGTAAATGTTAGGCCAAGATTTAATATTGTTTTTTTTAACTCGAAAGAGCTTTTAAAGTATAAATACTTTGATGACTAATTCAGTTACTCTAAATACGATACACACATTTCTAGAAAGTGGTATGGCTGGTTTGTTTTAACGTATTTAAAAAATACTGGTTTGAGAAAAAGTGTTTTTGGCGAAGAAAGTAATTATTCATGTATGTCTTATAATAAGGTTATACCTCTAAAAAAGTCTATATTTGTGATTATAACGGATCAAACATCAAATAATTTTCAAACAATTAATAATTTTTTCAAGATACCCGGTGGTTAGCGCGTTTTCAATTAAAGTATGATTTTTTTTTAAATCTACGCCTATGACACGTAAAACATACTTTGTACCATGCACAAAATATAATCCCCGCAATGCATATTGTTGCTACAGTTTGAAATTAATCGAACCAACTGTTTTTAAACTATTACAACTGCAATACAAGTATCCACAAACAGATCTACAGTTTTTTAAATAAATACCAGAAGAGGCACGCTTATCAAGGGTAGTATATTTTCCGGTTTCACCGGAAGTGACCCATACTTTTGTATTTTAAATAGGACCCTGTATAATTTTATCGACTATCGTATTCAGCTTCTCAGCAATATATTACAAGTTAACTTTTTCAAATCGTAGCTCGAGAGCCATTTTTTTGCAAAATAAATATTGCCGATTTATGGAAAAGATACAGTCAATATTCATAAAATACTTGTTTTAAACAGTGCGAAATAAACATATTTCTTTATTTTTTTTTCACTTTTCGTTTAATCGGAAGAGCAATTTACTCCAATATTTTTAACGGCACCTTGTATTTTTTTTCACTGTCATTTTCGCCTTAAAATTACGTTCTTGAAGAACTAACCTTTATTTTCAAGATGGGGAAATGCCAGCCATTTTTGACAAATCGGGACAGCTTTTACTCAAAATAAATGGTTATTTTATAGTCATTTTGAAAATAAAGGTTAACATGTGATACATCTTTCAAAAGGTAATTCTACTGCGAAAATGGTAGAAAAAATATACAAGGTGCAGTTAAAAATATTGGAGTATATTGTTCCTTTGGTAAAACAAAAAGTAAAAAAAAAAACGATTTTTAAATCGATGTGTTTTAAAAAAATAAAAAATAAACCTAAAAAAGTATTTTGTAAAAAGTGACTGTATTTTTTCATAAAGCGGCAATGTTGAACTTTCAAAAAATAGCTGTCCAATTTGTGAAATATCGTTGAAAAGCTAATTTTAGGCTGAATACGATAGTCCATAAAAACATACAGCCACAGGGCCCTGTTTAAAATAAAAATGTACGGGTCACTTCCAGCAAAACCGGAAGTAACTATTAATTGTTTCTTCATAGAAAATTTGGAGTTCTCGAAATATCTTAAACTTTAAATTGATATCTTTAAAACTAAAAAAAAAATGGCAGCATGTTACATGTCTCCTGTTGGTGTACGTAGAACTAAAATATTTTAACATACACACATACAGGGAGACAACGAAATCATTGGCCAAGGTATTGGCTTTCGTATATAAAGTCAAAGGCCAAGGCGTCATTCAGCTGCTTTTTAAGTTAGGGTTTTGATATTTGGATCAAAGATATAGGTCCTTAGGTTAGGACCCATATATTTCGTGGAAAAATAATTGAATATCGCTTCCCGTGTAACCGTAGACCAAGGTCGAGAATTTTAAAGGAAACCTGTATATATTTTTTCCCGATTCGATAGCCCGAAAAAATTCCCTTTTCGATGACATTGCACAGGTAGACAATTACATAAAATATACTGGATTTAAAAAACTCATTCAATCAAATGTTCTATTAGCCTACCGCCTTGTTGCTGATACAATTGAATTCTTCTGATATTTTCAGTAAGCAAGTTCCTTAAATGCTGTTCTGAAATTATTTCACCAGCTTGTCTTATTCGATTTTCTAGAATCTCTAAAGATGGTGGAGGAGATGTATACACTTTTTTTTTGAGAACACCCATATAGAGAAACCCATGGGGGTCAAGTCGGGTGACCTGGCTGGCCACCGGATTGACCCACTAGTACCCAACCAATTGTCCCCAAATCCTTCACTTTGGTAGTTCGTTACAGCTCTTGAATTATGGGCTGAAACGCCATCTTATAGGAATACCATTCCATCATTTACATCATCAAGTTTTCCAAAAAATGTTCAGTTTGGTTTTGAAGAAATCTTAAATATATTTCACCAAAAAAAATTAGATCGATGGCGTTCAGTCCTAATACACCCAACCAAACATTCACTCCGAAACGCTCTTGAAAAGCACCTTCTCTTACCAGTCGTCGATTTTCTCTAGCCCAATAACGAGTGTTTTGTCTGCTGAACATACCGAAATTGGTAAATCTATAGATTCAACTGTGAAGAGTATTTGATAATGGAATACTCTATTAACATTATAATTTTCCAAAAACCAATTACAATAATTTAAGCGCCTCTCAAAGTCATTTTCGTATAAGTGATGGTGAATTTGATAATTAAAACACTTAAAACCGTGCTTCTTTAAAATTTTCCTAGTACTTTCACGAGAGGTATTGCACTGGTAGCCCAACGCAAGCAGTTCGATCATATTGAACCTTAGGTTAAATTATCTGACTCAACCTCTTGGCTTACTATGAAGGCATTAGCATTTTCATTAGCATTATTTTCATTTTTCAAGTGTTGAACTAACCATGGAAAATAATTTCTCAAAGAAGTATCACGACCTGGGCATCTTTCTTGATATAACACCCTCGTTTGTCTAGCATTTCTCCTAGATTCGCCAGATAAGCAGAATATCAATTTGATACTCTGATGTATAAACCATAGCTAATAACCAACCACCTAATGAAACTGAACACCAAAACACGACAAAAGGAAACTTTTTACACACAATAACGGGACTACAAAATGAAACTTATTTACAATAAGTACAAAAATCTATTTTGACGTTTGTAATAATGACCAATTACCAAAGCCTACTTTTTATAACTAAAGAAACCTCGTATAAGCCAATAAAACAGTAATTCTGAAATTTTGCTGATAGGTGTACATATTTTTATTAAAACAAGAATGTGAAAATAGGTATTAAAAAAATCCATGTCATAGCATTTGTGTTAAAAAAAGGTTTAACTAGTTTATGTAAATGTAGGTATTTGTTTATAATGAAAAAGACATCTCTGAATGGTTTTAGTTTTTACTTCGAAATAAAAACAAAAGTTGTAGTGTGTCAATTATCTGTAGATATTGACTTATACTTTAATGTCAATGTAAAAAAAGTACCGTCACTTATTTAAAATTTTCGATAAAATTCAAAAGAAAGAATGTTATTTGACAGAAATACTAAAACGTATCCTAATAGGAGATGAATCAAAATGTTTGCATGTTTCATCAAAAACTAATCAAACTTCTGCCTTTATTTGCCGTTTCATTAAGTTGCTTGACGAAAACTCGATCGGTGACGTCACAGTGCCGGCATAATTAATTTTAGAACAATGTCTCCTGCGCCGCCATGTAAAAAAATGTCTACTTGTCATTGAAAAGGGAATATCTTCTATCGAATTGTCTCAAAAAATATATATACAGGGTCCCTTTAAAATTCTCAACCTAGGTCTACTTCCGGTTACACCGGAAGCGATACTCATTTGTTTTTCCACGTAATGTATGGGCCCTAAGGAGCTATATCTTTCATCCAAATATCAAAACTCTAACATGATGCCTCGGCCAATGATTTCGCTGTCACTCGGTATGTGAGTAATAGGTTAAATGCTACATTTAAATTACAAAATACATTCAAGAGACATTACTTTGTTATTAATGATAGACTTGTAACAGACTAGGAAGTATTCGAGATTTGCAAAATATATTTCTAGATCGGTTTTGAGATTCAAATAAGGCGATCAAAAAGTTTATTAGTCAGAATTTAAATATATCGACAATATATCACTCTACAGGTAAAAGAGTTAACATTTTCACACTCCATAAATATTTTTTAATCCGATTAGTTCAGCGTCACTTATTTTTAAATAATTTATTGGATTTTTATTTATGGTGAAAGACACTTTTAGACAAAAAAAGCACTGCTATTAATTGGTTTCCTTATAATTTTAGTAGGACTTGCGAAGAACCAGTACATCTGTCGTGCAATGAAAACATGTTTGGGGTTTTCTCGCAAATTTATTAAAGTATTAGGGAATTTCCTATTACAAAATACTTAGATATTTCTACTTCCCGGTAAGAGGGAAGTCCTATTGTAATCGTAAAAAATCACCCTCCGAGATTTTTGTAGATGTTTACGTTTTCGGGTCCCTGGACCCCGAAAAACACGTTCTCCCATTTCCGTCAGTCTGGTGGTATGTCGGTCCGTATGTACGCGGCATACTTCATAAAATACTTACCAGATTGAGTTCAAAGTTTGGTCAAAAATCAAGAGTCTCAAAGGTATGAAATCGTTATATTTCGGTACTACATTCCAATATGGCGGAACAGGCTAGAGGAGCCACAAAGTGTACAAAAATCATTATTAAGAGAATACTTATCGATTGGACGTAAAAATTTGAGTAAAAATAAAGTGTGACATAGGGATATACTGGTAAATTTTTAGTGCGACGTCTATATAGCAAAACAAAATGACCTAATAAAATGTTTAAATATTCGATAAAATTTCATTTCCTTGAACACAATATTTTTATGGAGGAAAATAATAAAGGACATAATTTATTTTTTGTAGACTAAATAAATATATAATAAATATTAATAAAAATAATAATATATAAAATAAAAATTAAAAAAAAAGTTATTTCCAATATATATATATATATATATATATATATATATATATATATATATATATATATATATATATATGGCAGTTTTGTTCCGGTTTAACCGGCGCCCTTTATGTATATTTAAATCAAAACCCCCGAATTTTTAATTATATTCCGATAAAGCTTGTTAAAAACGTGTTTTTGAAACAGCGTTATTTTCTTACACAACAGTTTTTTTACTCGCCCTTTTACTACGGGCCATATTCATATAGCGTTCTTTTGTTGTTGCTGTTTATTTAGCGCTCATTTGTGCATTTGTGATAAAATTATATTGATTTTTGAAAAGTAAAAATTAATATTTTCACAACCTAAAAATTTGCTTTATGATGTCGGAGTCAAATTAATAAATAGAAATTTCTTGAGGTATTAGACAATAATATGAAATACACGGCTTTTCTTAGTACGTATATAGTAATCAAAAAGTAGTTTGACATCTTCTTAAGTCAAATTTTTAAGGTTGTTTAAAATATAAATTTTCACTTTTCAGTACTTTTTGAAGTTTTGTTTCTCAAGTTTTTATTTCAATTTTTTTTAGTTGTACTATTTTAATTATTTTTATATTTTTTATTTTTACTTTCATTTTAAAACTTATTTTTTACTTTATTTTTTGTTACGCTTATTTTATTTGTTTTTTCTTTTTTGTTGCTCGGGTTCAGTAATTTCTTTGCAGATCGTTATATTAAACGATCTTCCTCCATAACGCACAGTTTAATTTTTAACAGTTTAAGCTTATGTGATGGAGGAATTGCATAAGTATAACTGCAATGAGTCAACTAATTTGATTAAGAGTTTTTAAAGTCTTGATAATCTTTCTGGTTATTCACAAATGACTATATGGTTTTTTTCAATAAAAAAACTAAAAATTCTATTATTTACAGAGCGCTATATTAATATTACAGTTGCACTGTTTAACGGCAATTATACTGCTACTGGAACAGACATATCAATTGGAGCAGATAAAAATTCCTCAGGTGAACTCATTGGGAAAGAATTGGCGTTAGAGATTAATACAAAAAAATATTAAAGGTAGAAAATATCCTAAAATTCATAATTTCTCAAAAAATCTTAAAAATAGGGACCATATTCAAAAATAGGGACTTCTCAGGAAAATAGGGGCTTTTTGGGGTATCTGCATGATTTTAAAGATTTGTCTTTTTAACCGATTTATTGTGAATTACGGGCTAAAAGCCTTTGAATTTACTGACATGATATATACATCGTTTGACCAGTGAACTCATTTTCTTAAATGTGATTGATTATTACCATGTTAATTTATCAAAAATGTTTTAAGTTATATAAATTTGGCTTTTTTGGAATTATTTTCTAAATAACCTCAATTGTATTTTAGGGGGCGACGAAGACAATTTTCTGTAGTGTAGTGTCCTATTGCTACATATTTTACGCCTTCTAAGATTGGTACCTCCTGCCAATTCCCGGTTATTTAGAAATAAGTCTTATATTATCGACTATCTAAATTTATTTTATATAACAAATATATGTGTATTTTACAAATATATGGTAAGGTGTAAAGTTTTCTTACCAGGTTGGGAATAAATGCTATTCTTGTTCTGTTGTTGGAAGGAGTAGGTTAGATGGAGATTTATGTGCCTACCAAAACCATTCTCTTCTCGACTGCTGCTGTGAACTAAAAATATAATTATCGTAAATCATTTAAATCATGGAAACCATTTTTTATGTTACTTCAAATTTCACGTAACTTGGCTGAATAATACAGTATCGGACAAAAAGGAAACGATATTCATGTTTATATGAAAAAAAGTGTTATTCATTGAATAGCCCTAAATATCTTATCACCAAAATCCAATTTTACAAAATTTTAAACGTCTTCAGCTGATATGTTACCGAAATTTTATCTTATCAGAATTTTGGGGGCAGTCAAATTTATATGTTTTTCTTTAAGCGACAAAAAAAGCCACACACAAAATATTTTTGTAAAAATGAGGTTGAAGATTTTAAAACGTGTTCTAAATTTTATACAGTTAACACGACTAAAAGTAAAAATATATTCCGCACGCAGATTAACGGTCACAAAATCTGTTGTTTTATAAAGAATAGAAATTTTTAAGATAAAAGGGATAGTGTCTAATAGGAAAAGCCCCATTCGGCAAAAAACATCAAGAAAGGATGATTAAACGATAACGATACTTTCAATGCTTTTAAATCCCGTACAAAAATAAAAGAAGAACTGAATGTTATAAGCATGTCTACCAGAACAATTAATTCATGTGCCTTCCTTTCAGAATCTAAATTTTTTGCATGTTGGCAGGTAAAGGTTGCTGAGTAGAAAAACTGAGATGCGATCACTAAACGGTGAGGTATTTAGCGACGAGTTTTCAATATTGGGATACTTTATGTTAGACGTCCTAAACACGAATAAAATACCTTAACTTTTATCTATCCATAATGCCCTGGTAGACACGTGTACAACATCGAATTATTTTATTTTTTTGAAGGGCTATAAAAGAGTCCAGTATTTTGTATTAAAGACTCTTCTTATCTCTTAAAAATAGCGATAGCTTTTGAAACAACAGATTTTTTAACTCTTAATCATTGTTTTTTCCGCTCTTTTGGACACTCACTATAATTCCTTTTATTTCAACGGAAATATGTTTACCTGTTAACATATCTGCATAAAGAAACATGGCAGAATCTATTTTAAAATATCTAATCGTATTTTTTGCAGAAAATTTTGAATGGCTTCTTTTATTATTATTTTAAATTATCAAATAACTTAAAATGCCCACAAAACATTTATAAGAAACAAAATTGTCGACACACCAACTGAAGTTCTTTAAAAATTAGTGAATGTTACTTTTACGGTAGCTTCATTTTATTTAGTCTTTGACGTTTTTGTAACATTACAGAAGTTTTATACATAGTACTCACGTTGGTTTTTGGACTTCCCCGTATGCATGTGTTTTTTCTGTCGAGCCCTGGAATTCTGGAACCACACTTGCGTCACGCGTTTGCTCAGGCCGGTGATCTGCGCGATTCGCTCCAGGTCCTGACCATCCGGGTTTGAGTCCAGCTGGAAATTTGCTTGCAGTACTTGTAGCTGCTCCTCCGTGAAGGTGGTGCGCACTCGTTTCGCCTTGTTCTTGTGGTATCCGTCGGCATCGCACCCGTCTGCATGGAGATGGACATACATAATAATAATTATCATAATAGTAAGGTAATAGTCCTAATTGCATTACAGCATGAGATATATATGTTTAATTACGTAATGAGTTGTTTTAACAATTCATTCAAATTATAAATATGGATTTCAAAATATTCTATTGAACTGTCAGTTAGGCTACATACAATACGACAATCGATGGTAGATTAAGCATTTCTGGAGAACGGTTAGACGGATTTTTTGAAAATTTTGCTACATATATATCTTTTTAAAATATTTTTAGCAGTGCGTTGTTGTTGCTTCTACAAAAAACCTGATAGCAACATTGCTGTTTTAAATGGAACCCCCTGTATTTTTTTACGTTTTTTGAAACTTCATGCATTTCTAAGCAACTTTTCTGAATACTTCCCTGTACTTATCTGTAGCCGTCTCTCAGAAATTAATTAATTTTCAATTTTTTTAAAAGAAAATGGGACCTCAAATAAATCTGAATTTCTCACAACTCTAAAATACTTTTAAGCTAAAGTTTGGACTACGGTTAAATACTGTATTAGATTTTTTTGACACACTTTCAGAATACAAGATGATCCAGAAATAGATGTTTGTAGATATCTTATAAAATTGCCATTTCATAATTTTTTTTTAAATGGAACATCTTGTATGTTATTTCGAATAACCAAAGCCGATTCAATATCCTTTTAAACTATGCATGATAGTCCTATGCCCAAATTTTAAGGTTTTTGAAATAAACGTATTATTCTGTAAAAATCTTTTCTTCATAATAGGTGGTCATGAAACAAGTATTTCAATATGGCTGCAACATTTTGACAGTTCGATTTAACACTTATTAGGGCTTTTAGTTTTTGTTAGTTTTAAAATGGATGAAAATAATTATTCGAATGAAATTATTTATGCTACAAGAAGAGTGTGAACAGATCATTGTAAGAACATCCATAACATTTAACGAGTAGTTTCCTGATTTACCATAAATGAGCGAGAGGAAGTTTGTGAGAATACAGAACAGTATTCATAAATTATGGCCACATTTTTTTGCAAATAAATCAGTTCTATACAAATTCTTAAGATAAATGCAAAATTCAAATATTAACTTTAGTTGCAAAAAATACATAATTAGATTACGAATTGTTGAAAATGCTCCCCATTGCATTTAAGACACTTCAAAATTCTAATATTTATAGCATTGATGGTGGCTCTCTAGATTCCCATAGGATACACTTCCTCAGAGCACTGAACCACTAACTGACGCAACTCTTTTTTGCTGTTTTCTGGTGTTCCATGCACTTTTTTTTTTAATTGTCCTATAAGTAAAAATCTAAGGGTGTGAGATTAGGTTATTTAGCATCAGGTTAATCATAAGATTTTAAAAGCCGGAACCAATTGTCGTCGAACAATTTGAAAAGATCAGCTGTAACCTCCTGGGTGCAATGTGATGGAGTTGAATCTAGTTGGTACCAATAGCTTCGATATTCTTGGAGACTCGAACGTTCAAGAAAGTCTTTAACAACTGAAACAAGGTGTTCCATTTAAAAAAATTATTTTCTGGCACTTTTATAAGCTAACTACAAACATTTATTTCTAGATCATGTATGTTTCAACTATAATGTGACAGAAAATCAAGTACTTAAAGGCATTATCTAAACGTAGTCCAAATTTAAGCTTAAAGGTATTTTAGAGTTGTGATAAATTCAGAATTATTTAATGTCCTGTTTTCCTTAAAAAGATTGAAAATCAATTAATTCCTGAGAAACGACTGCAGCTAGGTATAGGGAAGTATTTAGAAAAGTTGCTCAGAAATACATGTAGTTTAAGAAAACGTACAAATATACAGGGTGTCCCTCTTAAAATAGCGATGTTTCTATCGATTTTTTGTAAAAGCGGCAGCACCACACTGCTAAAAATATTTTAACAAATGATAGGCCATTTATTTGTACAGCAAAAATTTAAAAGGGACCCGTCTATCCGTTTTCCAGAAACGTCTAATATAGCATCGACTGTCGGACACTCTGTATAGCTTCTATAAGCAAATTAAAAAGAATAACTTAGTCAGATATTTACCATCAGACGACGTCGTGCCCCCATCCAAGGTTTCGAGATAATGCGCTTTGCATAGTACCCGATCCTCGTGTAGCGCAAACTCCTCCCCTGTGGACAGCTGACGGTGGCAGGCTGCGCAAGCAAAGCAGGCTAGGTGATATACGTGATCGCGTGCCTTGCGCACCCAATCGCTAGACGATATGCCGCGCAAACATACAGAACACTTGGCGCCGAAGCTTCTGGAACAATGTTAAAACGGGGTAAGTGCATGTAAAGTTAAATTAGCACCCTAAATAACTATTATCATTGGTCATATATGTATTTGAAAGAATAAAACTAATAAATAAAGGACAACGCACACCTTATAGAAAACCGGAGTGAAATTCGCTGTTGTTTTGCGTTGCAGTTCTTGACTTTCTTAACAAAAGACATCCTGGGCAATCCAAATCGAGCCGTTTTGGAAATATAGCTCTCTGAAGGGTCCTTCTTTAGTAGTGTCATCAATAGATAACATATTAGTATTAAGCTTCCCTAAGTCCAAAAATCAATGTATTTCAATAAAATTCCTCCCCAGTTTTTTTAACAATAGGTCAAAGGAAAAAAGTTTTTCGAGAAAAAGTTATTCTTATAAAAAATGTTCTTGTTAAAGAAGTTAAGAAACTTAATTTTTGTATACTTTAGTCATTTAAATTTACTTGATTTGCATTTTAGAACAAAAATTTGTTTTCCATACAGTTCTATTTAGTGCATAATTCTTGAATATCTAGGTAGCTATTGTCTATAGAGATGCATTTTGTAAATATAGGTTTATTTATACCGGATGCCCAAAACCGCAGTATAACATGCAAACTTAGATTTTTCAAATAGAATACTCCATATATTATATAATATTTATATTTAACGATTAATTCTAGGCATTTATTTTATAACATATGATTTAACATTTAACTGTTTTCAAGATACTGACATTTATAAACTTAAAATTTTTTTATACTATTAGAGACTGTTATATCGAAACGGCTTGACTTAGAAAAATTATACAATTATTTATCTTAATGTTGTATGGCTTATACCGAGGTACTAATATTTCACCTTTCCCAAAAAATATGATTTGTGGGTATGTTAACTTTCGATAGACTAAAAGTTTATACTTTAAAAATACACAGAAAGAATTGAATTCTGGTATATAATTTATTTTTATAAAATATGTTTAAAAAATTCGTAAAATTGAAATATAATATTCTATTTTATATAACGTGGTACGAATAAGAAAGCTCTCCGGAATTGGGTCAATTAAGAAATCATTGTCCCCTATTTAAAATAATTAACTCTAACGCGTTTTTGGGACATTCTGTATAAATAAAAATATCATTACCAAATGCACTTTTAATAACTAACTAGGAATCTTTTCTATTTAAATATTTCTTCTCTAGGTAAGAATTTCTAAACGGACCTATATCTGAAACAATTTTTCTATGTAGCTATTTTTTTTGTAAAATGGCAAATAAACTAAGTTTAACGGGCTAAAGTGTACAAAAGTAACAAGAAATATTTTTGTGAATAATATCTTTTTCTCCAGACTGCAATTGTCGGACCACTAGTTTTATCTTTAACCCATTCCGTGAACACCCTGTATATTTGTGCTTAAAATCTATCTCAATCAGATCTTGCTGGTAATAGAGCTTTTTTAATGTTTGCATTATTCAGCATCTCTAGTCCTTTCTATGAGAAAATAAAGTTAAACAAACTATTGTCTTTTCTTTTATTCAAAATTGAATAACGAAATTTT
Source organism: Kuschelorhynchus macadamiae (assembly GCA_030620095.1). NCBI lineage: Eukaryota > Metazoa > Arthropoda > Insecta > Coleoptera > Curculionidae > Kuschelorhynchus > Kuschelorhynchus macadamiae. The sequence goes on along the minus strand of JAUTXW010001589.1, from coordinate 294,963 downwards.
AAGTACTCTGCAAGCAGTTTACAGATATCAAGTCTTTTATTGGTGTATAAAGATATTGTTTCGGAAAGAGTAAAAACTGACAAATATACCATAAATATCAGTTTCAGTATACAAATTTCAATATTTCAAATATTTCAAAGTAGGTAGGTAACTTACTAATATCTGAAATATTAAAAAGTCAGCAGTGCATTTACAAATGAGGAGCTTATGTTCAATTTAATTTTCTAACAAAACATTAATTTTTGAGTTGTAGGTGTCACTTGAATCGCAAAACTGGTCTGCATCACTTCTTGTCGAATTAATAGATCAGAGTTATGTTTCAGGTGTTTAAAATATGAAACGATTACGTTTGATTACGGCCTGATCAAGTAAAAATAATACATGCACAGAACAAATTAGTATTTTTTCAAATCATACTGCTAATTTACACCAATATAAAATACCCGCATGACTGTAAAGTAGGCAGGCTTAACGTCATGTATCGTGATCATGGTAAAACTAAAATTTCGAGGACTGCTTGAGCCGTGCAACAGATAATCCTTGGTTTTCGAATTTTAGGTGATTTGATTGTTTCGTGGAGGTGTTATACTGTCAAATTTTACTAATTTATAGAAACATTGACAACTATATACCGTGTGTCCGGAATTCGGGTTATTAGGGATATGGGATCTCGCTTATTATAAGAGATAGAAAAATAATTAAATGGGGAAAGTTTTAAACAATATTGTTACAAGTCTAATAGCTCTGCGGACGAATTATAGCTATTATCGTTCTTGAGATAGTTATAAAAATAAAATATTGCGATTTTGAAATTATGCTGTAATTTTCCTATTCCCTAAACTGTAAATACATTTCCCGAACAACTTTTTGCGCAAATTTTTGTGGTACTGTCAGATTTTGTTCCTGACGTTTCGTAAATGGGGCCTATCATTAATTTATTTGTTTCATACGGACTTGGATTTTTAATTCCGTTATTATTAAGATTAAGAAGTTGATGATATGCTTCCGTTTACGAAACGTCAGATTCAATCGCACAACATTCCAAAATTTTATGCAAAAAGTTGCTTTGAAAATGTTTCTACACATTTGAAAATTATTGAGAAATAATAAAGTTAAAACATATTTTCATTTAATATTTTCTAAATATCTTAAGAGCCCAGAATAGCTAAAAGTGTCTAAAACTTTTGTTATTTAACCGTTCATCTTTATGTTATAATAAGCTACAGCCCCATATAGACACGTTGTAGAAGCTTTGCTGCTCCAGAAAATTAAAGAGACATGCTTCAAATCACTTCAAAATTTTAAAGAACGATCCTGTCACACCCGTCGTGCGCCGAGATTTTTTCAGTTCTTTACGTTGCCGGGTCACTAGATGCCGAAAAACATGATTTCTCAATTCCGTTGGTCAGTCTGACAGTCTGTCTGTCTGTATGTCGCAAACATAGCTAAAAAACTACTTACCTGATTGGCTTCAAATTTTGATAAAAAATTAAGGTTCATATGGGGATGTCCGGAAACATTTTGGTAAAAATCAAAAATGACACAATAAAATGTCGGCCTAGTGCAATGTTAAACAAAATTTTACTAAAAAACTACCTATCCAGTTTATCACAAATTTTGCACAAAAATCAAGTGTTGTGTAGTAATCCCCTGGTAAAATTTTGGTACGAATTCAAGATGGCGGAATAAAAAGGCAGCTTAATAAATATTAAAAAATCAGCCTGAAAAACTACTGAATGGACTGATTTCAAAGTGAGTGCCATAACTAATTTTGGTATAGAGATGAACTAGCAAAATTGTGGTACTAATTCAAGATGGCGGCCAAATAAAATGTTTGTAATCGTGAAAAAATCATCCTCGCAGGTTTTATATATCTTCACGTTTTAGCGTTCTTAGATACTAAATGTTGTATCAATTCCGTCGGTCAGTCGGTCTGTTTGTCTGTCAGTTCGCGATATAGCTTAAAAACTATTTATCAGATTGACTTCAAATTTTAGTCAAACATTAAACATCATATGGGGATGAGTTAATGGTATTTTGATATGAATCCAATATGCCAGAACAAGATGGCGGCCTAGTGAAACGTTAAGAAAAGATTACTAAAAAAACGAATTGTCCAGTTTACTTCAAAATTGCACAAAAATCGTGTGTTATATAGGAATAAACTGATATCATTTTGGTATGAATATAAGATAGCTAAACAGAATGGCGGCCTAGTAAAATGTTTAAAAATCAGCCTGAAAAAACTACTTATTAGATTAGTTTCAAATTTTGTGCAAGCAATAAGTGTGATACAGAGATAAACTGGTAAACTTCTGGTACGAATTCAAGATAACGAAACAAAATAGCGCCCACATAAAATTTCTAAAAATTCATCGTAAATAATGCATAATAAAATTAAGTATATTTTGCTAGCTCTAGGAAATATGCAATTATTCCAAAGAAGTTTTTTTCTGAAACAGCGTTTTGAAAATAAATTCCTTAAATAAGCAATACAATAGGAAATAAACGTACTACGAAATTCGGTTGCCCACGTTATTTTTTTTGGCGGACGAAAATTTTATTTATTTGTTATGGAAATTTGGAAAAAATTGCGAGTCTTACATGAGCGGCTTAAACATCATCACATCTAAAGCCCAATTAAAAACACCCACCTGAATCCTATGGGTGCGTTAATTAAGCGAAAAACATACTTTAAGACCAAGGCTTCCGGCTCAGTTATTCGGGCTCCGAGAGCATTCCAAATTGAAGTTCGGTGTAACCAGTGGCCAGTCTGTCGTGTTCCTTGGGTTTTTTCAGAATAAAAATTACTAAATTAGGCCTCTCATTAAAAGATACAACATGCGATTGCGTAGGCATGAAGAGTACCCCGATTGCTTACCACCATCCGATGTTTGGACGCGAGATTTATGGCTTGTACGGTTTTAATTTACTCTTGGATATTTTTAGAATCGGATTTTATTCTTCCTTTGACCTGTTAATGTAAATTTTGATACGTTATCAAACTCTTAAAATGATTTTGTTTATTTTGCCACTTTAGCTGTTGATTTAAACTTATAGTGGGGTTTGAAATGTAATAAAATGTGGCTCCAGCTGGAAGTTTTATATATTATTTTTTATTCTGTAGATTTTGATATGTAGATTTGAAACTTCCAAGGTGCTACCTCTTTCTTAGACATTTTGAAATGATTTTCAACATGGCCTCCAAGACGGCAGCGAACTTCTCACTTTCTTTTAAGATTCTTCGCCCACTACTGACCCAATATGTCAACTATGTTTTCGGGGCCAATAATATGAATAGGCGCACATTGAGTTTTTATATGTATATATATATATATATATATATATATATATATATATATATATATATATATATATATATATATAGCTGACTGCTGTCAATAAGGCTGGCGTAGACAATTTTTGCAATTGTGTGATTACTTTAAACTTAGTTATGACAAGTAAATACTTTTTGAAGTTTCGAAATCAGAACGTCGAAGTCGCCGAGCGGTGGAAACAAAATATTTTTATAATTAAAAATTAGATCCTTTTGTAGTGTAGATCCAAAAGACTTTCCCCCAATGACAAATAACGACATTGTTAGTTTCCTAGTTGTTCAATTTAAATTATGTATATCCAAGTTAAACTTAGTTCAATATGTGTGTTTAATATTGTGTACTGCACCCAGTACATATATTTTTTTTATAAATAAAACATATCTATCAATAAAACAAACATGTTTTGATTTAAATAAATTGTCATGCATATCAGAGTGAAAAAATATATAACATTTTCAGAGTGAATATAACAAGAATAAAAAGTTGTCTTACAGTAAACCTGATGACGAGTGTAAAGGAGCTCAATTTTTTTCAGCATAATGAAACTTTACTCTTTACTAGATTAACAGTAGATTTAAACTTACTTATGTCTAGAAAAAATTAATTATATTGTTGCACTCTAGGACAGGATTATACCGTGAAGCTCCTAAAAGACAACTACATTTTGTTCCCGTCTTATTTTTTTTGAGAAGTTATCGAGAAACTAAAAATTTTGAAAAGAGTGTCCATGCCTTTATCGTACTTGTAATTGTGAGTTTGGAATTTCCACCCGTTATAATTCAAGAACTTCCATCCTGACTGCATAACAACATCTTTCTTTATTCGGTCATAGGTTTTGCCTTGTTGTTTATACATAAAACAAAAATTTGTAAAAAATTCGTTAAGTGTAGATAGAATGTAAAAAAATATTTGTTACTCGTATAATGAATTTAAGAACTATGAATCTTTTAAGTAGGATTACCTCGCTTTCCCAAACAAAAAAAAATTAAATAGTTGCATAAAAGTAAAAATTATTAAAAAAATCTCTTTCAAGATGGTACATACAAATATTGACAATTATTCAAGTCTCCTAAAACGTAAAAAATGATACAGCATTGAAATATGTAAAGGTACAAACTTTTTCAAACAACGATTAGAGATATCTTTGATCAGAGTCTGGATTGAGAATCATAATAATACTAACTAGATTAATTTTAGTTTTTTAATAAATGATAAATATGAAATATTTTGCATACACTTGTGTTGAATTTAATTTAGTAGTACATAAATTTCTTCTTATTGCAGTAATCCACTTTAGCCACATCGACGAAATCAATCATATATAAATATATATTATATATATATATATATATATATATATATATATATATATATATATATATATATATATATATATATATATATATCAATATCATGCATCGAATTTGAAGAAAGTTAAATATTTAGTAAACTTGGTCAAAATTACTAGTGCACCTTCGAAGGAAGCTATCCCTAAATATCGCATTTTTGAATATGGATTTGATGATCAATTAATAAAATATTATTATTATTATTAAATATGAGTTACGTTATATATAGGCAGTGTTTTATTTTACCAGTTTCTAAGACACTTGATTTTCGGATACAATTTAAGATAAATTAACTAAGTAGTCTTTACACTGATTTTTTTAAGGTCACCATTTTGTTTCGTGATGATGAATTCGTACGTAAGTTTATTCCTATATCACATTTCATTTTTGTGAAAAATTTAAAGTCAGTTGTATAAGAAATTTGTTTACGTTTATTTTTTAAACATTTTATTTAATCGCCATTTTGAATTCGTTCCACAATTTTACTTGTTTATCTCTATATCACACTTAACGCTTGCACAAAATTAGCAATTAATCTAATAAGTCGTTTTTTCAGGCTTATTTCTTTAAGTATTTTACTAAGCCGCCATCTTGGATTCATACCAAAATGTCACCAGTATGTAACACTTCATTTTTGTGCGAAATTTGATGTAATTTGGATAATTAATTTCTTAGTGATCATTTCTTTAACTTTTTGCTAGGTCCCCACTTTGTTCCGCCATAATGGACATTTATCAAAATGTTACAAGGTTATATCCATAAGCCAATCGGGTAAGTAGTTTTTTAGCTATGCCGCAAATTGACAGACAGAAGAACAGACAGACCGGAATTTAGAAAATATGTTTGTGGGCACCTAGAAATGCTAAAATTTGAAGCTATATAAAGCCTTGGAGGGGGATCTTTTCACGATTAAAAATATTTTATTTGGTCGCAATTTTGTTCCGCTATCTTGGATTCGAACCAAAATTTGACTTGTTGATTTCTAAGTAATACTTGATTTTTGTACAAAATATCAAGTAAAGTTTCGCCATATTTGATTTTAACCCATTATCACATAAGTAGTTATTGAGCTATTCCGCGTACAGACAGACCCACATAGAGACAGACAGACAGACAGAAAGACAGACAGAGAGACCGACAGACCGACGGAATTAAGAAAAAAAATTTTTTTGCCGTCTAAGCACCCTAAAACGTGAAGATCTGTAAAATCCTGGAGAGTGATTTTATTCACGATTACAATACTTCTGTTTTACGAATGAAGTATTGTGTAAGTATATTGAAACAGAATTTCCCCATACTGTATAATGTAATTCATGTTTATTTCTGCTTTATTTCCATCACTGAAGAATAGATTTGTAAGCAAAGGTGTTTCCTTATAATTTCTCCGTTTCAATAAAAAAAACAACAATTTGGAATATAAAAAGTATACAAAATAAATTGATCAATTAAAAACTTTTTATAAGATATTGATTTAAGATGAAGGTACTTAATTCTTTTTTATTCTATTTCCTACAGCCTTGAGTTTTCATTTTTTAGAATATTTATAGAATATATTTAAGAATTAGCACTGCGAAATGAAATCTAAATGTTTTGTTTTTATAGTTGGGCCTTTCAAAATTGTCACAATTTAATTTGTATTATAGTTTAGGTGAAGGAATAGCTGGAAAAATAGACGATTGCCATGAAACTTTTTCAGTATACGAGCTACGTTCCGATGCTTTCTTGTACGGTATACAGGCTAAAAACGATAATTTATTGGGAGAACGTTTGATAGTAAGACAAACAATTAAGACACATAAGTATTTAGGCTGGAACTCTCTAAAAACATAAGAGAAATGATGTCTCAAAATAGGGTTGTTTATCAATGTTGCTGTTTTGGTTCCTCATAAGTTTGTCATTTCCTCGAAAACGATAGAGGTAGTGAAATTCAGAATATAGATTTACAGAATTGAGTCTTTGTTGGCCTACCCTAATAGAGAATGCATCCTGTAATATGCGAAACCATTTTACTTATAAGAGCCACATCGCTATGCAAAACGAATATGCAACTGTACTACTATTTTGTTACATAAAGGAAATGCATTTTTTTTGCTGTGAGTTTCTCCGTTGGTGATTTTTGTTTTACATACTTTTATGAAGCTATAATTAAAACCATCATTGGGTTAGGTTAGTGAGTTCTTTTAAAATAAAAATTAGTAAATTTTTTGGACGCGAAATTTATGGCTTGTGAGGTTTTAATTTACTCTTTGATATTTTTAGAATCCGATTTTGTTCCTTCTGTGACCTGTTAATGTAAATTTGAATGCTTTATCAAACTCCTAAAATGATTTCGTTTTTTTGCCGCTTTAACTCGTAATTTATAGTTGAATACATCGTAACATTTTGAATTTTATAAGAGCTTTAAAAACATAATGATTTTGGATCCTACATCTACCTAGCTACAACTGGTAATAGGAAAAAAAAATTATATATTAGACTATATAAAGTACACTAATCATCTTTCTATTCTGATTCTGGATATTACGGGGTCTTTTATTGTTCCTAGCCGGGAAACTTATACAAGGTGAGTCATTTAATTTGAGACAGTGATTTATCCTAAAAACTAACTTTGTATGTCAACTTTGTTTTTAATGGTACACCATGTATATTATTTTATTTTTCAATTTTGTGTGAAATTCTAAACCTAGTTTATGTGTTATATTCTATATCTAAATTCAATTATTCAAAATTTTGAATTTCAAATTTGATATTTTGAACACTTTAACTGGCTGGAAAATCTAAACAGTTTGAATCGGGGCAAAACCGATTGCACTTTCCTATCTCATTTTTTAATTATGTATGATACGATGCCAACTTCCAGCTTAACCTGTAGTTAAAAATTTCGAACTTCCGGTTAAACCGTTTTGCTTCGATTGAACCGTTTAGATTTTGCAGCTAGCTGCTTGAAGTTTTGAAACGACTTAAAATAAAATTATCGTAATTGGCGAAGAAAAATATATAATTCTGACGGGTTTTATGTTATAATTTATTATTTTTAAAATGTTTCTAAATGGTGAATATTAGAAAAAATCTTGTATGAAACAGAAGTGCAAATCTTTATTTTTACTCATCGTCGATAATTTTCATGTGGGTATTAAGCTTATGTTGAGTTAATATGTTAACAAAAAAGCAATGATTTTTTTGTCGCCAAATCTAAATGCTTGCCCCCCAGAAATCCATTCTAAATACGCCACTGTTTGTACAACTAAACCTTGAAGCATAAAAATATCAACTTGGAAAATTATCAGAGGTACTAGTGCTTCAAAATTACAGATAATTTTTAATGGAAGCGTGTTGTACTGAAACTGTATGAGTTTATTTCTTTTTTTGTTTGAAACCGAAAGAGCCCGACCTCAAAAAAAGAAAATAACCTAATGCAGTTTCTGTAAAACACGCTTGAATGCTGAATTATCTAGTAATAAAATTTTGATGGCACGAGTGGTATTCGTTGGAAATATCACTAATTAATAAGTGAAAATTTATCTGTCAAAAAAATTCCGCGATAATTTAGCCGTCAAATTTTGATTGACAAGTATTGTTTATAAATAAACTAAAATTTTGCTATTTTACCTCTCTTGGTTGGTAGCAAACGTGAAATGTGCGACAAAAAAGCTATGGAAACTTTAAACTACCATAAATTAATAGTGCGACTGAAAATAGCATTTCTACAAATACAGTAAGTTGCCAGAACGGATGCAGTTTATTTTGGAACAGAATACTTCTCTAAACAAACTAAACGAAATCCTCACAGACTGGGTCATTAATATGAGGAAAACGAATGGAGATGATTACAAAGAGTCGGTAATCAAGACAATGTGGAACAATACGTCAAAACACATTCAAGAATATTACTTTAAGAAGTGGAACCTAATATTTGATAATTTTAAAGACATACGCGGTATTCTACAAGAAGATGTTGAGAAAACAAGAGAAAGTTCAGCGCCCTTCTCACGGGATGACAACATGAAAATATTCAATTTCTGGAAAGAAAATATTTCAGGCTAATGGTCTTATATTGGCATATTATGTATATTCCTAAAATACTAGTAGAAATGTTTTATTGTTACAAAGAATGTTAATCCTGTTATTTTAAAACCACACAAGGAAGAATAGAATATAATCCTATGTATTTGTTTTATTGTTACAGGAAGAAAACCACACAACACAAGGAGGAGCTAAGAAACGCGCCGATAGTAAATGGCTAATAAGGAATACCAAAAATCCTGAATATGAGTTTGCCTTTTTGAAAAGCTTGTCAGTAAACGACCGATCATGTGTTCAAACAGAAAGGTTATTTTTAACTCCAAATCTGTTTTTCATGGGACCTAGTGCAATGGTATAAGTTAATCCCCATTGGAAGAAATCTTGTTTCCAGTTGGACAAAAGATTCTGCTGTGAAATTTGATTTGGACGCAAACAAAACCACAAATCATTCAAACTAGTCAACACCAGTGACGTGTTTAACCAAAACGCTTTAATCCAAATCATGTTCCTCTTAATTGGGTGTTAAATGTAACTAACGAAATACATAATGAAAATACTCCCAATCAATATCAAAACTGTATATTCTATATTAATTGCGTTTTTGATAAAAAGGTTTAAATGAATGTATTCTTGATTTGTTTAGTAAGTCACTTATTTTGTCAGTTGTATTATGTTATGGTGTAAATAAAATAATCCAAATTAGTTTAAAATTTAATTTCCACGCGCGATATTCTCTATCAACATATCATTCGTTTAAAATAAATTCGTGCATATCCCGCATTGTCAAAAAAAATTTTCACACATTTTCGGAATTTTGTATCCACTTGTGATATTTTTACTGAATATTTCCCGATGACTTAAGTAATAAATCTTTCAAATAATTTTTCAACTGGTGGCTGGTAGTTACTATTGTTGCTAAAGATAATTTGACACCGACATTGATTAATTTTAATTCCAGAATATGAATGCTTGAACTGAAAAGAGCATGAGTTAGTAGTAGGGTAGTTCGTTTAAAAAAGCAATACTTTATGGTCCATAAGTATTTTTGCCAGAAAAACTGAAATGGTCTGTTTTTATAAGCATTTTTAAAAGCTTCTATGGGATTATCGCTATATATAATCATTGCTACTGCGGAATTATCTCCATAAACCTCGCGACTGTAGAATTATCACTGTAATTTTGCGAAAATTGTACACCTCTTATGGGGATTTTTATACATAAGGGAAATAAATATTTAGTAAAATTTAATACCATATTATAAATGTAAATCTATTGAAAGGCAAAGAACTATTTGTATTCCGGTTGCTTGATACGTTATCAAATTACTTCATTTTGCACTCCGTGATCAAATACCCGTATTTTTTTAGGGCAATTTGATGTGGTAAAATTTTGATAAGTTTGCAAATATTTACCAAATATATTAAACATGTCTACAGATTTTTAAAATAATAAACGTACATTTTAATGATTTTGTAAAAGGAAACAGGAAGTGGAAATTCGTAAAACATCTAAACGAAGCCGACTTCTAATACTATGTTTTGGATAATAGATAATAAATTAAAACTTTTAGTACCTACTTAACGGACATGGGAACAAGAAACAAGGTCAAATGAAGCGTATGAATTTTTACCTTGAAAGTAGTACCATCGAAAAGATTGATGGTTTCGAGAGGTAATACTGACACATAATACAAAGATGAGTGTGTATGTTATATAGTAAAAAACGTGACTGTAGTATGTACTTTTAGATTCTAAACAATCTAAGTATTGATCGAATAGATTGCTTGCAAGGTGATAATTGTCTTACTAGGTTGGGAAGGTGTCAAGAATCTAACGAGAAAAAGTTCTTCCTTAATTTCAAGAATAACCAAAAATAAAACAGTTTCACTAAGGTGAAAAGCAAAAATAAAGATGTTATATTACCTTCCTCAAAAAATATCCGTCTTAATTCCTTGTTTCGGTCAATGTCATACAAGAGGTGTATACAAGAAATGGGAAACAAGAAAATTTAGATATATATGCAGGCATGTTTGTAAGGTATGTAGCGCCCTGGTGCAAAAACATTTTTGGCGCTTTATGCAAGAATATCGAATACTGCCAACGAGAAGGATGGCCTATTGAGAAAATAACATTTTGTCAGTTGATTTTTGTTTTAATTTAACATTTTGTGGAATAATGTATATTTTACAGCTTTTGTTTTGTAAGAAAATATACAGAGTATGTAAAATACTTTAATTATCAAACATCTAATAAAACAAAACATTTGTTATAACAAAACACAGTTCATATGGAAAAATAATCATCCATGGTAGGACAGTATATTAAGTGCTTCTGTATAAAGTTAATTAAGAATATAGTAAAACATATTTAGATAATCCCAAGAATGGAATTTAAGCTAGAGGCTTTTGTTAAACGGCAAAGCCTAACACTATGAAATCTTTTCCTTAACTTTTTTTTTAAATAAAGACTTGCATGTTAGTCTAAAGAATATGGTTTCGTGCAGTTAACACTGTACGCTTTGATAGGACATGTCGGTCAAATTTGCATGACCGTGCATTTTTCGGTATAAAAAAGTACCTGAAATGTGAAAAGGACATTGCAGTTCTATACAGTCCCTCCCCACAGCCTGGACCAAAAAACAGACCAAAGCTGTAACCTTATTGCTCTGCATAATGTTACAATATGTTGAAAAAAAAACTTTTGTTTCTGCCCAGTGAGATATCTATCTATAGGACAGTTTTAAAAAAACTTAGGAATAGTGAAGTGTGATCTAATTTAGTTTGGTACACAGTCATTTAGTGACACATACATATACTGTCTTTTATAACATTTTTATTGGATGCCATTTTGTTCCACCATTTCCAGTTTTTATTTAAATTTTAAGGAGTACTGAATATTTTCATCAGGTTTCTTATTTTCTCTTACTAACTTTGTTATTTGATAAATACAGGTATTTTTAGAGTCAAATTTGCCAAACCGGGTGACACAGGAGACACAGACTGTTATTTTTTTTTTAGTTTTAAACATATCAATTTAAAATATTAGACATTTCTATAATTCCATAAGAGGCAAATTTTTTGAATGAAAAAACAATTAAAAGTAACTGAAGTGACTCCTACTTTTTTATTTTAAATACGACCACGTATATTTTTTGGGCTATCGAATTCAGCCTAAAATAAGCTTTTTAAAGATATATCACAACTTACCTTCTGTTTCCAAAATGGTGGTTGGACAGTCATTTTTTGGAAATTCAATATTGCCGCTTTTTCACTATCTCATTTATATCTTGTTCTAAACAGTTCAAAATAAACTTATTTCTTCATTCTTTTAGAACACTTCGATTTAAATATCGTTAAACAGACATTTTAAAATTTTTTTACAGTCATTGTTGTCGTAAAATCACCCTGTACCGATATGCCAGCCATTTTTGAAAGTTCTTACTTAAAATAAATGATTATTTCATAGTGATTTTGAAAATAAAGGTTAAAATGTGATACATCTTTAAAAAGGCAATTTTACCGCCAAAAAGACTGTGAAAAAAATATACAATATGCCATTAAAAATACTGGAGTAATTTGCCCTTTCGTTAAAAAAAAAGTATATAATATTCATTAAAAATAAATAGAGTTCTATTTAAAATAAAAAAATAGAGGCCACTTCCGTTAAAACCGGAAGAAACTTTTAATTGTTTTTGCACAGAAAATTTACCCCTTATGAGGTTATAAAAATGTCTCAAATTTCAAACATATATTTTTAAAACTAAAAAGCAACTCTAAGCAATACCTGTATTTTTAAAAATAATAAATTTAGAGATAAAAAAAATAAAAAAAAACCCTTTGGAGCAAATATTCAATACTCCTTAGAACATATAAAAACTTTTAAATTGAAATTTAAGCGACAGGGTGTTTAAATATAGCTACATGATCTCTAGCATAGCAAGGTTTTTTTACCTAATCTTAACATATTTTTGCACATCCTGTATATTTTCTGCTTAATGCAGACCCTACAGATTTTTAAAAAATAAGACTTAAGGGCTCTCCTGCAAGAAAACTTTACATCAAACGGCTAATAAAAAGTTGCAGCTTAATATGTAAGAAAAATCTATTTTTTTAAAATAAAATCATATCTTAAAAAAATATAAAAAAGGATTAAATAAAATTTGGAAAATTTGCAGTTTATCTCGTCTCGTATAGTTATATTCGAATTTACATTTTAGCTAAAAATCAGTTTATGTGGTTCCCAGATAAGAACACGAAATCAGTAATCAGTAATAAAACGTAAATGCCTTATATGTTTTTTTCTTAAAAATCGATACATTTTTGGATCATAGTGAGGAACGCCATTAAAAACGAGTAAAAAAAGCCTGGCAGCAATCTCTTGATGGTGAAATATGTTTCTTCTAAATTATATGAGAGTCATGAAAAGTGGGACATATCGTAATTTTCTGATCAAATATGAATCTATTCATTTTTTCCAGTCTAATAATTTATATTTAGCCAAACAAATGAAGAACAGCAAAATTCAGTTATACATAGGAACTAGGAATCACACTAGTGCGATAGGGCAGAGAAAATGATTGATTACGATAGCTGGTTGTATCAAAACGTCTCTCATGCGTACATTGTGCGATTGTTCTTGTGAACAAACAGAAAAAGGCACGACGGAGGTCTCCGGTTCAAAAAGACCGCCGGAATTCACGCAAGTCATCTTGTTCTGCAACAAATGTTTAACAGTCAAAGGAGATCCGACTGATGATATGGATATCCTTTTGTTTTAGCTAAATATCTCGTAATCGACAGCGGCAATGAGGGTTTTGATTTTATCAGTCATAATATTTCTATGGCGCACCAATTTTTTAGGTTATGATATATTTTATGAATGAAAGAGAACAAATTAGCATTAATGTTATATAGAGTGTATACATTTGTATTTTACATTTTCAGCTTGGCCCCTTCAAGTCTAAAAAAAAACGCAAAATATAAAGCCAAATGCTATTCTAACCGAATTATTTTTCCGATATTTTAAGTAAAAAGATATTTCGCCCTGGCATACTTTTAAACATTGAAGTTATTATAGGATGTGTTATGTTGTTTATTTACCACCATCATGTTTCTGCTCTGTTATTTACTAAAATTCACCTTTATAACAGCCGCCACGTTCCCTTAAACTTTGTTTTTATTACCTTTGTACATCTTTGCTTTTGTGTGGCAATTTTCTGTCAGTTTTAAAATGGTCCATGGTGTGGTCTTAGTTTATATTGCTGTACCCATAATGTCTAGAATGCAAAACCGACAACATGAGACATGCTAAGTTAGTTATTTAGTCAATTTCTTTATTTATTACTATTCTTGTTCTTAAAGCATAATTTCTAAATATTCATAGACTGCTTTAAACTAGCTTTAGAAACCATACTTTTGTGTTAAAAAACTAATCAGCTTTTAAAATTAATTTTTAATATATTTAATTTTTAAATAAGTAATTTAAAATTAAAAATTTAAAAGCAAAAGTTGCTTTTAATTTTTTATACATTTTTTAGATCTCATAATAAATTGTGGTTTATTAAATTGAATTAACCCTTTAAAAATTTGACTAATAAAAACAAAACAAAATTTAATGTAAGTCTTTCTTTGGTCTTGTTGGATAATTACGTTGTCAACTAAATAAAAAATTAAATTAATAACAGTCATTCTTTTTTTAACATTAAATTAATGTTTGTATATTTATCACAATTTAGTAGGATCCGCATGGCCTTGTTTTGTAGAATTTGCAATGTATCAAACATTTCTTCATTTACTAAATACAAAAATGTAGAACCATATAGAAAATGTGGATAAATAATGGTATTATAAATAATTTTTTATAGGAAAAACCTAAATTAGGAGACATTATTTTAAAATATTACCAGCAATTTCACTAAACGTTAAAATTTAATCTATTTTCTATAATTATGCCTAAATATTTGAAGGATTTCACTATTTTTAAATTTCTTCTGATGAAATATTCAAGTTATTAGTGCTCAAGTATTTACCAAAAATCACGCTTTTTGTCTTAGATAAATTTTAATTTATTTATTTTAAGTCAATTTGATCTGAATTAATACAATCTTGAGCTGCTAATATGTTTTTATCCTGTACATAAATTAATGTTCATCAGCAACAACTGAAAATGTCAATTATTTAAAATCGTTCAAATATCATATATGACAGGAGACGGTAAGAGTTTAAAAAGAAAGAAATTATATTTCACCTGAAGTAGCTAGTTGCCTCTTTTGACTAATTAATGTCTAATAATACCATATTATTTCCAAAAACATATTTTTAATAACATTACCTTTTGTATTTATTTATCCGGTGTATGAAAGTTGGTATTATTTTTATAATTCATGACAAATTTTTTTGAAATTTATTACCATTCATAATAAAACGACAATTTAACTATGTACCCTAGAGGTTTCTGGGAACAGTCACGAGATCTAAGACCGTAAGGAAGATAAACACGAACCTGAATAATCTTCGGAAGATGATGAGGTTAAATGTCACTGTGCTGTCTCCGCGAGATGACAAATGAAATCGAAAATCACCAGTCATCGTTGAACAATACCTTCACGTATGTATGTGAAGTTATGTGTGTGGTAAACTGAATATTCTTAGCCCTTCATTATTTGTATCCGATCCCCAGTATCAAATTCGAAAAATATAGACATGTTCTTTAATTAACAACATTTTAATAGATAAAAGTCTTCTTCATTTTTCACCCATTTTTGGTAGTAAATACTAATATTATCATACTTATAATATTATAAAAGTGCCTTCAGGCCGTTTTACATGCTGCAATTCTTCTTTGCAATATGCAATAGTCTTGAACAAAGGCATGCGCAGTTTGACAAAAGGTACAAATGTTTTGCCACTGCGCGTGCTTTTGTTCAAGACTATTGCAACTTGCAAGAAAAAATTGCAGCATGTAAAACGGCCTTTGCAAATCATTATTCTTTTCCATTTTTTATTTTTTATTTAGTTTATATTGCTAAATAAATAAATAATACTTTAGAATATAAATTCATGGTTCATAATAATAATAGTAACGGGTATTTATAATTCGTTATCTTTCCGAAATCAACAATTTCTGAGCTTAATTATTTGTTTACATATTAGTTTGAAGTTTCTTATAATATTTTTTTTAATTTACAGGATTGGGCCAGGGCTTCTTTTCATATTAAATACATAAAAAAATAAATGTTAAAACCCAAGGCACAACATAATAGAATGGTGGATTTCCAGCTTTTCCCTGGATGTCAAACCAAACTAAGCGTCAATTGAATTTGAACGCTTAGCTTTTTTTCCAACATTGAAATGGTTGTGATTTCGAAATTATTTAAAAAAAAAACATTTTAATTTTTTCCCCAAAATTGAAACGGTGAATTAAAATTAATTTAAAAAAAATAGAAAATTTTTTCTAAAAACTGCTTCAGAGAATTGCCTTACTTTGTACGTAGCGAATGCTACAAAGTGAAAATAAGTATGTTTTTTATGGAGAATTTTATGTCAGCGCCATTTATTGTAAAATAATTAGATAATTTTAAGGACTTCTGAAAAGTAAAGTACTGGGTAGGAACTTTTTGAGATTTGGTGAATATCTTGGTTCTCTAATTATACAACGAACTATGTAAAATTGTATGTATTGGTAGAGTGGGTTAACACGTTTTGCAGTGAACACTAAAATTAGTAAAAAAAAATTAAGATTGTCAATCAACTAAAGAGAATTATCTTTGTATATCGGGGCACGAATTTGTTACTGCAAATTCTATAGGAAATACAGTAGGTTATCATAAACGTTAAAGTAAATTTAATTTTGAACTCTTAAATACCTAAATCAGAAATCGATTTTTAGCCGAATCTGCAGCACAAATGACAAACTTGACAAAAAAGGATCTACCTGCCTATCCATTAACATACTTCCTTATTCATCAAAAGTTTCAAATTAGGTACTTGATATTCAACTGCTTTGGAGATCTTTAAAGTTTAAACCAAAACCGCTTCAAAGCAACGTTATATTTTTTATATTATACAGTAAAACGTTGGGGTCGAGGTATACAAAATGCAATTCTCTTTAGTTGATTGACAAGCTTAACAAATTTTCGTGCTTCGCTACAAAACGTGTTGGTAACTGCACACATAAACTGTAGGCTTATGGACTACCTTGAAACACTGTTAGGCCACTTTATTATTTTCGGGATCAGAGTCCAATTGTTGCAACATTTTAGAAACATTGTAATAAGATAGAGACACCAGTAATCGACCCTATTAAACATCTTATGGAGGTTCAATTAGCTCCAGCTATTGACATTCTTGGTGCAGTAATTGACACTCCAGTAATCGACATACAAAAACAATTTAAACTATTTCTTAAAGAAATGCATTATTGTAAAAATAAATAACACAAGTTACATAAAAACAACTTAAAGGAAAATTGTAGAATTCAAAAAATATTAGAAAACACATATTTCTGGAATTTCTTTCTAAACAACTACCTTTTGTATTTATTTTCCCCATTTTTTCATTATATATATATATATATATATATATATATATATATATATATATATATATATATATATATATATATATATATATATATATATATATATATATATATATATATATATATATATATATATATATATATATATATATATATATGGCCAAGAAATCTTGAATGAATGTTAAATTACATTTTTACTTGTTTTCAGTTTTACCCACGCATGCTTTGGTCTAAATCCAATGGGTTGCAGCCGGAACTCTCCGGAGCCCCAGAAGATGGCGCTAAATGTTATGCCTAGCTCGTAGAACTTCTACTTTTATAGACGTTTTCGTTTTCGATTATGTGACACCGATGATCTCTTATTTGAGATCTCTCTGGAAAAGGCTCAGAAATCGATCGTAGGAGTATAAGCTGTGTTTGCTGTTTCTTCTCTCGTAGATGGTACTAGCGTCTATTTCTTGTGCTCTACAAATGAACTCAGCATTGACCTGTCAAATTTTATCGCAGCGGGACAATGGGCGTTAATTTTATAGGTACCCTGTGTCTTTAAGTAACGTTTACGTTCACTTTCTTTCACTTGTGACACATAATATCCTGAGCGATTACAAACAAAATAATCGGTTTTGCACTTTTGAGAATTTTTATGGTTCTCTTTGATGAAACTGGTATTTGTACTTGCTTCCAATTTATTTTTCCACGCGTAAAATTCATCATTTGATTTAAATTCGAAGATACTTGATTTGATATAGATTTCATGGATTTCCCTAAAATGTTTTAAAATCTCATCTTTGGAAGGGAACGACTCAGTACATACAGAACATTTTTTATTTTTCCTTTGAGTATTACCACTGACTATGGTATTACTAGACGTATTACCACTACCTGAAGGAAAAGTCTCAACGTGGCTCTTCAGATGACTGTTAAAATTAGTTTTATGGTTAAAATTTTTCCCACACTGACAATTGAAATTATATTTGGAGGCATTTTTGTACAAGTTGGGGGCTATTTCATCCGCTGCATCTCTGTGAACATTTTTTCCATGTCGCCTTAACCCTTTCGCGTCGATTGGGTTAAATATGTCCCAGAGAAAAAAAGGTTTTGAAAAGGCGACTTTTTTTTATCTGGAAATTTAAATATTTTTCTGAATATTTTAACTTTGTTAGGCCCTATAAAGCCCATAATACTTCAAATTTAATTTTATTTATAAGAATACAAAACTTACAACGTGGGTTATATATATCCCAGTAGTATTAAAATATGGGCTATATAGGTCCCAGTTGTAAAACAAAGGCATATCTACGAAAAACTAAAACTGTATTGTTTTTAACACAAATGAGAATATAAGGCTTATTTAGGAATGGTAACATGAAAAACAGTCCTTGCACAGGGGCACGTCACATGCGGAACATATTATTACTGTACGTTTTTCTCTATTTTGTTGAGCACATCTTCGGCATCTCCTTCTAGTTTTTGAAACAATTGGGAGATGATCTCCCACATTGATGAGGTTTGCTGATGAGATCGTTGTTCTTCCAAATGATCTTTTGCGTGTTACAGCTGCATTCTCTCGTCCAGCTCCAATTAATTGTTCTGCTAAATCGACCATGTATGTCAAAAATGGAACGTCTCGGTTTCGAACTTCCTTGAAAACAGCTTGTAGTATACCTTTTTCCACCATTTCAATGATTTCCGGTCGATGTCATATAGTCCAGTTAGTTGATCAGATAGATCCACACCACCCATGTAAGTGTTGTAAGTGCGTATTGCTTCCGGGCATGGTACCTTTTTTTAGTTCCATCCTTGGCACTCCTCTCAGTTTCAACTATTTGGTCTGTATGGCAGTTACTAAGCAACGTCACTTCTTTTGTGTCCATCCAAAGAAAAGCTATAGTTCCCTGGTCGCAGCACAGTGTTTGCATTTCTCCTCGACTCATTTTTCTTTTCTCAAATTTGGGCATATTTTTACGGTTAGAAATGCACGTACCGACTTGGGGTAAAGGTAAAGAATTCATCAACTCGACAGATGTAAAAAACCGATCATAGCAGATAAGTACATCCTTTTCTCTCAGAGTTTCAGTTAATTTTTTCACCACCCGTTCACCTAATGTACCTTCTACAGGGCCTGCTTGTTTTCCTGAATATATATTAAAATCGTATACATAACCTGTTTTAGAATCGCATCGCTCCCATATTTTAATGCCTCGTTTAATCGGTTTTAATGGCAAATATTGCTTGAGAGACGAACAACCTTTAAATTTTGTCATCGACTCATCAATGGACTGAAATTTACTTTCAGTTCTAGCTTTAGGGAAAGTATATTTTAGGCAGGAAACTAACTCAACATAATAAGTTTTACTGGCATCAGTTGGCTTTTTAGGCTGGTTGAAGTACAACTTACTAGATAAAAGTCGAAATCTATCTCTTGATATTGCTTGTTTTATTGCTTCATTTCCCAAAGACTTATGAGAAGCCCAATAATGTTGAATTTGAGGTAATTTATTATAAGCCATTATAAGAAAACATCCAGTAACAATCATAATTTCATATGAATCTGTTTCTTTTTGTTTTTCCTTTTTAACCTCTTCCAAAATTTTTAAACGCTCATTGGTACACTGCGCGATATATATGAATAATGAAGGTGGCATTAGTTGTAGAAATACATCTAGCTCTGTTGATTCTCGATGAACGTCCAGCAGGGTACAATTAACTTCCTCTGGAATTTTGAAGCGAGGATTGAAATCAACAACTTCTTTCCGTATCACAATATTGTCTGCTGAAGGGGCGGGGGTATCTGGTTGAACAAGTTCGTCATCCGAACTGTCAGAGCTGCTAGAAAATTCATTTTCACCATTATGAAAAGACGTCGAAGCTTCAGTATGGTCCGAAAAAGTCGGCTCAATTTTTTTAGATTTTTTAGACTTTTTTTTTAGAACTTTTTTACGCTTTGAAATAGTCTCTCCAACGTTAGAATTATCACTAGAAGAAGTATCCTCTTCTAAGTATTCTGACCC
The DNA here is from genome assembly GCA_030620095.1 of Kuschelorhynchus macadamiae. Classification (NCBI taxonomy): domain Eukaryota; kingdom Metazoa; phylum Arthropoda; class Insecta; order Coleoptera; family Curculionidae; genus Kuschelorhynchus; species Kuschelorhynchus macadamiae. The sequence goes on along the minus strand of JAUTXW010001589.1, from coordinate 274,705 downwards.
ACTGTCTTGGAATGGGTCTTCTTCGGAAGATACATCAGATAAACCTTCTTCCACGAGAGCCTCTAACTCTTTTTGGGTTAAAAATCGCCGCCTAAAAATATGTGTCGGTAAAACACTAGTGGGACAATAACATACCAAAAAAGAATTCGGCTGGGACATATATGTCCCGACGCAACTTTTGTTTATAAAAAGCCAAAAAAATAGAATTATATTATGATAAAACTGGGCCAAGGTATTTATAAAACTTACCTGGTCATGGTCCAAACACTATATTCAATTATTTTAACGTAATTCTGAAAAAATGGCTTATATTCTGCAGTAAACAACAACACGTGGCAGTCTTAATTACTCTAAATACAAACTAACCTATAAATATCGGCAACCCGTAATACAAAAATTGCTCCTAAAGCATTAGAAAGCGTGTGGGACAACCTAGTATTCAAATATGATTCGACCAGCTCCCATCTGAATTTTTTGAATTTGCTCTGGGACATATATAACCCAACAGTAATTTGAAATAAAAAATTTTAAAAATAAAGTCGACGCGAAAGGGTTAAACTTGATACATTTGCAAATATTTTGCCGCATCCATAACACTGATTAGGCATTTTGATTTTTGATTAATTTTGCATTACAATTACAAAACTCATAATTCATAATAAACAACCGTAAAAAGAAATTAAACAGCTGACGCTGACAGCTGTCGTAATTACTTCACCAGGTGGCGCCACCCAATCAAGTTCATTTGTAGAGCACAAGAAATAGACGCTAGTGTAGATGGTTTTCTTGCAAAAATTTAAATATATTTGCTTTTGTACACACACACACACACACATATATATATATATATATATATATATATATATATATATATATATATATATATATATATATATATATATATATATATATATATATATATATATATATATATATATATATATATATATATATATATATATATATATATATATATATTATATATATATATATATATATATATATATATATATATATATATATATATATATATATATATATATATATATATATATATATATATATATATATATATATATATATATATATATATATATATATATATACGGGCTCAGTGTTTGACATCTCCGAAAATTGCGGTTGAGATAGAAACAAGCAAAATGTTTATAAAAACAAGTGTTGAAACGTTTTAAAATACTATATTTGAAAGTTCCTGCAAAAACCTTTCTACAAATTGGTTAGAAAAATCACTCCTTCACAAATCGCCAAGAATGTTAGTAATTTCAATAAAGAGCTAAAAAGGCTTAAACTTAGTATCTTTACAGTGGTGTCAGATGTAATAAAATTTCTAAATTTGTGCTGAAATAAGTAAATACTAAATACATTAAGTATTGTCTTATTTTGTATGTTTGATTTTAACACTGTCAGTTATTTGTACTCTATTTAAAATTGACGCCTTTACCTTATCATCATAGTGGGTCAAGATATTAATAAACAAAAACGTTCTGAGCCAATTCTTTACTCCTTAGAAAGGTGGTTCTTAAAGTTATCTAATTATATTTTACAATAAACAGCGCTTAAGTATATTTTTGACAAAAAATGTGTCGTTTTTGATGCCCTATAGCATACGCTACTTACAAAGTAAGGCATTCCTGGAGTAATTTTTAAGACATGAAAAATCGACAAAGCCAGAGTTTGGAATTTTTTTAAAAATTGATTTTCAAATTTTGAAGTTACAAGCATTTCAATTTTGTAGGAAAAACTAGGGGTTCGAGTTCCATTGTAGCTCACTTTAAATGTAAACTACAGAGTTAACTAATTATAGTCAAAAACTTTTAAAATAAGACATACATCTAAAGGAGTTATACGTTAACTGGCAGTAATAAAATTACTTAATAAAATGATTTAATACAAAACAGGGTGAACCAAAAATAAATATGATTTTTTTCTCCCTTGTTATAAGATAGAAAAAAATGTTAAATATGAAAAGTATCTTCGATATTTTATGCGTAATGATCTATATTTTACTACAAGACACTATGTAACTTTTAAATAATATGTTCTATGTTCTATGCAAAAATATAACCGTTCAAAAGGAAATTAGGAACATGAGCTTCATTTCTTTCTATTAGGTATCCACTTTTCATAACGCGTGATGGAAATTGAGGAAAATTGGACAGTGTACGGTTATATATTTCGTAAAACATTTGCATTTGCATTTTTTCGTAGATTACATTTAAAATAAGAAAGATTTTTATAGTTTATATATATATATATATATATATATATATATATATATATATATATATATATATTATATATATATATATATATATATATATATATATATATATATATATATATATATATATATATATATATATATATATATATATATATATATATATATATATATATATATATATATATATATATATATATATATATATATATATATATATATATATATATATATATATATATATATATATATATATATATATATATATATATATATATATATATATATATATATATATATATATATATATATATATATATTATATATATATATATATATATATATATATATATATATATATATATATATATATATATATATTATTCGATATTCAATCAATGTTTTTTCGAAACTAAATTTGAACTCTTCATAAAAATCCAAAATATAAGAGTTTATTTTGTTTCTATTTCTCATAACAACGAAGATATAAAGTATTTTTACTCTTTTTTGGATTACCTTGTATATTTATAGCATACATATAAACATTTTATGAAAAATATGTACGTTAGTACAACCGTACACAATTTTCTTGGAATGTTATATTTTCTTACAAAATATATATTCAATTTTGTGATATTTATCTAAAAATTAGGTACGCATTATATAAGGAGTTTGTGTATTGAAACATTAACTTCATTAAAATGCGAAAATGCAATAAGGAATACAGCTAAATCGATTAATTCCCTACATTCACAACACGGATAAATTACTAAACACGTCTGTTAATGTCATTTGAGTAGTGGTAAAAATTAATTTTCAATTAACTGTACAATAAATTAATTTATCGCTAATTTCCGACGAGAATGTTCAATGGAATAAGTGATTTCCGAAATTAATCTACCGACTTTCATATTCTGGGATAACGGTCCCTTTGTAACGATTCTATGCGTAATTAAAATATGTGTTACAAAATATATGAAATAATTTAAATGAAACAAAGGCTATTTTGGTGTAAAAGTAGTATATGTAGGTATCTATGTATCTATCTATATATGTATGTATTTATGTTCTAAAGCATAAATTAGACAATACAATGGTGAAGTCTACTGTCAGCCCGCCCTATCAGTAGTGGCCAGAAAGGGCCTCGCAAAATGTGGGATACAAATTATTTGAAATAGTTCGAGGCCTATGGCTAAAAACGCACGTTTTTAACCATGGTGGATGGTACTCAAGCATCATTTTCAATACAAAGTCCAAAAAAGAAGTTTTTACAAAAATAAAATGTTCAGAGCAAGTTTAATGAAATGAAAAGAAAACGAAGTTCACAGTTTTTTTTCATATATCCTTTTTTGTAATTCTAATATTTAACAAGTTACAAATAATTAATTCGTATTACTTTTGCAGTTTTTCGTCTTCACATCGCTGTACTTTTAGAATCCGTGTGGCTCAGAGACAATAAAATAAATGTAGTAGGTGGAGGATTCCTTTTACATAAAGGCCATGGTATGGCAATTCTTCTTTTGAGTCAATTTGCGAGAAGTACATTGAATGTGATAATATGTCCAAAATCACAATAGTTCACTTATTTGCTAATGGCAGAAGAGATCGCAGAAAGATTGTCTGTCGAAGAAGCATATATCTACGTACGCTCTCTTCTATGAAACGATGCTGGTTCAAGTCTATCAAGAACAACCTTTATGCAATAAAGTACACTTGATTTTAATGCTGTCAAAAATGCGAAGAGGCTGCTATAATAGTTACGTATGCCAAGACGTTGCGTTGTTCTCTAGTTCTGCTAGCAGTATCAGCACAATTCTAAAGTAACATCTGCTTTCGCAAACGGGGAGGAGAGTTTTTGTAAATCCAACTTTTCGCTAAATCGACAACAAAAAGCACAGTCAATTTTGCTTTATTACCACTAAAGCAGAATGCCGTATGTTTAGAACATAGCATCAGGTCTACAAATTGCCTTCAATATAATGAATTTACAAAACTGGGGCTGGAAGTGTGGTACCAATGGGCTCACTCTAGTTACGGACAGAGAAAGCAACACCCGACAATTTATGCAGTTGCACAAAAAGGGATGCTCTGCACCATGCGCTTGCATGAAAGCGGGCTTTAAGTGCTCTATTGTGTGTAATTTTTTTAGTGGTGAATCTTGCTAAAATGCTTTAGAAGCATCAGTTCAGTCACCATCTGGTTCTTAGGAGTAAAGATCCTGAGCTAGAAGATGGCATTGAGGATCAAGAATATAAAAATCAACCGAGCCGTAATGTCAATAATGAGAATTACATAATATGATAAATAGGTCACTCTACAGAGGAACGAATAGCATTATAATAATATAGTTATATTGCTATTTGGTATATATACAGGGTTAGTCAGATGTCTGGAAACGGTCAAATATCTCAAAAACCACTCAACCGATCTGAACCATATGTGGTCATTAGGCATTATCGAATTCTCCCGAATCTTTGCATACCGCAATGTTGTCAGATTTTTAGTTTTTCGTCAAATTAACCTAACTTTTTTTTTTAAATCAAATGATATGTTTTTTAAGCATGATTTATTCCTCGTATTATCCTTTGCATACCGCAATGTTGTCAGATTTTTAGTTTTTCGTCAAATTAACCTAACTTTTTTTTTTAAATCAAATGATATGTTTTTTAAGCATGATTTATTCCTCGTATTATCCTTAGTATAACTCCAAAATTGCAAACTTTTATCTTGATTCGTTAAATGTTAAATTTATTAAATGTTTTTAAAAATACATCGACAATTTAGGAATTGAAAACCTAAAACTAAAATAATTTAATGATTAATAGGATGTTGAAAATGTTATCCTTCCACAGCTTGACAGTATCCTATCCGGTCTATAAATTCTCGAATAATATTTTCGAGCCATTCCGGGGGTATTCCTTCTATTTCAACTCTAATCCTTCTCATTAGATCTTCAAGGTTCTCGGGCTTCGTTTTGTACACGGTCGTTTTTAAGTGACCCCTAGTCACCTAAAAAGTCAAGTGTATTTAAGTAATTTCTGACAGCAGCTGCGAAATGCGGCGGTGCCCCATCATGTTAGAACCATACGTGGCCAGAACCATTATGAAAAATATTGTTTAATGCTGGAATAATTTGGCTTTCCAACAGCTTTATAAAGTATCCCATTCATATTTCCTTGACTGAAAAAGGGTCCAATAATGCAATTACCTAATATGCCAGCCCACACAGTAAATTTTTCAGGAAATTGCGTATGGATCTCCATCATCCAATGTGGATTATTTGCACACCAATAACGACCATTATGCAGATTTATAAAACCGTTTAGGCATACGCAATTTCCCGAAAAAGTTATGTGTGTGCTGGCATATTAGGTAGTCGCCTTATTGGATCCCTTTTCTTTCAAGGAAATATGAATATGAAATATATATAAATATATATATATATATATATATATATATATATATATATATATATATATATATATATATATATATATATATATATATATATATATATATATATATATATATATATATATATCGGTTTCCACGTATGATGAAGACTGAAGCCCGTATCTCTATTGAAATTGTTAGGATACTTATAAATTTCAATAGATTCTTTAATTTTGCGTTTATGGAATCCCGAAACCGTTGCAAGAACTTTGGTTTCTTTTACATTTATAACGTGTCCAGTAGAATGTTGGTGTTCAGATACAGCAGATTGTACAATTTGTTTCTTTCTGATATATCGTTCATGTTCTTTAAGCCTAGTCGATATGGATCGTCCAGTTTCTCCAATATAGACATCACCACAGGAACAAAGAATTGCATATACTCCTTCAGTTTGGAAAGGAATAATGTCCTTTGGCGATCGCAAACATTGTCCCATTTTCTTGTGTGTCTTTAAGATTGTACGTATGTTGGACTGGCGAAGTAACCTTGCAATCTTGTCTGTGGTTCCGTGTATAAATGGAATAAATACACTTCCTATCCGTAATTCCTTATTAGTATCATTTCGTGTAGTAGGATTATTATGTTTTCTAATTGATCGTTTAATATCCTCAGTGCAATATCCATTCCCTCTTAAAGCTTGAGTCAGTTTCTCTGTTTCCGATTGTAAAGAATTTTGGTCACAAATCGCGAGGGCTCTGTAAACCAATGAATTAATAACTGATTGCTTTTGTGCTGGATGATGATGGGAATTTGCATTTAAGTATCTGTTCGTATGCTTTGGTTTTCTATATACAGAATGTCCCAAGGAACCATCCCCTTTCCTTTGTACAAGAATATCTAGAAAGGGAATTGTGCCTTCTGATTCAATTTCCATTGTAAATTTTATATTAGCAGGCTCTTGATTCAGATGATCAAGAAACCCAGGGAGGTTTTCTGGACCATGTGGCCATTTTACAAAAGTGTTGTCTACATATCTGAACGATGGTTTTGGTTTTAATGGAGACGACTTTAAGGCTTCCTCCTCAAAAGCTTCCATGAAAATATTGGCTACCACTGGTGACAGTGGAGATCCCATGCCTGCTTCTGAGGTTTGTTCATAAAAAGTTCCTTGAAAGACAAAATACGTTGATGTAAGACATGCTTCAACTAGATTTAAAAGCGAATTGTCAATTTTATTATGGTGAAATAAGTCTGATATTATGGAAATTTAATCATTTATAAGCACATTCGTATATAGCGATTCTACATCGACACTGACTAAGATATCTTTGGGATCTAATTGGATTGATTTTTGTTTTTCTACAGAACGCGTAGAGTTTCTAATATATGAATGTGTTTTTCCTGTAAAATTATTAAGAATATTTGAAAGATATTTAGCAATTATGTAAGTAGGAGATCCTATTGCACTGACGATAGGTCGAGGTGGTACATTAACCTTGTGTATTTTAGGTAGTCCGTAGAACCGCGGAATCCTGGAGCTGCTTGGCCTTAACATCTTCTTCTTCGCTGCTGGTAGGTTGAATGCGTTTATAAGGTTGGTTATCCGTCTCTCAGTTTTGTTGGTCGGGTCTGCTTGAATTACTCTGTGGATGTTGTCGTCCAAAAGTAGTTGTATTTTCTTTACTTAATCTGTTTTGTCCATGACGACAGTGGCATTTCCCTTGTCCGCTGAAAGGACCAAAATGTCTGTATCGTTGTTTAATGTTTTTATCGCCGTTCTTTCCGCAGTTGATAGATTCGACTTCGGCGGGAGAGGAGGAAGCCTTAGAGTCGTCTCCATTAAAATCAAAATCATGGTTTAGATATGTAGACGACACTTTTGTAATATGGCCACATGGTCCAGAAAACCACCCTAGGTTTCTTGATCATCTGAATCAACAGCATGCTAATATAAAATTTACAATGGAAATTGAATCGGAAGGCACGATTTCCTTTCTAGATGTTCTTGTACAAAGGAAAGGAGATGGTTCCTTGGGACATTCTGTATATAGAAAACCAACGCATACGGACAGATACTTAAATGCAAATTCCCATCATCATCCAGCACAAAAGCAATCAGTTATTAATTCATTGGTTTACAGAGCCCTCGCGATTTGTGACCAAAATTCTTTATAATCGGAAACAGAGAAACTGCCTCAAGCTTTAAGAGGGAATGGATATTGCACTGAGGATATTAAACGATCACTTAGAAAACATAATAATCCTACTACATGAAATGATACTAATAAGGAATAACCGATAGGAAGTGTATTTACTCCATTTATACACGGAACCACAGACAAGATTGCAAGGTTACTTCGCCGGTCCAACATACGTACAATCTTCAACACACACAAGAAAATTGGACAATGTTTGCGATCGCCAAAGAACATTATTCCTTTCCAAACGGAAGGAGTATATGCAATTCCTTGTTCCCGTGGTGATGTCTATATTGGAGAAACTGGACGATCCATAGCGACTAGGCTTAAGGAACATGAACGATGTATCAGAAAGAAACAAATTGTACAATCTGCTGTATCTGAACACCATCATTCTACTGGACATGTTATAAATGTAAAAGAAACCAAAGTTCTTGCACCAGTTTCGGGATTCTATAAACGCAAGTATCCTAACAATTTCAATAGAGATACGGGCTTCAGTCTTCATCATACGTGGAAACCGATCGTTACATCGAGTCACGCTCCGGTAAACACAGGTGGACTATAAATAGATGGCCTGGATCTCTCCGAGCTCATTCAGTGTTCCGATCTCGTGAAGTAAAGATCCCTGAAGATGCCTCGTGCAATCGAAGGCGAAACGTCGGAAAGTGATTCCATTTTGACACGGTCTAATCCCAAGAACCATGATTTCCTAATTGACCACAGCCGTGAATGCTTTCGTTCTATATATATAGGGTGATTTAGATTCAATCAAAAATTCACGTTCACACAAAGAGATAAATTTTAATTTTTTCTTGTGTTCGTTATATGATAAAACCGATTTAAATAAGACTTGATGCAGATTATTGAGTATGTATAGGTTACATTTTTAATTATTCGTTATTCTTCGAATTGACCAAATAAAAATAAGATCCTTATACAAATTCAATGAGAAAAATAGTATGCCATTAATTTTTGTCATTGCAACTTCAAGCTTTAAACAAGGAAAAATTCATAAAAATATAAGTTGCGCACATATTTGTCCGAAAATGTTTTATTTTCTCTATTTTTTTTTGTTAATTATCGTGTTTGCTATTTTATATCAAATACACTCTCTATATAAAACCCGTCAACACATTACATTCTTTAAAGTCTTGTACCAAAGAGTTATAAAAATATTTCTGATCACTGTTGCAGGTAGGGTTTAGTCTAGTATGTCTGAAATTATTGTTTTGCCAAACCGTGTGTATTTTTAAATATGTTAAAATATGTGTTTAATTATGATAAAATGCGTGTGTTTTAAATGTTTAACTTTATAATACCAAATAAAAAAATGGGGTTGATTTACAACAAATTTTGCATTTTTAAAAACTATTGTTAGCTCAACATATAGCATCCGATTATCCTTTTATATTCGTAAATTCTACTCTAAAGCCCGCTGCTCATTATTTGGTTCGATTCGTTAATTCGATTCATCTATTCATATGAATGAACGAATGGGCGAATCAACGAATACACGAATATTTCATCCATACTATTCACCAATTTTTACTTAATTATTAAAAATGTGAAGTAATTAATTTCTAATCTGTAACTGACTCTATTTGATGGCCTAAATAACAATAACAAATTTTTTGACAAATTCGTTGGTTCCGAAAATCCGTAAGTGTGTGAGGTCGTGTCAAGGCGATTAGCATGAGAATACATTAAGGAGTTGAGAAAAAATCATTCGTACATCAAGTATATGTTAAAAACTACATAAATTAATAATTCATTATTAACACTTTGTTTTAATATTAATTTGATATTTAAAAGCATGTTAAGTATTCTCATAGTCATTTTATATAAATAGAAGGGTACTTACTTAGCATAATCTGCTTTACAATATATTGCCCTGTCCCGGATAAAACATGATGGCTGCCTGTCCAGCTGTAACTGACAGACACAGCAGCGTAGACATCGTGCGTGCCAATTTCTTCCGGATACTTCCAGTAAAAACTTATCGCTTATTGGGTCTCCACAAGCAGAGCACAGCCGAAATTCAGTCTAAAAAAAAAGTGCTATTAAAAAAGCTTTTAGTTATATTTAAGACGCAGGAAAAGATATTTTTCCGTCTGATTGGAAAAGACAAAAATCAGTCCGGAACAATAAAAGTGGGACCGGTAAAAATACTCTTTGGTCCGATTTTTCGAAGTCGAATATCCGAGAAATCAAATGCCAGTAATTATTCAATTCATATTCCACCATTTCCATGGAAATGACATGCATTTATTTAATGTTCTCTAAGGCATCTCGCCGTTTTGATAATTAAAAGCCAGAAAGTTATAATTTCAGTCAGTAAATCCTTTATTTTGTACTTAAATCAATAATGCAAAGTGGCGGACATTGTATAATTGTCTTTACGAAGTGTCTTTCCTGGACTCGCTAACTTCCAGCACGTGATGTAGATCTTATAATAGTGCAGAAAGTGACATTTTTCTACAGTCCTAGATTTAGTGGGGTACTACCGATGATACAGCCCCGGGCCCCCTATCTCAAGGGCCCAATACAAAAGAATATGACTATAGCTACAACACGAGACTCAAAATAGCACTAGCACAGACCGTTCCATATCAAAGAAATTATTTTTTTACGATAATCTAATAATTCATCAAAATTTTAAAGACTCATCAGTGATAAATGCACGTGATAAGTTAGACCAAATTATAAAAAAATATATAATTTGCATAATTATATGGCAACTATGTGTAGTTTTGAAATTTCACCCGATAACTATAAAATAGGTAGTGGCACCCGGTCAAGGCTTGACGGTGTAGATAATTACAACTTCTGTGCTATGTAAATATCTTTAGTAGTATTTATATTAATGTATATTTTAACTTTTAAATCTCTTAATCGATAGACACATCTAGGCCTGATCACAATCCTGTTATGACTAACCTAGCACAATAATTCCAAAATATAATTCCTAGACAGGTCGCCTTAAAGAACGTAATAGAACGATTTGCCGTACGCTATCTTTTAGAACGGGAGACGGCACCCGTAAAATTACATCTATGCAATGAGGCCAAAAATATCGTCCCAACATTTACTACATCTGGCCGATCAATGGACGGAATATCGAACGCGGCAACTCGTTCTGTTATGTCATGTGGGCGACCAGCCTTAAGCTACCTTAAGGACAGAAAAATATTTATATTTAGGTTTTATTGAATGTAGTAGTAAAAATTTCTATTTAATTATATACCAATAAAAAACGTACTCATTAAACAGAATTTTTAATGAGTACGTTTTTTTATTTTTAAAAAACAATTTGGGAAATTTTTATCTTAGAAACGACACTCTCTTTTGCTTAGATGCTTGCTTGCTTTTTTTTTTCATAAAAATGATTTCATTAAAAATAAATAAAAAGTAGTGACAGGTAGGTGATTACACAAAAAATATATCCAAACTTTTTAAGTGGAAGCTGCAGGCGAAACCAGAGAAAAAATCACTTTGTTTTAAATATATATACATATTTGTTAACAGCCATTTTATAACGTGAGTCAGAACAATCTTTTTCAAAATTATCATTTATATAAAATATATTAACATGGATGGGTGAAAATATTTGCAGCGTTGTCAATTCATCCATCGAAAAAAAAGTTCTAATAGTTTTTTTTTTGCAAAAATATAAAAGAGTTTGTTTAAACCAAATAAAAGAAAAAGCATTTAAAAAGGATTAAGGTTAAACTGACAATAATTTGCTTTAGAATTGTTGAAATACAAAGAAAAATAAATATTTGGTTTCTCATTACTTTAAAAATTTTAATTTTGGGTTAACTGTAATTCTTATTAAATGTGCCTGCTTTTCTGACGCAAAGCGGAGTTGAGTCAGCAGTCAAGTACGGAAAAAACACTTTCCGCACGTGTTAGGTCCCAACGCATTTTCTACGGGCGTAATGATAATTAACTAGTTTTGGTAGTTATTTTAAATAAATTATTTCAGTATGAGCGTCAAAGTGTAAAATACAATTTAAACTTTATGTTTATTTGTTATTAACATTATTAATGGTAAAATAACTGTTACTTGCATTCGTTAAATTTATGGCAGAGGTTAATTGGTTTTAAACTGATATGGAAAGATTTATTGGAATTTCAGAATTATGTATGCTTTGTGTATATTGGTCATGAAGTGGTTGAAGGTGAATTGTTTCAGTTGCTGCGATTTGGAAGAGGTAGCCTGGTTTTGGAGGTCATTTGTTTCGAATACAATAATAGCAATATATCAATTTTAATTTTTCTTTTTTTATTGACATATGATTTTAAGAATACTTAGAGAAATGTGTTTGGAAAATATGAACTTTACTAGGTAATTGAGCGACAATACTGCTTAAAATGATTATATTTTACTGAGGAGATACAACATTTTAACTCGCCTAGAATGACAAAGATGCGGATGATCAAAAATGAGAGCTAGAAGGTAAGGCGACCTCTAATTTTTGATCCTGCTAATGATTGTTTGTTTTTGGTTAAGAACATAACGTCGATTAGTGCGGATTTTTGTGTGATTTTATCCGCTTCCCACATCTAATGCTTTGTTAATTGTATTTAATCATTTAAAATAAAGTGTCTCATCAATGCTTCATTAACATATTTGGTTTCCTCTGCGCAGTACTTCACCCTGTACCAGAATACAACAGAGACGACACGATTATCTTCAAAAAAGAATATTTGATGTTAAACATTTTCAAGTTGGTAACAACGCATGTCAAAATTATGTGATCGTCATTTTTGTTTTTCAATTTGGAGACAAGACTGCTTTCAAATTCGAGGTGGCCATGACTCGGCATTGCCAACTTTGTATATTCATATGATCCGACGCCATGGGAACATTTCTATGTGTTTTAAAAACAGGTTTAAAAAGAAACATGATTTTCTTGTTAGTTTTTAAATCAAAACATGTATTTTTTTGGTTTCAAACGATTTTTTTTGTTTTAAACACGTATTTAAATATAGGGCTGGGATTGTATTTCAAAAAAAAAACACTTATTTTAAACTATGTGTGATAATACATAGGTTGCTATGTATTATTCTTTGTTTGTTTTATATGTTATTATTTCCTTGTTGTATTAGAGTATGTTTTTCAAATTAGTGTTAAACTAATAAATAAAACGTATTTAAGTTTTAGACACTTTTTTTATATAGTTCAAAATATGTTTAATTATAATTGTTACTTCCCTCGTAAAAGGGAAGTATTGTAATCGTGAAAAAATCATCCTCAAAGATTTTTCGAGAGCGTCACGTTTCAGGGTCCCTAGATGCCGAAAAACATTTTTTCTCAGTTCCGTCGGTCTGTCTGCCTGTTCGCAACATAGCTAAAAAACTACTTACCCGATTGACTCCAAATTTTGGTGAAAAATTACGGGTCATATGGAGATGACCTGGTAATATTTTGGTAAAAATCCAATATGGCGAAATAAAATGGCAGCGTAGTGAAATATTAAAAAAAATATTATTAAAAAACTACTTATCCAATTTATCTGAAATTTTGCACAAATATTGTGTTTTATGTTGGAATCAACTGGTAAAATTTTGGTACGAATTAAAGATGGCGGCTCAATAAAATATTTAAAAATTCAGCCTGAAAAAACTGCTTTCATGGAATGATTTCAAACTTTGAGCCATAACTAATTGTGGTATAGGGCTCAACTAGTAAAATCACACTCTCAGGTTTTTCCGATAGTCACGTTTTAGCATTCCTAGATGCCGTCTGCTAGTCTGTCTGTCGGTCTATCTGTTCGCGGCATAGCTAAAAAATTACTTACCCGATTAACTTTACTTTTTGGTCAAAAATTAAGTGCCATATGGGGATGGCCTGGTAACATTTTGGTAAAAATCTAGTATGGCGAAGCAAAATGTTAAAAAAAATATTATTAAAAAACTACTTATCAAATTTATCTCAAATTTTACGCAAACATCAAATATTATCTTGAAATCAACTGGCAACATTTTGGTACGAATCCAAGAGGGCGAAACAAAATAGCGGCTTAATAAAATATTTAAAAATTCAGCCTGAAAAAACTGCTTAATGGATTGATTTCAAATTTTGTGCCCTAACTAATTTGTGGTATAGGGCAACTAGTAAAATTGTGGTATTAACTCAAGATGGCCAAATAAAATGGCGGCCAAATAAAATGTTTGTAATCGTGAAAAAATCATCACCCTCACGTTTTACATATCTTTACGTGTTTGCGTCCTTAGATGCCAAAAAATATATTTTATCATTTCCGTTGGTCCGTTTGTCGCCTGTCAATTTGAAGCATAGCTTAAAAACTACTTACACAATTGAATTCAAATTTTGGCCAAAAATTAAGGGTCGTATGGGGATGATCTGGTAATATTTTAGTAAAAACGTTTAAAATACTTGTTTTTAATCAAAATGCTTAAATTATTAAGAAAAATCTAGTTGCCGAAGTGAAAAGCTAAAAAATGTTATCTTAAACTAGAGGTAGAAACGAGAGTACCAAGCAGTTACGTAAAAGCTTTTATTCCTTGTGCTATATAGAAAAATAATAGGAAATTATGCTAGACGGGAACATAATTAAGCAAAAAACCGTAGTAAATTTTACTACTAACTTTTTACAAGGGCTAGATGCTCTTTATTCGGTAGGAAGACGCTGCTGTGCTGTCAGACAAACAATAAACCTGATAATTATCGAGAAATGGAGATGCGTGGGTCCCATTAGGTCAAATAGATCCAGTGGACAGTCATGTTATGTTTATCGTAAGACCAATGAACTTGAATGAATATTTCCCTCCGATATAAAAATTCCCAAAAAGATGTATAATTTTCGCAAAATTCATTTATTTGAATCTCAAACAAACATATTTTTTTTCTAAAATTTTTTATCGACAGAACATATTTTTTTTCTTCCTATAAGTCTAAAATGTCGATGAAAATGTACTCTGATGTTTCAGCTAATAGTTTTTAGTTTTAAGTTTAGTACTAACACTTCTTCCATGTCCTCAAAATACTATAATTTTATAAATTGTAAAAGTTGTATTTTCTATTGTAATACTTTAAACTGTTAATATTATACGATTTTGTACATTTGTTAAATAAAAAAATATTTATTTCTGTAACAATATCTTTTTTTAGGAAATTTTCTATCGAATACCACCCGTGCTTTCAAATTAACCATATAATTTGAAAAAGGTCTTTGTTGCCTAAAGAAACCCGCACTCGTTTGCTTTCTTTATTTTTCGAAGGAAGACCTCTTTTAATATTCCAAAAACAAAGAAAACAAACTCATGCAATTTCCAATCAACATACCCTTTTAAAAATTTTCGGTAATTTTGAATGCTTTAATGGTATTATATACGACAACTGCCTGTAAATATTTCCATTTATAGTTTTTAAAATATTAGCACCCGTATTCACTAAAAAGGTCTAAATTTAGACCAGGTCTAACTTGACAGTTATAGGCTTAAGATGACATTTTCAACAATTGAATAAATAATTTTTCTAAATATCATAATTACACAATGACATTGACATAAGTGAAACATAACTGGTGAACTAAGAGTTTTAAGTATCATGGCAACTAGACAACTCTTAGATCTTTTTAGTGAATACGGGGGTAGGTGTTTAGCATTTAACACGTTATAATTATTGAGGCCAAATTATTTAATCTCATTAATTAAAATAAAGTTTTAGTTTAGATGGGTTCTACTCTTTCTCTAAAAATGAGGTATATTATTTGATTTCCAGCGATTTTTTATTAGCTATTTTTTCCAATTCACTCAAATATCTGTTACCCGAACTGAACACTATATCATCAAATTCGACTCTTAAGCCTGCAGAATTCTTATCTTGTGATTTTTAAGGTTTATTTGGCAATGATTTTATGAAATAATCCAATTACTGGTTGTCCCTTTTAAGAATCAAAGAAACGAGAAATCTTAATTAGATCTCGAAAGAAAAGCAAAATAGTTATAACACTACGCACACGCACGCAACACCGTCGGTGCAAGAAACAAAAGAAGGCACTGTGCCATAATTGGCCAACGCTGACCGGTATAATAAAATTATCGGTTCTTGCCGTGTCTTCGCGGGAGTCCACATCGAAACATCAATGGCGGCGGCCTGAAACAAAGAACGTCGTACTGGGGCGCCTCGTCTATCGGGGAGATCGAACGCACCGATTGAGCCCCATTAAGACGTTTTAATTAAAAGGTGTCAAGTCTGTTGAGCACAGAAGAACGAGATCGGGGACAGCTGATAATGACGTTGAGATCATCACGTAATTATTATCGAATTATGACAGTTGTTTTCATATTTGACATTTATGCCTGCAAAAAGGGTTGAACATAATGCAAATTACCCCAAACGTTTACTTCAAATGTCAAAATTATCACCAAGTTATGTACCACAATGTGTACCTCCTTTTTACGTTTGTTGTTTAGTTTTTAGGATAAACGTTTACGAAACTTACATTGTGTTCCAGGCTTAAGTAATAATAAAATGTCATTACTTCGAAAACAGTTGAATCTAGGTGCAAATGTTAGTAAAGTAAGTACTCTTTGAATTCTCTATAAAATTCAGAAATCTAATAAAATAAAGTCGGAGCTTTATAAGACACACATAAAAGAAATTATGTCTGCAAAATGTAAAGTGCTGGACAAACCAGATTATGCATGCCAATTTTTTGACAAAATGACAAAGTTTCTATATTTTTAACAAGCTCATAGGAAGCGGAAAGCAAAGAGGGAAGAGGAGGCATGAAATTTAATGGGGGGCAGAGGTATTGTTTTGCCCCCTCACGATTTGACTCGCAAATAAAAAAAACAGCAAAATTTAAAAAATAAACATAGAAATAAATCGAACTTATACCAGATGGTTAGGATTTTGTGTTATATTGTGCATAGAGCCGGCAAAAAAATTCAAAGGACGCGATCAAAGATTCCGTTCCTAAGTTCGAAAAGCATCTTGTCAGTACATTTTAATCGTTACTTAACTGTACTATGTTAAAGCTTTGTCTACTTTTTGTTATTTTCCCAATTTATATGTTGCTTCTTAACTACTAAATAATTTGTTAGTTATAAACTCACTCTTGAGGGTAATATTTTGTCTTGATTTTTTAAAGTATTTGTTTTTTGGTTTCGTTTCTAAAATTAACACATTTGTTCTGTCACATACAAGCTGTTCACTTAAAGGCTTTTACTATTTTATAAATCAAACTTTTAATCAGTACTTATAAATAAAAGTCCAAGCGAAAACCTAAACGACCAAGGAAATTCAGTCTAACGATACTGGTCGAGATATTTCTGGACACCATTATTAAAAATGGACGGGACAATCATCATGTTGATACCACATATTCATTCTAGTAGCCATCGTCACGTTTTCTAGCAGTTATGCTATGTCATTTTAATGAACAAATTGCGATAAACAGTATATCAGAGACAGAAATTGAAACTGCTGTTTCATCGACTCTCAGGGGTCTAAATCGATGCAATCTAAATACAGAAAAACAATTTGAAGATTATAATTTTTATTTTTCTGTTTTATCCAGTTACCGAAGATGGCAAATTACAAGACACAATTACCAACAAGCAGAACCCGCAACTACTGGTTGTATCCATTTAAGAAGTTACGGTAATACAAAAAGCATGCCTTTCTTTCACTTGGTTTTTTTCTTTTGTGCCCCTCCACCCTAACAGCAAGGGTAACAGTACGCCCCTGGAGATTTTAGTTTCACTCTGGTATCCTCGTTATTAATTATTTCGTCCGAAAATGACTTATTAATTTAGTTTTCGGCAAAATTAATAAATATATTGATGTGCAGTTTTCGTCAAAACTTCGCTCTTTTATTACTGTTTATAACGAGCGTAAGAGAAATATAACCTTAAATTTGAAAAATTTAAGAAAATTATAAAAAAATCGTAATATAAAGCGCCATCTAACCAATTTCTGAAAAGCTAGGGGTACCACTCAATCTGAATTCTAAAACAGCTGGAAATTCTTTTTTAAATAAACCTAAGCTCGAGGCATAACGGGTTCAGAATATATAGCGATTAAAATCTTTCGTAAGTCTGCATTAAGGGCGATATCAGAAAAATTTAGAATCACAGTAATCTAGTCCTGGGAGTTTTTGTAGAATTTTTTTTGAAATTTACTGTTCACCCTAGCAACTGCGCCCTCTTGCGGTCAATTTAGGAACTTAAACATTTTCAGTCAATTGCTCTTGGCCACTTTTGTTATATTTTTTAAAGACGCTAACATAAAGGAATTAGAAGGTATGGATAGTGAATGCCCTATAACATAGAGTTTAAGGTCGCATAGTTGCAATTTTGATTTCAATGTCATCGAAATTATTCACCTCGTACATGTGTGTTTGTTTACTTTTATAAGGTTATTAGGATTCATTAACTGTTTTGCGGCAATGTTATGTTATATTCTAACGTGTGTTTTACGATTTGGTAAATTGATAATTTACATTTTTAAAAAAGCATTGACCTATCGAAATTCTTTTCGATTAATGTTTTGATATGTCTTATTTTAAATATATTTTGCTTTGTCCATAAAATTGTAAAATTTTTCTGAGGCAATAAAGCATACTTTTCTTTGTTTGTTTGTTTGTTTAAGTGAACAGCCTGTATATTGATTTTTTTATATATTAGTCCTACACCTCTCCCGGCCGATAAAATGTGTCTCATAGTCCTGTAATGGCCCCCCTATCAAACAATTCATTCCTGCGCGTCTGATTTGAGTTTATTTTCTATATAGCATAAATGTAGAGGTCTACAACAAATCTGTTACACAGAGTGTTCTGTAAGACCATGTCATCATCTCAAAATTTTCTTAAATCTGTTACAAAATGAAATATTGTATTGTTCTTTTCTAAGATAATTCACCTATATACTAAAAAAAACAATATTTAACGATATTTTAAAGTTCTTTTCGTTCTTGGTATACAGGGTGTTTTCAACAAATTGTATTTTTTTTTAACATGTTGTTTTTCCTTTAACTTTTATATGAACTTAAGTAATAATAGACTTTTCTGTGGAAACGGTTTTTAACCTTTTTCCTTCATTTTAAAACATTTATCATAATTCGCTGCCCTCAATATTTGCTTATTTGACAAATCTCAACGTAAAATAGTCTTGTTAAAACATTTAGAAGCATTACTCTTGGTCATAGCTGAGGTAAGAAACAACTGCTTAATACATACAGAATCTGAAAAACTTGTTCAGAAACATTTATAATTTGTTGAAAACACCCTTTTTATGAAAGACCGAGATGTTTTAAAAATTGTTTATTGGTATTTATCCGTAGATTATCTTGGCTAAAAAAAACTATAAAATATCTCATTTTGTCATTTAAGACATTTTTTAGAAAAATACAAGGTCTTATATAACACAGATATGTTGCATAAGTCTACATTTACGACCTCTATGCCATAACTCAATATTAACTCTTATTGAAAATATTGAAACTTAAATTTTGTCCAAAAATTCTATGTCTAAGCTCGTGTGTCCAGCAGTTTAGATTGTTATCAATCTAGTTTAATAGATTAAGATAATGGGGGAGGGGTCTGGATCCTTGTATGTTCAGTAAAATTCAAATAAATATATGTCATTTATTATATATATATATATATATATATATATATATATATATATATATATATATATATATATATATATATATATATATATATATATATATATATATATATATATATATATATATATATATATATATATATATATATATATATATATATATATATATATATATATATATATATATATATATATATATATATTTATATATATATATATATATATATATATATATATATATATATATATATATACATATATATATATATATATATATATATATATATATATATATATATATATATATATATATATATGGTTCTTAGTCCTTTATGGGTGGAAAAATACGATGTGTTTTCATTCCGGGTGTACATCCGTTCACTACTATCGTTTCGCCAAAATCATCTTTCCTTATAGTAGTTAGAAAATAAGTTTAAAAATAAAAGTTGTTTTATTTTTTTACGAGCCATCAGGTTATATGACAAAAAAAAAGACAACAGACGATCACAACCTTAATAATTCATGATAAACTCAGTTTTTCTAAATAGAATACCCCGTATATTTTCCAATTTTTTTATAGAGATGATTTTTCTGATATCAAAAATATACAGTTTGCCCATGGTTGTTTAAATATTTCTAAAAATATTTGTAATAAAAGTTCTGATCGTCTTTTGTCATTTTTTTTGTATATCCTGATGGTTCACATAAAATAAATAAAACTTTTAAATCTAAACTTTTATTCTAGCTGCTATAGGAAAGAAAATATCAGTCCTTTGAAATATACGAGAAAACCTTGTAAATTATTGTAAAATAGTAAAAAATTTAAGAAGTTGAAACAGTGTAATTATATTAATATTATTGTTATTCAAAAATAAATAAAATTTAGGTAAAACCGTCATAATTCTAAGGATAATAATCTTCATAAAATATTTCGTAAATGTTATGATAGCGCGACAAAAGTGTAGATAATCAATCAAGCGCGGGCACAATGGCGATTTTATCAAGATCCCATGATTAAGAGTATTCAAGATATCGATGGGACCTGCAAGGTACCTCATGGATACTATCTACAATGCCGTTCTCTATGCGGTACTTTATCGAACACAAAAAGAGTTTTGATCGGCGATGCCACACATGGTGGTATGCGACCTTTGACATCTTATATTTTATTAAGTTTTTTTTTCTATAACAATGTACATTAGTAAACCTGTATTGCCGGTTGATTCTTAATAATAAAAAGTTATGGTGTAAAGCAATCAATTAATTTTGACGTAAAATGGGCCATAAAAGGAGTACAGTATAATTTCCAAAATTCCTTTAGAAGCTTCGTTCCTAATCTTAACATACGAAATTTTGTAAACTAGTAATATAAGTTTTGCTGAAATTATTTTAACAAATATATATAATAAACTCCGGTCAATAAGTTTTTGTAAAGTTTCGGTATTATTTCATAAAAACAACAAAATTTAATTAGTAGTTGATGGGTAATAGATTATAACTAATTGATTAGAGTCACATCACCTAGGCCATATTGGGTTCCCTTTAAAATCCTCCACGTGTCAGATTTAATCTTAGGCCAGCCAGTAGTCAAATTTGTTAAAAAGGGTAATAATATTGTTTAGAGTCTCCTCTTCTTTTCATCCACTCCTGAATGTAAGCCTCTTCCAATGTTTTCCATGTTTTTGTATCATGGGATATTTGCATTCAGTTTCTTCTAGCAGTTTTGTTATGTCACCATGTTATCTTTTAAGTGATTTTCGGATGTTTCTTTTTGTCTGTCTAGTCGAACAGGTATTTCGTCAATTTTAAATGCTCTTGTCTGGTCCAGAGGCATTTTAATTATGCTAGATGTTGAATAATATCCGTTTTCTTCCTTCTTCCTCCTATTTCTTCATTTCTTATCCTCTTTCTCAAACTTACTCCGAGCATGGTCCTTTTCATAACCCTTTGGGTTATTCTTATCTCGTTACCAAATCCAGGCTACATGTTTCACAGGTAAAATGCCAGCTTCACATATTTGTCGATGAGGTTCGGGGAGATTCTCGGAACTTTAAATAAATGGTCAATCTTCGGAAAGCAATTCTATCAATATTCACTCCTTAGTTCTTCGAGTATAGTATTTTAAAAATATTCTCAAGTGCAAATTTTGGAGCAATATTATCCACATGTTGGGCGTCGTTTTAGTTTCACATTCAAGGTGCATACAGTTTAAAGATGACTGTTAGTACTGACTAATTTACGAGAAAGCTCGTCGAGTGTCACATTCGTTTAAATAACCCTGGTAGGTCTTTGACTGATGCGATACTGACTCAGCTTCTCGTTCGCAACCTCTGCGAATAGAAATGTCATAATGTGTACCTTAGAATTTCCCTGGCAAATAAGTTTCATCTAATACGTTTTAAATATCAGTGTGGGTGTATTTTTTTATAATTGATATCATTGCTGCAACTGACAGAAGGTTAATGACAATTTACACTTCGAGTGTTTTTTACTGAATAAATAAACACTTCATTTGTTTTACGATCAGTCAGTCTTGTCTACTACTCACTATAGATCCTCATATCTGCAAATTTCTCTTGTATCTGTAGTTGCGCCATTCAGCCCAGCTTGAAAAGTGCTGGTATGTTTATGCATATACTACTCTACAGTGAATCAATTGCAAAAATATATATTGTTTCTTTTGCAGCGGTGGGATTTTCATTCAAGGGGGTGAATGGTATAAGATGTATGAAAATTAAAGTTGGCACCTGCTTGAGTGTTGCGTGCCATTGTTGCGAGATAAAAAAAATTAATTTCTTCTAGAAGTGAAGTAAAATGTGCGTCAGGGTTTTCGAATAACTAATAATAAAAGGTTTGCAAAAAATGAACTAATTTATGTCGGTTTTTATTCCGTGTTCAAATTAATCCACCCAGAGGTTGAAGATTTACATACTACGTAAATATGACTTTTTATTTTTTAGCTGAATATTATATTAAGGAATATTTTATAGTTGTTTTTAAGCAAAAATCACTGTAAAATTTTTTATTTTTTTTTTAAGGCCTAGATACTAGGTAGCGCGGTTACTTTAAATGGAGTCAGGGAAAGTTTATTGATGCGGGATTTAAAGGCTTGTAGATTAGGAAAAGAGGAAAAGGCATTTCCTGATAACACATTCCATAATCGGGACACTTTGGAAATAAAGGAGAGAGCAAAGTGGGAGGTCCTTGGTCTTTGCTGTTGGATGCGGAAGGGATGAATTTGAGTCGATGCTTGTGTCTCCCTGGCAGAATTGACTAAGGAGGGCGTAATAGATGATAATTCATCAGAACAGAATCCGTGACAGAATTCGTAAAATAGGAGACATATAATTCGTCGATGGTCTAGTGGTGCTTCCTTGTGATATTTGGATCTTCAATCAATCAATGAAACTAACGATCCAGTGGTATTAAAACATCAATAGAAGTGATTGCTAAAAAAATTTTTTTTAAATCTATTTTTACTAAGCTTTTTACACCTCTGTGTTTGTTTGTTTGTGTGAGGCAAATTTTGTATGGGAATTTTAATCTAAAATTTAGTAAACATACCTACATATTTCGTGTGACAAATACAAATTAGAACTTTTATTTATGAAAAAATTCAAGATTGGAAGCATTTTGAAGTGCAAATTTTAAAATTTTAGTCGATTTAAAAATTCAAAATGGTGGCACTAACTTGGCGGACGAATTTTGTCATTTGTGCAGTTCGACTGAAAATCAGTATCTGCTTAATGGCATTTAAAAGTACAAATTATAAATTTTTACATTTAAAAATGTAAAATCCATGATTTTATAAAGTGAACTAAAATGATTATTAGAGTCAGTTTTAGCGAAAACTACACAACATTAACTTAAGAATAGGTTTAACTGATTTCTGGATTTTAATTTAGGGTTAGTTAAATGTATGTTATTTAGCAAAAGAAAAACCTAAAACTAATTTGATTTAAAAAAATTTAATTTTATGCACTCGCGCTGACTGGGTTGATTTGATTTGATAATAAGATACATTTTCGTAATCCTCTATCTTGTGATTCATGAGTTTAGTTTAATAATTGTTTTTAGAACACTGGTTAGATAATTTCCAAGACCCCTTAATTATTGTATAAACAATACCGTATAAGAGCATCTTTTGTTGGTGATTTGAATGTGACACTAAATGCTCTAAATGTACTTTTCCAAAGTATTTACCCTAGACCTGTTACAATGGTCTTTGTAATTTTCAATCTCGCTGCAGATAATATGGTTGGTATTTCTATGCGAATACTTTCCAAAGAGGTAGTAAATTGCTTTATAATCCTGCTATCAATATTAAGCTTATCGTTATTGGCCATGCATACATATCCCGAAGACAATAATGTGTATACAAATCTTTTAAAATAGTATTAATAAAATACATGGATATACAAGGTAAAATGGGCGAAATATTTAATAGGTATAAGTAGGAGTTAGTCTTATTATTACGAATACATACGTTATTTAAAGTATTTATCACTACTTATAAATATAACGAATTAAGAATCACTTTTAAACATCGGTAAATTTCTTTTAACCAGAACTTCCCTGGTTATGAATGTTTCCTTTTATTAGGAACAGTGAAGTATAATCCTATTTAGTTCCGCATACAGTGATTTAGTAACACATATAAATTGTGTTTTATTTCATTTTGTAGACAATTTCAGGAATTTCTGTTCTTGTTCCTTTACAAAATGGTTTTACTCAATGACCCTGAATATCTAGAAAAATGAAATATAACAAACTTTATATACCTATGTAACTACTAAATGACTATACGTGTTCCAGATAAAAAAAATTTACCGATTTTTTATATTGTTTATTATGGTGTATTAAATTAAATAATTTCTTATAGAAAAATGACACCAACGGATCATTGGACTAAAGTTGTTTTAAAAATATTTCATTTTCTATACCACAATTTTTGAAAAAAGGATAATTTTGGAAATAGAAGTTTATCCGTCAGAGCCGTTTTAACCAAGTTGGCTTTATCTTCTTTTTTATAGCATATTTATAGTATTTTTGTAAAATGGGTCACATGGCTCCTCTAACCATCCGCCTCAAAAAAATCTGATCTTACAAAAACCTTATTATTACCCTAAACGCTTATTTTATATTGTTTTTAAAAAGCCTATTGTTTTTTCAATTTTTGTTCACATTTAAAGGCACCATAAAATGTGTGTAGCCAACGACTACCATTATTCAAATTTGTATAATTGTTTGCCTGGACAAACGTTGTTAATTTCCTGTTTCAAGTTTTTTTAAAAAATGCTCTATTAACATTAGTTCTATCTTTAGTAAGACTTGTTTTAGTAATCGCTTTTTTTGAAACTAATAAAATATCTTGGGCAATAATATGTCCTAGCAAAGTCGATATAAAATATCGCTTTTGCCAGACTTCAAAAATCCAGAAATCTTGCAAAATCTTCTGACATTTCCGTGACTTCTCCATGATCAATCAAATTTTCTAACATTTCCAGACCGGGTTAAGGCATTTTACCGCCGGGGGCTAATTTTGGAAACCAAAATAATCATCAACCATTCCTAAATGGGCAGATATGATTAACAATAAAAATGATATTTGATATGTCAATGAATAAAACTAAGCCAAAAACACAAATCCTTAAATTTTAACATTTCTAATGTAAAAACAAGTTTATTTTGTACATATTTATATAAACAAAAAATTTAAGAAAAACACCTGTCAACATTCAAGAGTTTCATATCTTTTGTTAAGAAAATCAGACTTTTTGTGATAAAACAACATAAGGAACCCACAAATTTTTTCCTTCAAACCTAGTGGAATTGATTTACTGAAGCCGCAACATTTAAAAGATATAATAGGTGAGAATCTTGGTATGCTCTCTTCCAATCTTCTCTTTTTTTTAACTCATATGGCATGGGTTGGGTTCCAAAAGAAATTGTTGAAATTTTTCTTTGAAGCATCTTTAGGTTCATTACACAAAAAGATGGTGGAATATGCTCAAGTGCTGTAAGACTATGCTTACGTCGATTGGCTTTTAAAATATTTTATTCTATAATTTCAGAATCCTTAGGAAACGTTTTTTATTACATACATTAGGCTTTGGAACAAAATGCGGAGCTGAAGCTGCAGCTCATCCTATACTGTGTTATATTTATTTTCCTACTACTTCTTCCAAAGTTATCCTTTTGATTTGTTTAATGCTTTTAGTATGATAAATACATACAATCCTTTCAAGAGCTAAACTGTATACACCAGGATATTTTTCTTTTATTGATCAATCTTAAAAGAATCCTTCTTTTTTATCTTTTAGAGATCAAATTATTTTATCTCAAAAAGAAGTGCAACAAGGGTTTTTTTGGGATCAGTTTTATTTTGCTTAGCTTCATTGTTTCTAATCTAAAATGAGAAATTAATCTATGGTATTTGGATAACGGTACCATAGCAGGTGATCCTACTATTTTTTATCAGGACTTTCAGTAAATTGAAAAGTTATGCTTGGTCTTGAAATTAACTATCAAAAAATTTGAGATCTGCGTTCATTTAGAGATTCAAGTTTTACGACATAAATGATGTCAGACTTTTTTAACTTTACTTGATCCAACTTTCGTTAATGCAGGGTCTAACATCGTTTCGAAATTAAAAACTTTGAATACTTTTATCAAGAAAGCCTTGTTTATTTAAGAATAATTTTGATAAAAGAATGTGCCTAGTTTTTTAAGAAAATCTTCCTTGTAACTGCCGATGCTCGAAAAGTAAAGGTAAAGACTTTTAGCTCTTCAAGAACCTGAAAGCAATACTTGGCTTCAGACTTTGTCTGTTGATCCTCTAGGATATCTTTTGGACAATTCATCCTTCGGCATTTCCATTGCGTTAATATCTGACCAGAATGTATGTATTCTCTACACTTTCGGCAAAACCGTTGGTCTTTATGGTCACACTTATTTAATTTGTATATTCAAATGGATTTCTGTATTCTCTTTACTCTGTTTTTTTATAATAAGTAAAAAGCACATATGATCTGGTGTAAGCAACATGCATCTTGTGACCATACCTTGGCTTACTTCTTTAATGTTGCAATATTAGCAAAATACTCTCCTTGTCGCCATCGATGCAATATAAATATTCCAAGAGGTGTTAATAATGTAGTATTTTTTATTCAGATACAGTTTATGTTAAACTGGCTCTTAGGTGCATACTTTTATTAGCTACTAATATCGTACATATATTTGAATTTGTTGCAGAACAATCATAAAACAGCAAAAGTGCAAGAATGCCACAGAATGATCAATGACATTATCAAGCGGTCTCTATTCCTTGTAGAGCAGATAAGGCACTTTTGTGGAATGCTACGAATAAAGCCACCTTAGCTGATTCATATATAGATAGACAGAGATAGACCACAGAAGTGCGAAAAATGCAAAAAGATGCAAAAAGAAAAAAATATGCAGAACTGGGGGACAACTTTTTTTAAGCTTTTTTTTATTTATTTTTAATGTATGGACATTATTAATTTAATGTATGGACAGTTGGTACGTGGGGTGAGGGAGCTAAACAACGAATTTCCAGTATCAGCTTAAACATAGACAGCAAAAGCACAAACCGCTCCATCACTGAAAAAATCTGCTTGACAATACAAAGAAGAAATGTGGCTTCAGAAGATGGTTTGAACGAGAATTTTTTATTGTTAATCTATAGGTTTAATATTGTTATTATTATTTATTAATTTGTGAATTATTGTAATCAAATAATTAACCCGTTTTCTTTTGGGCATAATTGAATGTATATGAGATTAGAATTTTGATGCCGGGGGTTATAGTCCTTAATAACCCCCCCCCGTATCCACATACCACAGGAAGTTTTTTTTTACCATTTAAAAAAAGTGTCAGATTTGACAGGTAAGATATATTACGTGTCTTACTTTTTTACTGTCAGTTTGCATTATTTTTCAAGCAAAAAAGTTTTTGTCAACACAAATAACAAGGTAGCTATATATATTTATATACATATATATATATATATATATATATATATATATATATATATATATATATATATATATATATATATATATATATATATATATATATATATATATATATATATATATATATATATATATATATATATATATATATATTGTTTGACAAAAATGGATCATTGTGTCTGCTGTAATGTAGATCATGTTCCAAACAAGGATCATATTCTTGTTATGACGTTGGTGTATGTGGAATAAAAATATACTATCATTTAATGCTCCCAACGCCAGGAGTCACAGTGTAATCCAATGCCCTTCGTGGTATTAGCCAGGAGAGTAGTTGTTTTTGTGATTCCATTTTGGGCCTTTGCCCTACAAGGGGCTCACTAGTCTATGGCGGCCTGATGAGCTCTAATAAAAGCGAAATCGCCATCGTCGTTTGACAAAAATGGGTCATTGTGTCTGCTGTGATGCAGATCATGTTCCAAACAAGAATCATATTCTTGTTATGACGTTGGTGTACGTGGAATAAAAATATACTAATATATATATATATATATATATATATATATATATATATATATATATCTGGAAAATAATTAGTTTTTGCAGATCATTCCTACTCAATTCATTTATTCAACCATGGAAGTCATGAAAAATATCTATTTTGACCCCATACAACAAAAGCGAAGATCTCCGAAAAGAATCGAAGAAACCGCGTCCTCAACAGCGCGTAACATAATAAAGTCTATAAGTCACAGGCCTGGTGAATGACAGGTGTTGTGTATAATATTATTGTACAAACATAATATAAGCGTATTTTGATAAATGGTGGTAGGGTCGAACGATGGTATCCAGCAGACATTCCTACCGGCCTTTTTGGCTGTAATGACTTCGATTTATCTACTTAATCAATTATGGGTTAGTACATGACGATATATACCGGGTGAACCAACAAGATATTGCATGTTGATAAAATATTACAAATCGCTTAGAGAAAAAACTGAGCTATATCCAGTATAGGTAACTTTTTAAAATTTTCTTCAGGGAGGAATTCTATTCTATTAGACAGGGTGTTTGTTTGTTGAGATTAACTTAAATTTTATCGATTTTTTATATTATACTAACAATCTTCTCACTTTCACCTGTATGTTTCACATATGGTAATATTAGCTCAGTTTATGAGAATTGTATTTTACAACCAGACCTTAAATCCCATAGACATCCCGCCAATCACAACAGTTTAGAGTGCGTTCTTATTTCAGATCTGATTTTCGATGTTTTGAATTGTGATTGTGTGGCCTTAATGATGGTTTTATGGACGAACCTGGGCTAACCCAACGCTAACATGACAGATCTACCTAAGGTTTTGTTAAAAAAATCTGTTTTAATATAGACCCGGAATTTTGTTAGCGTGATATCGCGTTTTATTAATTATAATTTTAAAAAAGTCGTCCGCCTAGACAGCGGGGAAGCTCATACTGAAGATTCAGTATAACTTGGTTATACAATACAATAATTTGTTTAAAAAAACATTCGAGGAATATAAACTCTGTTAGCTATTTGAATAATTGATCGACACTATAACAAACAGTATACGCAAACTACTATTACTAGAATTCAAAATTATACATTTAAGAAGCACCGTCACAGAACACCGATAATATGTCTATATCTATGACTTTTTTTCGATTTTGGTGGGTTTATAAGAAATTCTTTTAAAATTTTAGTATGTAGGAAAATTTGTTGGGCATGTGTTTTTTACAGATTTTCACCTAATAGCATTGGAATGTTTGTACGGACATGTGATGATAACTTTTAAGTATGAAACATAGTCGAATCTAGATTCGTAGCATAAACAAAACCATGTAGTATACAACGATTATCCTACAAAGGGTTAAAAACATACATAAAACCCTTACACGAATAATAAAAGAGCCATACAAGACCATAGGAAAGAAGCACGTTTTAGAAACACAGTAGTCGAAATTAAATTTGAAAACCTTACAGTTTAGAGTACATTAAATAATGAAATCAAACAGATGGATATATGGGTAGAAGTAGAAAAAAACATGATCTTGGCCCATTCTCAAATTTAACATACCAAAATAAAGTATTAACAACTGTAAAGTGATTGAGTACGACACTAAAATAACACAGATATTGATAGAAATTAGCTAAGATCAAAAAAGAGGTCCAACATGTTTTACTCGCTAAATTGTGAAAAAAATGGGTTATAAGAATATCGCAGGCCATTGAAATTGAAAACTACGCAAGAGCTTCATATTCCAGACATCTTGCCCGCTGGCTAAGATTAAAGAGATGATACTTCTTTCAGTCACTCAACTGTGACAAAAGATGTTATTAATTAATTGATCTAGAATTTTAGGCATTTTACTTTCGAGAGCAACCAAGGCCAATCTTACTAATAATTTAAAGACTGGTACAATTATTAAACGTTTTGAAAACTGTATATTTAAAATTTGCAAAATGATTTTTAGCTTAAAAAATTATTCAAAAATGAATGTTCCAAGAAATCGATGTATACCAAACAAGAAGTAGAATTTCTACTAATGATAATATTTATACTCCATGTGAAAATATTTAAATATCTGAAAATTTAACAAGTAGTGTTGTATGATCATATAAAAGCAAAACGGTAGATGCTTTATACATGCGTCAACTTTAAATTTTTAACTTTAGGAATGTATTTTCACTGCTACAGTCAAAAGATATAGAAATTTTAAAATCAGCAATACCCAAGCGGGCAGCAGCAAAACAATAAGAATAGATGGGGTAGCAGGTTTAAGACAGCAACTAAAATCATTTCAGCAACTCAGTTGCTGTTGTGAAATTCGTCTTTCTTACGTTCTGCGATAAAAGAAAAGAACAATTGAAAATTAAAAATCTTCAGTTATTAAATCACTTTTAACCTAGATGTGAAAAACTAATTTTATAACATATTTTAATTGTTTTCAATTTTCAGCTTGAAAAAAAAATGCAGACACTTTTTAAACAACATGGAATACCTGTATATCACAAGTGATATAATTTATTACAAAATAATTTATATAATAATAGTTCAAATAATACCAAAACAATTTAAAATATAAACAATAACTACATACAAAATATGTATAAAACATACGTCAGTTCCAAGTATCGCATTACTAAATTATTTAAAAAAATACACTCTCAAATACCAGAGATAAGTTATAACTAAATGTTCATATTTTAGGTACATATTTTATTTTATGGACTGTTTTTGATGTGCCAATGTTTACTACGTTTTAAAATTATGTATTGTTGGTACCAATTTCTGGATTATATAAGAAAATAACAATGGGGAGTTTATTGTTTATCGTTTGTGTCAGTTTCTTTATACCTGATATAATGTAATACTATAGAATCGAAATATGATCGTAATTTAATGTTATAATTTCCTCACCTATATTTAAATTTGTGTTACTATTTTAGATAACCGATGAAGGTCATATTATGACCGAAAAGTTTTGTCCTTAGAGAATGCCGCTTGACTATTAAAACAAATTTTGGATTAGGAACTTTCCTGCCAAGAAAACATACTTAAAGAATATAGTTAACTGATTAAGACGCCGAAAATATTCTTTTTTTTAGCACTAGGAGGCTTCGCCAAGCTCGTTAGAGCTAAAAAACCTAGGCCCCAATGAGATACTTATGCATCACCTCAAGAAACACCGCTCAACCTAATCCATCAACCAACCTATTCTAAAAAAAATAGGTGATTATGTAGCTTAGTGGTTATTCCCCTAGACTCGTAGGCCAGTGCTCTGCGAAAATGAAGCCATGAAAAAATACACGTGAAATGCGTCTACAGAAGTATTGTCGCTCTGTTACTCATAGAGGCAGGAAAAACTTCGGAAATGTTGTTCTTCGTCAAGTAACTTCCAGCCTCACGTCCGCATCGTCCTAAGCGCCCTTCGTCTCTTTGACCTACGGGCTTATGTGGGAGCTGGTCCGAGAGGATGGTTCAGCTAAGATGCAAACCTGCAGTTTAGACACGGAGGATCCCTCAAGGTAACTCAATCTCTGAAAAGGTATTGGTTGAAAAGGGAAAGACTCCAACAATGACAACAAACCACGTAAGTTTTTTTATTTACATCTAAGAAAAGGGTTTCTAGCTAAGTCATCCTACCTTCCTAATTCATATTTTATAACTGAATCTGAAATAGTACTTTTTTGTCAATTGAAGGTATGGATAGGGAGGAGACTTCCTATCAAAACCAGCGAACATATCATGAAATGTCAAATACTCTTCAATTTTTCTTTAGTTTGGCAGATGCTGATATCAGCTTAAACATTATTTCAACATTACCTTGACTATAGCGCCTTGCCAAAGAAGTTTCAATAAACTGAAATTAACAGAAACATATATGAGAACGGCAATGGGCCAAAAAAGAGAAATAAAATTGGAAATTGCGTCAATTATCAAGGCAATTTAATCATTAAAGACATCCGTAATTTTTTTGCAAAGTTAACAACTTTGCATTGATCAAGTTAATTCTGAATAAACATAAATAAAAATTTATATTTTGATAAATGTAATTTATTTCATGTTTAATATTGATTTTCATCTGTACACGAGTTCTTTCGAGTAACGGAAATTCAGGTTAGATTTAATCTAGTGGACTGTAATGTTTACATATTTCGTTAGCACATCCTGTATTTCAACCATCACGATGCTGTTAAATGGCTCGCAATATTTTCTTTTTCATTGTCGTGGACATCTGAAGTCCTTTGAAAGTGTAAAGTCATTATTTTCTTTGAAAATGTATGCACGTGAGATTAGGAATGTTTATATTGAAAATATAATCTAAATGTTTATTTTCTTCATTGTGATATTCTCAAGATAACAAAGATCTTTTTAACATGTGTGTAGATATGGAGAAGCATATATAAATAAGATAATTATATTTTTTATTTATTACATATAAGAATTTAGAGTTTGTATAAGAAAAATACTTCTGAAAATCATTATAAAATGTATTAATTCAATTCCGAAATTAATTAAAACAAATCGGTGACAGAGAGACAACGTGAGACATCCATTTATAAAAACTACACAGGGCGCTATAAGCTTATGTTACTTTGCGAAAATCGGAAGTGATACTTTTTTGTTTTTTTGTGTACCTTAATCAACTATATACTTAACCTGAAGTTCAATTTACGTTCTAAGTGGAAATTTACGATCACCTCCGTTTTGATTAAGCAAATATCTATAGTGACAAAATAATAAAATATCAATTTAAAAAAAATGCCTTTCAATAGGAACAGTGAAATATGACCCGATTTAGTTCCGCACATAGCATTTAGTAACACATATATAAATTGAGTTTTCTTTTTCTTACAGTAATATGGTTTTAAAGGTTAAGTTATTTAATAGAAGCACAAAAAGGTAAAGTTTTCAATTTTGTTTACCCGTATGCTGATGGTATTTATACAAAATATACATTCAAGTTTTCTTTGACTTTTTTAAAGTTACACCAATTTGTATATTAGTATATACATGAATTACTCGTTAAAGTTTGCTGCAACTAAGCAAAAATTAAAGCATTCGTGATACTTATCGAATTTTTGGTAAATTTTTTAAATGAAAAAGTACCTAATACATACTCAGTTTCGTCGCTAATTTTACTTAGATGTACACTAAATTATCTTTGTCAAATGCCTGAAATATAAACGCAAAGTTCTATCTATTCTAAATTTGAGTATGTTTAATATATCTAAATAAAAAAATTATATCCCGACCTAATTAATTTAAAATAATGAAATGCCTTTAAAGGTAATTCAAAGGACTGGTTACCAATACTTACGATTGCTATTTGTCTAATTTATTAATTAAAGCGTAAATGTAGATAGTAGTAAATCATGTATTCATCCTGAATTTTGATATTTCTTAGGCGTAGTGCCTGCTTTTCCTTTCAGAAAACATTATTAACTATATTAATTTTTTTTTTAGAAAAGATAAAAGCACTATAATAATTTTATTGACTCAATACAGGGATGAACATGCAGAGAGTGGATGGAGGAGTATCTCTCAATATTTTGTTCTTATTATTAATATAATATGTAGCTTAGTTGACACTTAAGGAATATATAAACAAAATATTTGTGTTCTCGTGTGTTTCTCGAAATTATAAATTTGGTTGTACCTGTACCAATATAAGCATATAGTAACCCAGATTGACATGCGCTGCATGGAGAGCTTGAGCTAGAAGAAAAGGCTTCACTACAGGATATAATGGATAAGTCATTACAGTGCTTATACTATTCTCTAGTTTCACGTTCTAATAGACGGTTAATTTTGCCAGATATATTTTGCGATCTTAAGGGAGAGGTAAATATTTAAATCCAGTGATGTTGCTTGAACGCAAAAAAATATAAATATATAAATTTAAAATGGCTTTTGCCAATATTGTGAAACATCCATAATATTCTTGAAACAAGAAAAAGATGAAATTTAAAATTTATTTTAATACATTTTCTTTAGTTGATTAAATATTTTATCAAATTGCTAAGTTCATTTTTATATGTTAAATATTTTATATTGATATCAATAAATACTGTATTGGCAACATTGAAAATCTGTTGGCAAAACTATAATACTCCCTTCATCCAATAATTTTTCTTTCTCTGGTTCAGGGTTAAAAATTTACAGGTACACATGGAAATTAAGTTGTCTATATATGGTGCTTTTATGCAATATATGCTTGCCAAAATCCATTAGGGGCTAAACTGCTTAAATTGGCTAGCGTTTCCGATTAAGTTTCTGTTAAAAGTTCTCTACCAATAAATAAAAAAGTTTATTTGAACTATTCTTTATGTCTTTAATACCGTTAAACACTATAATCCAACAACCGGTGTGCAAAAATAATTGAAATGTATTCAACAAATGACGGTGAACGGAGAGTCAATAATATAAAGATTGTCACGTGATGAAAAAAGTGGGCTAATCAAGTCGCCAGGAAAGGGTACAAGAAGAAAGGAATTGGGGATTGAAGTAAACCGTTCTAAGGAGGATTGCACATTCATTTTCTTTTGAGAATGAAATACCTACCTTGGATACAAAATTGGCTAAGGCGCGAAAATACAAAAACTCTCCGTCTATGGGCAAGACACTATGAAGAGTGCTAACTAAAATAAACTTTGATTACAAAAAACTGCAAAATAAAAAGTTTCTTTTGATAGAGAAAGGCGAGACTGTTTGCTGGCAAAGATTATATTAAGAGCTGTAAGAAAGTATCGGGAAAACATTCAAAATATCTATTACTTGGACGAAACTTGGGTAAACGAGGGATACACGGCTGGTAAAATATGGCAGAATAAGTACTTCGTTTTTAGAAAAACGGTGTTCTGGAACCAAGGAGCCTTCTGGTAAAGCAAAGCGTTTAATATTGGTGCTAAAATGGCTTTTGAAAAATCGTTTACTAGCATTTCAGTAAAAAAACTGGCGATTATTACGAAGACATATATGCATATCGAGTAATATTTTGAGAAAAAGCTGAACTTTATTCCTTCTCAGTCGGTTATCGTTATGAACAACGCTAATTACTTATCAAATAGGAGAGAAAATATTGGAGAAAATATAATTTTATCCAATGATTTACTTTTTTTACTACTTTAACCTTTTAAGATGACATGAATTAAAATGAGTTATTTATTATTATTAATTTAAAAAAGTCTCCTTGCATAAAATATGTGTTTGACCAAATGGCTCTAAAGCGAACCATTACAGTACTTCGACTTCCATCGAACCATTGTGAATTAAATCCAGTAGAATTGGTTTGACTTGAAGTTAAAGGGACTACGGAAAGGCATAAAACCACTTTTAAAAAGAATGATGTTGAAAGTATTTTTCATGATGCTTTAGAGCTAGTTGATCGCCAAAAGAGCAGTAAATGTGTAGATCATGTAGTTCAGGAAGAGGAAAGAATGAAGAAACTTGATGGTATGCTCGATGATACTATAAAGTCTCTAATTATTTTTCCGGATCTCAATAATGACAGTACAACCGACTATACGAAAACGAATTCAAAATTTTAATCAATTAGTTCTGTTCTGTTTCTCCAAAATATTAATGTATGTATTTTTTCTGCTACATGGAAATAGGAATTTGCATGCAAGTTCACCTAGTCATCCATCTGATTCAATTTCCATTGTGAATTTTATATTTTGGGTTTAACTTTAAATAGCTATTGTAAAATTTTCAGCGCCATAAAAAAAAACTATAAATAATAAATAAGAATGAAAATAATAAATAATGTTAATTTAAATATTTAAAAAATATGAATGAAAATTGTGCCATCTACATGAGCAACAGTCTATTTTGCATGCAAAATATGTCTATGGAAACCTGATAATCAATTTCAGTTTAACGTTTCAGTCAGATGTACCAATGTGATTTTAAAATTTTCATGTTGAAATATGGAATTAAATATGAACAAAGTTTGGGATTTTTAATGTTTAATTACAAAGTTCATATCTATACTAGACTTAAGAAACGTGAGCAATGCGTAGTAAAATGAGAAAAAATATGTAATCTACTGAACAGCCTCATTCTAACTACACTCTTATGGTTTTACGAAGTATGAAAAAGACATTGTTATATTGTGATATACAGATCTCAAAAATACCTCATACCTCGTGAGACCAAGCGATCAAATTCTTAGAACATTATTTCTTATATGTTAATAACTAAGAATAGGTATGATTCTTCCCCACGACTCAACGTCATATATAAAACACTGATAAAAAATCGGAAAAATGCAATTATTTTCAATATGTAATGCAATTAAGCAGACCTAGACATAATAAGTTATTTTATGTATTGTGCTGATAAAATCGAATTTAACTAAAAACACAGTCATATAAAGACACATATAATATCCGACTACACTGTAACAATACAAAACCCGAAAAGTTCACTTAAGAATTGAGAATAAACCGATTTGCTTCTATTTAAAATCTGCTTATAAAACCCTCAAAGACCCAAGCATTGTCCACAAAATACCTTTTCTAAAAGTCAAGGGCTGCTTGTCACCTATATGTTATTCCAAAAATAGAATAATGGCTTTTGTTGCACGAACAATCAAAGAAACAACCACTCCAGCCTCTGTGTTAGCACAAATATGGGTTATTTTTCATAAATTCGTGGCAATTTTGGGGTGTACGAAATAGGAACACGCTTGAAGTAATATAGATTTACTTGAATATAAAATTTAGGTATATTTGACTAGAACTTCTAACGTTTTAATTTTTGTTTTGATATATATGAACCAACTTTAACAAGGATAATGTTTATAATTTATAAATTAGAGTAAAGCTTTTGATTAAAGTCAGAATTATTTGAATTTTATTTTTTTATTGTATATTAACTTAAAAAAAATCATTCACAGGAAATATTATATATATATATATATATATATATATATATATATATATATATATATATATTTCATTTTCGAAAGTTTAAGCAATTTTCATGTTTTTTATTTTTCAAAAAAAAACTTTCATGTTTTTTATTTTTCAAAAAAAAAGAAATTGTAACTTTACTTAAACTAAAGTCAAATGAACCATCTCGAGAGCAATAAATTTTATTAACCTATTTAAATTAAACACAAAACTGTCGATTTTATGACAGTCTTTTACAAACACAGCTAGCAGACATTTCTGATATGCTAGCACATTCACTGTGATACCAGTAAAGTGAAGATAGTGAATAAGGGTCATTGCAATATAGACAATTTACATCAGATTCATCCAAAAAATCTTATTTTGTAGGATTTGTTGATTCATCATCGTCCATATTTTTCCATTAATCTTATTGTCGCTGTCACTGCTTTCTTCTTCTACTACAATTTTCTTCCTTGACGCTCCTTGCCTAATTTTATCCTCCAAAAATATATTTTTTTTCTTTTATTTAATTCAATTTAATAAGGTTGGAATTTGCATTCAGTAATCCTGCATTTCGTTTGATCTGGTTTTTTAGACTTAAAAAAAGCTAGAGAAAAAGTGACAATTCAACAATGATATTTTTGTAATAGTTCTATATAACTGTAAGTTTTGCGTCTTTCCGCGGTTCGTTCCTGCATTTCTGATTTCTTATTATAATCATGGATCATTGATAGCTTTGTTTTAAGCTCCTTCCCGAGTTTTATGTCATCATTGTATTGTAAAACAAATGCTTTCAAAGGTCTGTCTGGGGTTAAAGATGATTGAGTGGTGCAATTCCGGTCTTGGAAAAAAATTTCGCTGGTGTAGCACTCTTTGGGAAGCCATTTTTAAAAAGAGTGGTTACTTGGTAGAGTTATGCCCGTTTTAAAAACATAAATACAACGACTATTTTGCACGATAGTCCAGGTGGTGGGTTAAAAAATCATATGAAAATGGGAAAAAATTAAGCACTATAATTAAAAAAAAGTTAAATTTCTAAGTCATGAAAAATATATCAATAAAATTCTGTTAACCCCGATGAACACGCAATTCCCTAAATACAGAGATTAGGTAGAAGAAGTAGGTTTTTGTGCGATAACGATTTTTTCTTTATAATACGATAAATATCGTATTATAAAGAACAACAAAAATCTAAAATTTTCTACAAAAAAGCTCGTATATACTTTTGACGTAAAACTAGTACTACATACTATGACATGCGGTATTATCGATGTCGCTCTATTAACGAAGCCAACGAGTAATATATATATATATATATATATATATATATATATATATATATATATATATATATATATATATATATATATTTTCATTTTCGAAATAAAATATACGCCCGATAGTATTTTTTACGTTAATTACGGGAAAAATAAACAAATATCAGTATCGCCTTAAAAATTTCTTTGACTTTTTTCTCAATTTTGCCCATTATTTCTGTTTTCTTTTGCGTTTAATTGTCTTGGAGTCCTAAAAAATACAAGTGTTACTTTATCGGTTAGCTCACGCGATTTCACAAAAGTTTTCAAAAGCTTCTATATCAAAAACCGTTGGTCGTACTAAGCTTTTTGTATTAACTAAAGTAAAGCTTTCTTATTTCAAATTTTTTTTGTATCTTAAAAAAAATTGTGCGTCTCCGGCTAGGTTTTGTTCACCGGCGCCATTAACTTATTTTGATTGTTCTTTTTCGAAAAGAATGCGAAAATAAAAAAATCGATAAATTTCCCCGAAACTTCCGTCGTCACGAATCTTTCATTTTATAAGGAATAGTGAAGTGTACATACGATATCGGACAAACGTAAAGCAACTTTTATGGTAAAGTCAACTATCTAAATACTTAAAATGCAATTAGCAACTAGTGAAATCAAAATTCATGTAGTTTAAGGATAGTAGGCTGCTGGCAGAGGTAAAATTAATAACTTATTTAAAGTAAAGCAACTTTTTCATTTCGCACAAAGAAAAAGGATTAAAGATAAAGATAAGTTTAAATATAAAATTTTTAATTCTGACGAAATACGGCGTGAAAGACGTCCGGTTAATACACGACTTCACCCAAAACATGTTACGCCAACAATAAAGCATGGATAAGGTAGTCTGTTTTTATGGGGTGTTTTTCGTGGAATAAAGTAGGTTCATTACACGACTATGGATCGACTGGTGTACAAGACAATGACCCGAAACATTCATTTCGTTTTGTTCAGGGATGGTTTCAGCAGAATAACCTTAACTCCATCGAAGATCTGTAAAAAGAAGTGAAATGTCACTGTTCTTCAATTAAATAAAATATTGTTCTCTTAAAAATTTCTTCACTTTTGTCGCGCCAATAAAGTGTATAGATAGATAGATAGATACCTTATTACATAATATTAAGTTTTTTGTCATTTGAAGACATTTTAATTTTAGCTGTAAGAGCAGCCTACTATGACTCTTTAAACTACATGATTATTGATTTCCACAGTTATTAATTTAACTTGAAATATCTGACTTTATTATCATAGAACTTGCTTTATTTTTGTCCATATGCCACACTTGATTTTTGGGCATAATTTAAAATAAATTGAAATAAGTAGTTTTTCCACTGTTTTTTGTTTCGTCATGTTGAACTCACACATTTAATTTTTGTGCAAAATTTGAAGTAAACTGGATAATTAGTTTTTTAGTAATATTTTTAACATTTCACAAAGCAGCCATTTTGTTCCACCATATTGGATTTTTTCTACAATGTTACCAGGTCATCCCATATGACCCTTAATTTGTAACCAAAATGTGTCAATCATGTGAGTAGTTTTTTTAGTTATACCGCGAAATGCCAGACAGACCGACACACAGACGGAATTGAGAAAACTTGTTTTTTGGCATCCGGACACGCTAAAACGTGAAGATACATATGTAAAACCCTGAAATGTGATTTTTTTACGAGAACATTTTATTTGGTCGCCATTTTGTTCAGCCATCTTGAAATCATACTTTTACCAGTTCATCTCTTCATCACACTTCTGTGGTTATTTGCCAAAAGCTGATATGTAAATTTTTAAAGATTTTCGGATTTTTCGTTCATGTCATGTTATTCGGTTCAAATTTTTTATAGCAAAACTTGATAAGTGTAACTAAAAATCTGAACGTGCCATTACACGTTATGTTCACAAATGCACTTTCAGTTTTTGGCAAGACTTGTCATGTAACTTTTGTCCCAAACATTGTAAAATTTATTTTCCAAGTAAATATAGCTTTTTTGGAATATTGAACATAACTTTAACTATTTTGGTAACACGCTTGGTTACGAAAATACCATTATCGACTGTATAAAAAACATGAATATAGTTTTCTGCAAAACCGTTAAAATTGATATATCATTTTTTGGCATATAACCACAGACTTAATTTGTGCACGAAATCTGAAATCAATTTAATAAATAGTTTTTTCATGCTGATTCTTTAAATATTTTATTGAGCGGCCATTTTGATTAGCCATCTTGGATTCGTACTAAAATTTTACCAGATGATCCTATGTGATACTTGATTTTTGTTCAAAATTTCAGGTAAGTTGGATAAGGTATTTTTACTTTTTGATAGTAATTGTTTTAACATTTTACTTGGCCGCCATATTGTTTCACCATATTAGATTTTTACCAAATTGTTACTAGGTCATTCCCATGTGACCCTTAATTTAGACCAAAATTTGAAGTAAGTAAGTAGTTTTTTTAGGTATGCGGCGAACAGACAGACAGACAGACAGACAGACAGCAAGACAGACGGAATTGAGAAAACATGTTTTTTGGCATCTAGGAACTCTAAAACATGAAGATCTGTAAAGACCTGGGAGGATGATTTTTTTGCATTTACTGCTACGAGGGAAGTAAAAACGTTTGTAACAAAAAATTTTTCTTGAAAAATGTATTAAGAAGTTGATGATGTCCGAAAAGGCCAAAACATATATTTACGAATCCAGTGACCGCGTAGACACACTATAGCATTGTCTAATAATATATTATATGGATGGGTTAATTGTGCTTGACGCGCATCGGTCAGCTTGACCTGTCTGTCACGGCGATAAAACTGATAAAAGTAAAAAGTATTTAGAACCTTTTTGCAGAGAATTTTGCAAGCTTTTATTTTATATACTACTATATATTAGTATATAGTTTATCCTATGACAAAAATAAAACGAGTTATCGCAAACAAAATAACTTCTACCTAATTTCCTTAGTTAGGTGAGTTGTGCGTTCATCGGAGGTGTTGGATTTTTAATATGTTTTTCTTACTGTTATAGAAAAAAATACTGTTTTTATTTTTTTTCATTCAAAACTATTTACCGCTTAGACTACCCGACGAAAATGTCTTTAAGACTTTTCCGATAACCGCGATCTTATTCCAGTTGTCTTTAAGTTGTAATATTATGTAGATATTTTTAAAACCGAAATATAAAAAAGAACCTCAAATTTCAATAGCCAGCGCTCATATATCTCACACGTAATATACATATGCTAATTCGTAGATCCGAACCGTTGTCGTTCCAACGGCCCCCGCTGCGCGGAGACCGCGGCACTCGGTGGGCGCGATTTGTAATCCTTTTTGGCTCGGCTTGAGCCGCTCTAATCCGATCGTATTTCACTCTGCACACTCCCTGAATTATAATGTAAGGGCACTTAGTGCTTTAGTCGTCGCTAATAGTCGCCTCGTATTTTATATTTTGGTGTTAATAGAGTGAGAGATGGATTTATGATAGTTTGAAGGTTATGACTTTGGACTTGGTATTCAGTAAATCATAATCGATATCTAACTGACCAGTTATTACATCACGAAAATACATGATAACAAAATGTACGGTAAAGATATATGTATAAGTTCAGCGTTCAGCAAAAGAATGCGACTTAAATCGAATCGACAAGTGACTACTTGATAATTGGTTAAAATGTTGCATTTTTTGGAATCGGACTATGTCTCACATATACCTAACGCTTACGGAGCAGTTAATCTGAGTGTATTATATTAAATACTATTACACCTTATTTCAGAATCAGTCTTTATTTATCCAAACGCATTTTTGCAAACATTACATAATATTACCTTTAAAACCATTTAAAAAATATTCCATTATTTTAATAAATTATGGTTTTTGGGATTAGACCGTGTCAAATTAGAACTACTGAACACTGTTTCCACGTGTGTTGTAGACCGTAACCCGTATCTCTACCGAAAGGTTTAAAAATTTCAATAGATTCTCTAATTTTCCGTTTATAAAATCCTGGAACCGATTCTAGAACTTTGGTTTCCTTAACATCATATATAATATGGCCAGTGGTATGCTGGTGTTCAACTACAGCAGATTAAACAATTTGTTTCTTTTTAATACATCGTTCATGTTCCTTAAGTCTAGTTGATATTGAGCATCC
Organism: Kuschelorhynchus macadamiae; assembly: GCA_030620095.1. Lineage (NCBI taxonomy): Eukaryota > Metazoa > Arthropoda > Insecta > Coleoptera > Curculionidae > Kuschelorhynchus > Kuschelorhynchus macadamiae. The sequence goes on along the minus strand of JAUTXW010001589.1, from coordinate 232,393 downwards.
TGTTTTTCACACATACACTTCTCCACCGGAGCAAGGAATTTTATATACTCCTTCCATTTGGAAAGTTACAATATCCTTCGGGGATGCCATGTATGTAGGGAAAAACAACACTACCTAACTCCTTATCATTCTCCTTGGGCGGAGGATTACTATATCTTTTAATTGAACGCGTAATATTACATCTACTTATTTCAGTTTTCAAGGAACCTTTTATGAACAAACTTTAGGGGAAGCTATGGGACCTCCTCTACCACCTCTTGCAGCGGATATCTTTATGTAAGCATTTGAGGATAGTGCTCTAACATTCGCTTCACTAAAACCAAAACACTGGTTCAGATGTGTAGATGATACTTTTGTTGTTTAGCCTCATGGATAGGATAATCTCCTCATACCTCTGGACCACCTTAATCAACAACATCATAATATCAAATTCACAATGGAAATTAAATCTAATGGAACGATTTTCTTTCTAGATATATGTGTTCAAAGAAAAGAAACTAGTACATTAGGACATTCTGTCTGTAGGCCATAATAACGAAATGTACGGTCAAAACTTGTATAATAAATATAGTTTGTCCAAGATATATCCGTTTGTAAATGAATATTACTTATACTGATTTTCATCATTAAAGGTATTTCTTTTATACTCAATAAAATGCCTATAATTGTAATTTCCACTATATTATTATTGATAACTTCATTTAAGATAGGAAGTAAAATATTCCTTTTTTTTGTTTTCATTACTTACATGGTCGTAATGTAACAAAATTCCATTATATGAATGAGTTTATAAAACTAAAATATATTTAATTAAATCTAAAATTTATTTGCAGTTGAGCTGTTAATTATGTCCTAGCCTAATATTTAAATTAGTATAAACTAATATTATTTTAAGCAAACAATATTTCCATGTAGCCTGAATCAGTATTAATAAGGCCTCTGCTAATGATTTATCAATATGCATTTTCTGCGGTATATTATATGACACATTCAAACGCCCTCAACAACAAAGATTCGTCACACCAAAAGCATTTTTCAACATTTCAAGACCTTTCTCAAGCACGTGGACAAGCTAAACTGTTCATCATTCGAGCCGCATTGTGTCCACTTAGTTTACGGGCTACTACGGAAAGTAGAAAGAGCGAAAAAGAGGAGAAAAGAACGAGAAGGATTTACGCAGTTTTGTGCTTCAACTGCCCACCGGTCGTTACTGGGTCGTTTTTGGATTTTTAGACCTTTTGTAAGAATGATTTGTTGCGTCTGAGATACCACGCGCCTTTTTCAGTTGTCCTCGACAGTTGTAAACACGCTATTTTTATGTTATGGTTGGTTCCGTAAAGGTATCGGATCAGCAAGAGAGATATTACATGGTGTCAGCTGCAGAAACTTAATAGTCTGCATAAGTTAAATCTGTATATTTTTGCAATTAGGCTTTTTAGTGATATAGCATTATAAGAACTGGGTACTTATATGAATTGATGAATTCGTTAATTCCGATTTTTACTTGGGAAAAGGAAAATATACAAACGATGAGGAAATAATTAAATTGACAACGATTCTAGTCAAACTTCTTGAATATTTTACATAGGATTATTATTTTATATATAAATATATATATATATATATATATATATATATATATATATATATATATATCCCGAATTTATTCATTTTAACGCACTTTGTTCGGTGTTAAGTGTACAATGTTAACATTGTACAGATGCATTCGTACAAAACTCGATTTAATAGTAAATTGGTATTGATTGGGATATGCAAAACGCCGTATTATCCTTTAATACAGTTTATTTTTATTTATTGGTACAATCCAAAGCTTTGTGACATTTTGAATTGCATTTTAATTTTTTTCTTCGGCAATGGCATTTTCTATCAGTACATTTCCTGGCACAAATACATCGTGTGAATCCTTGTCCTCCGAATTTAGATTGACTATTACTAGCTATTCGTAAAGTGCATCTATCTTCTGGAACTTCTTCAATGGAAATTACATGATTTGATTTGCATGCTGCAATTTGGTTTCTAGAATATAATTGAGGCAAGACTCCACTAGATGTTCCAATTTTGTAGTAACCATCCGTAGTGAGAGATAGAGATATATAGAGAATATGCACACTGACGGAACTTTCATGCCGAAAATATTGACTCTGTGAAAAATTGCTCGCGATGTGTGCAATGGAAGTTTTCCAAGGTGTGCTACCTGTGCCGTATTGGCACCTTTCAAAGCAACTCTAGAAAAAATTAAATATTTACCTACCTCTATCTAAAGCTGAAGAATTTGCTTAAGTGGTTTTGATAGTTTAATATAACTTTGTATTCCCCGTCTGGAGACGTTTGAAAATCAATTAAGTCAACCTGTGCTCGTAAGTTTACCTCAGTAAAAACCATAGGTTTGACAACTATGCCCTTTTTGGGATGCACTCGCTTTTTTAAACATGACTGACAATTATCCAGGAAAATTTTAATAATCTCTTGTTATGTTGACATATTTTTGTTTTAAATTATGTTCTAGTTTATGAATTCCACCGTGCCCAGTTTCCACATGAGCGTTTTTAATTATATTAAACAATTCCAAATTATGAACGTAATATTTTACGTTATTCTCACCTGATTTGCACATAGGTAAAATCAATTTCTTGCTGTCACCCACTGTAAGCACATCATAACGTTTAAGCCGCCTGTAATCTCTTGATATTTTTTTTGGGCGGTTTTTGGCAGTCAGCACTTCATTAATTATCCTATTATAAAGTTGCTCTGTTTTAATAATAAAACTATTTACACCAACATGTAATTCATTAATTTTTAAGTTAAATAACCCTTCATTCATTTTGAAACGTAGAGCGACGTTTTATTTAAACTGAGAAAGCAGCAAAACTATAACCTCACTTCTTCAGTTGTTGATAAAAACAACTTTGCACAGATAGACCTGTACAATGCTGACTTTGTACAGGCAACGTCGGACAAAGTACGTCAAAACAAATAACTTTCGTACTTTGTATGGTTGAGGTGTGCAATGACGACTTTCTACAAAAATGTCTGTACATTGTCAACTTTTTACAATTTCGGGCTTTGTTCGTAACATATATATATATATATATATATATATATATATATATATATATATATATATATATATATATATATATATATATATATATATATATATATATATATATATATATATATATATATATATATATATATATATATATAGCAAATTTTAATCTTTCGTACCCTGTTGCACTCTCAAAGTATTGCGTACGGAGAAGTTATACTCCCACAGGCACGTGCGTATGTTACATATTTGAAGTTTCATTGAATATCCGTCCAAAAATAATTTGTGTAATAATTGCTTTTATTTTTTTCGTCATCTTGACACTCGAAAATTGTTCAAACTTATTCAAACTCCGCGAACAGTTCGCGAGAGGGAAAATATCCCTTTGTGCACTTGCTATTTCGTGTAAAAATAAACAAACACTTATTTTTTATGTTTAAAATATATTAACCGGTTTTATTTAAATTTTTCCCTTTTTTCCAATTTTTATAATGCGTGAGGAAAAAAACGAAAAAAAAACATGTTTTTTCTCATTTATTTCCGTTTTATGGTAAAATCCCTATTCCTATACCTATTTTCGATAGTTTCCCATTCTGTTATTAAAACTTTTTCGGTAGTAGGCTATGATCGCGTTATTTAAGTAAAGAAATTCTAAATTTATTTTACATTTATGTGAAATGTGGCAGAATTGTATCTAGAACTAGAAAGTTTAATAAAATGCATCCTAATTCCGTTGCCATGACCCCGAAAAAGTTTGTCAATTATAATACTGTAAGAGCACCCAGAACCGAAAACAAATATGTGACAGTTAATGAAGAAAATGAGGTAAAAGTTTTAGCTTACTTTTATGTGTTTCCACACGCTTCAATTGCTTCAGCACAAAACGATTTGGGAATATAACGCATGTCAATTGACATAGTTTTGCATAAACACAATATACATAATTACAAAGCGATCATGTTTTAAGCTCTTCAGCCTGATGATCCCCCAAAACGTCTTGAATTTTGTGAAATCCTGCTAATTGGTTCACAAGAAAACCCAAATTTTCTTAAAAATATTATTTGGAGAGACGAAAGCAAGTTTACAAAAGAGGGAATAATTAACAGATGAAATCTTCATTTTTGGGTTAACGAAAATCCTCATTTCGTTAGAGAAAGAAATTTTCAATATAAATTTAGTATTAATGTATTATGTTTGCTTATGGACAACAAAATTGATTTGTGCCTCTGTGATGAAAACCTAACTGGTGTCAAATACATGGACAGTACTACAGTTTCCGATTTTTTGGATAACCTGCCTCTGGAGACTTTCCGAAATTGCTTTTATCAGTTAGATGGAGCACCAGCCCACCGCACACATGAAGTTGCTGCGATGTTATGTTTGAAGACAGATGGATTGGCCGAGAAGGCCCATGGAATTAGCCTCCGAGGTCTCCAGATCTTACCCCACTCGATTTTTATGTTTTTTATTTGTGGGGTAAGATTAAACAAATTGTTATAAGGACCCCATCACAACCAAGGAAGATCTGGAACATAGAATAAGAACAGCCCTAAATTCTATATATGGAGAAGAAATCAGGAAGGCTAGAAATGATCATGTTATTACCGCGATTCATAAGTGTTTAAGAGCCAACGGAGGGCATTTCAAACAATTTAGTTATTAGATACCTAATCTGTTTGTTTTAATTCGCAGTTCTAATTTTGATTATTATTTATGTAGGTATAAAGTATTTATTTCACAAACAATCTTCACCTTTCCTTTTAAATATAAATAAAATGCAAAATCGCTATTTTTTATATTCATTGATAGATACAATAGGCAAACATAATGTCAGTTTTTTATAAATTAATTCCATGGACGATGCCGACGCCGACGCGGTCATAGTCTATTAGGAAAAAAAGTTTTAATAAGAGAAATTATTATATATTTCGTTATAGGTCCGAAACTATCGAAGACAGGTATAGGAATACCTAATATCTTTATATAGTAAATTAAATCCACAATTTAAAAAAATAATTAAATACAGGGTGTTTCATTTAAAATATTTGAATAATCTTTACTTTTATGTTCTATTAAAAACTCATTTTTTTGTAAACACCCTGTATGCGACATCTTAAGTCTCGTATCATATTATGAAACAACAGCCTAATAAGGAACTCTAACCGAAATTTAAGTTTGCCATTTAGAGAGGTAACGGAGAAAAAACGTTTTTTGTTCAGACCTGTTTGTGTCAAATTTATAAAAAAATAATTTTTATTATCAAAACGGCACAAGATAGGTATACTATATATTACACAAAAAACTGTTATGAAGAAATCAAAAATGAAAAAATATACAGGTTAGCTCACTTAAAAAACCAATGTTTATATTTGGTTCTAGGTAATCCGACAACCCTGTATCGTCAAAAATATTTTGAACATAAAGATCAAGGTGTCTTATGATCACAACTCAAATTTCAAATCGCTATCTTTTTTCGATCTCGAGAAACTTTTAATAGGCCACTTTATTTGGGATATATATATATATATATATATATATATATATATGCAAAAAGCGCATGTTACCGCAACACAAACCGTGTAAAAGGAACGTTCGATAATTTTGCGTACCGTATATTGACTCTAATGGTCAGCACTTAGTTCAAGAGTTGAAGCCATTCGACGCATCAGATGAATCGAAGGATCTAACGGATAAACTTAAAACTTCTCTTCGTTATTATTACGTAGGTCGCATTTTCTCATGTTGAGTCACCCCTTCGATTCTGTTGCTCTTAAATAGTAACACCACAACTGAAAAAAATCTGACATGTTCAAGCTAAAAATAATACTAGAATGATAATAAGATACTGTCATTAACATCAACAATAATAAAAGGTTAAATACTGATAGAAATCTGGCCTAACCCAGAAAGTAAGTACATATCAAAATAGCATTATGGTAATCAGTTTCAATTATATGCATTTAATAAACGTTCAACTGTTTGTTTTTGGTTTACAAGATATCTCATTTGATTCAAATCTTCACCTTAAGGTTGTCTTAAGATTTAGGAAAAACATATTCATCTAAAGGGCTATAAAGACCTAACAAAATATCAGTTGTCACAATAGTAAATTATTAAAGGTACCACCCACAATTATCTTGAATAATTATAGGAAAAATCTAGTATCTGCGGTTTGTTAGGAAAATTCTAAGAGACGGCAATCTGATAATGTCGCGGAAAAATCTGCGATTTGTATTTTGAATAAAACACTTTCACAATATGAAGCTAAGTGGCACTTAAGTTGTCAATAAGAAGTTAAGATAGTTTCACGTTTACTCTGGCGATTATCCTAGTGTGTCATCAATCAGGAAATATATTAATGAAGAACGCTGCCACATTACTATCTTAAGATTATTATATAAGAATTGGCTGAGGCATTAGTGAGAAAATAACAGCTTGATAATGGAAATAAAGGGAATATGTGAAAACAACACTTTCACCGTTTTTTAAAAAATTTAGAGACAATTGTTGCCATTCCACCGCCTGCTGAAGAGGTGGAATACTTCTGTAATACATTACAAGCCATCTTAACGGAAATAGTACAGCCCTAAGGAACTTCGCGACTATTGCTCTCGGGCTTAGCAACATTAGGACGCCAACCTGGTGGTGATACAGGAGGAGGTAAGAAAGGCCCTCGAAGGAACCAGGAACTTTGCAGCGCCTTGCAACAACTTCTGGTGAAAAAAATTTTCTAGCACCCGTCCATATTTTGCAAGGATTTTTGATTCTTGGCTAAGTGATTTCTAAAAAGCAAACCGAATATTTACGCCGAACCGAAGAAACTGAAAGAAGTCTAAAAATTACCAACTCATAAACTGGTTTAATTCGTGTTACAGGATCTTTAGTTGTATCCTCTACTCTAGAGTATCGAGGGCAGTCGAACCGGTATTTTATGATGTAACAGAGTCGCCTATAGGGGAAGAAGGAGATGGAGGGCTGCAAGGAGAACTCATTTATTGACAGGTGCATTACGCAAGAGTTGATTCAATTCAAGCGAAACTTTTCAAGTACCTGGATCGTTTATAAGAAAGCCTTCAGCACAACAACGCACGAATTACTACTGCATCTACTAAGAACACTTGCTCTTTTCTATAACACCCGGAAGAACCAAAATATAAACAAAACCTATTGTTTTTAAGAGTCTTTTAGGGTGGCTCTCAAAGCCAAACCAAAAAAAGAGTTCTGGTGTTTTCCCTGACGTTTTTCAGACAAATATTGACCAATATTTTATTTGCTTTTCCTAAAACGGTTATTTGCCGAATAATCTTACCGAAGTGCTCGCCGAGTTGAGTGGTGGGCACACATGTACAGGGTATACCATTGTCGACACTTTTGCAGGGTATCTCAGTATGTCTCAGACAGTATGCTACTTTCTTCTAAAATTAAAGATGACGCCAGCAGAATTTTCATAGCCTTTTGGTTTTTGAAAATGTTGCATTTTCTGGCACTCCTCGTATTCCAGCTCTCTGATAACTTATCAAAAAGGCAAAAACTGTCCCTTATATGAATTTTTTCGTAAAATTTATTGCTTCTTTTAGAATAAGTATACGGGCTCAGGTCAAAAAGTTATCGGACCCTAATTTTTTTGTAAATGGGACATCCTATATATTTATTAGGAATAATGTGGGCTTTCCAAAAATATATACTTGTATGCAGCGCAAAACTCAAGGTTTTCTATAATTTTATTTTGTGTCCAATTATTAGGTAGTAGGTTATGGATAATTTGTTTGAAATAAAAAGAAAAATATCAAAAACTTTTGTCTGTTTTTGATTGTTAATGAAAATTTTTGTTGTTTTGGTGTTTCTTTTTAACTATATACTATATTTAATTTACTTTTTTTTACAAAAATGGTGGTCTACGAAAATTATGAAAAGTATGATTGTTTTATATAATCTAAAGAAAATCCCCAAGAAGCTTCGGAATTATATTTACAAAGGTAACGTATTATGAGGGTTATGGTTAGGATAATATCTTAGGAGTCCTTTTTGTCCATATTAGATATCCAGAGAGAAGGCAACCTTTAAGTCGACATATCTGCCCGCCTTAAATCAAATTTAGTAGAACACGGATCATTTATCCAGCCCCGTTCTAAAGCATACACCAAACAAGATATAGAGAGAGAAGAAGTAAACGTATTGGGTTATGAAGAAGTGACGCCTTCATATTCTTCCAGCAAATGGTATTTTCAACAAATCCGTACTAGTGAATCTTTTGGCAGATTCGTAATCTGGTCCGATGAATCTTATTTTTCAAGTGCTGGACTTTTTAATCGCCATAATACAAGAAACTGGTCCGCAGAAAATCACCATTTCATTTTTGGAGGGCACAGCAAGAACGCTTTGTGGTTGGGGTCTTGTGTCTCATTTTTGGAAGATGCATATTCTATAGAATTTTTGAAGGAGATCTCACGTTGGTACCTAGAAATCCTTAAGGAAGTTATTCCACAACTGATAGAAAATGTTCCATTGGCACTTAATAATGCCGTTTATCTCAAACAAAACGGTGCCACAAGTCACAACTCTGCGCTTTTAAAGGCATTTTTAGACGATAACTTTCCTCAAAGATGGACTGGTACCCATGTACCTATGAGATGGCCCCCTCGATCTCCGGATCTTTCGATTTTAGATTTTTTCTTAAAGATTTACATGCAAAATAAAATAAAACACGATATCATGCTAAAATCGATTTAACTTTTCGAAATTTGCAAAGAAGGTCTATGATTATTTTGAACGATATGAGAAGAACAACGAAAACTTGCCAATTTTGCAAACGGGAAAATGGCCGTTATTCTGAAAAGCACCTTTGAAAACTCTTTGCATTCTCAAAATTTTGTTACAGTTACCGTACTCACTAATATGAATTGGACTTTTCACTACATGCGCTTTATTCATCTGAAAGAGATTATATTATAAATATTAACATTGGAAGTAGTCAATGAAGAATTAATGTTTTTCAACGATAATAATTTCCTCTATAAAGTCATTGCGGCCACTTGCTGAAAGGAAAACAATCACGATCCCCGCTAGCCAATGAACGTTATTTTGCATTAGCGTAACGGTGGGAAGTCCAATGGCATCATGCAGGGTTAGCCGGCGTTAATTAGTTAATTTATTGCCTCACGGGTAAATTAAGCGACGAAGAAATTGTGGCGAAAGGTGTTAATTTTGAAATGTGTTGCGGTAACATGCGCTTTTTGCAAGTCTTCTGAAAGAGTATTGTGTCAAGAAAAATAATAATATTTAGCAAATGAATAAAATTGTTTTTAGGAGATTCTAAACATATTTTATGTTCAATGTCCTATACCTATCTTCAACTATTTCGGCAATATTAAGTGTTTTCAAATTTATTTTTATTTTATTTATTTCGAATTTATTATTATTCATGAAAGTGGCTCTGGTTACTGAACTATTTATTTGATTACAAAAATTCGCTACAACACACTCAATACTTATTTACCATTTACGTCTTCATATTAAGAATGTAAGCAAAAACCATTTTAGCGTTCCTTTTTATTGATATGGAACAAAAAGAGCCAGTTTTGTTTACTTTTAAGTTTTGTTTACTTTTGTGTAAAATGCCTGGCCTTTCTCTTTGCAAGACAGTAGTTGTCAGTGTCAGTGTCATAGTCTTTTGAATTTCGTTAACTGCATAATACCTAATATCAGAAAAATGGTTCATTTAACAGAAATGCATAAAATAACAATTCTACAAATGATTGGTTATGGAGATAACACACGAACACAAGTGGAAGTTGCTCGCTTATTTCATGAAAAATTTCCAAATTTGCCGCATATATCCCAAGGGACAATTAGTAAAATAGAAAAGCAGTTTCGCGAGCTTGGACATGTGAGGCAGATAAAAAAAGCAGCTGCCAATTCAATAAATGATGATACTAAATTGGATATTATGCTTGAGTTTGAGGAAAACCCACATATTTCTAGTCGACAAGCCGCCGCAATGTTCGATATTAGCCATTCGTCGATTATTCGAACATTAAAAGAAAATAAAATGCATCCCTATAAAGTGATACCAACTCAGGAGCTCATGGAAGACGATTATGATAGGAGAACTTATTTTTGTGAACAAATGATGGCTATGTTAGATAACAATGTTATTCAATTAGAACATGTTTTGTTTTCGGATGAGTGCACCTTTACACTCCACGGTCATGTAAATCGTCAAAATTGCCGCTATTGGTCTAGGGAAAATCCTCACTGGATCAGCGAAGAACATACTCAATATCCTGAAAAGGTTAATGTTTGGGCAGGAATTGTTAGGGATCATATCATAGGCCCCTTTTTCATTGACGGCAATTTGAATGGCGATAATTATTTAGCACTGCTCCAAAATAATGTCGTGCCAACTTTGACAAATTTGTATCCGGATATGATATGTTTTCAGCAAGATGGAGCACCGCTCCATTACGAAATTAATGTCCGGCAGTACCTCAACGGAATATTTCCAAATCGGTGGATAGGGAGACGAGGATCGATAGAATGGCCAGCGCGATCCCCTGATCTGACGCCATTAGACTTTTTCTTATGGGGACATATTAAAAATGTTGTATACAAAACTAAACCCCTCGACTTAGCTGACTTAAGAAGACGAATAACGCTTGCGATTAGATCGGTCACGCCTGAGATGCTAAATAACGTTAGAAGAAATTTCTATTTAAGATTAGGAATTTGCCAAGACGTTCGCGGCGAGCATATTCAACAGTTCCTAAATTAACTTTTTATTTTTGTTTATACATTATGAAGAAGTAAATAATTTTATTTTTTTAATCTTAATTTTTGCAATAAATTTGAAAACACTTAATATTGACGAAATAGTTGAAGATAGGTATAGGACATTGAACATAAAATATGTTTAGAATCTCCTAAAGAATCCAAAAATTAAATAATATCCGGGGTGTTGCATTTGAAATAAGAAAGTTGGTATTGACCACTGTTACAGGACACACCCTGTATAAAAAGTTTTTATTGGAGAAAATGAGCAACTAAAAATACCAATCGACGGGTCCAAGCGTTTTTCCGAACACGCTTCCATTTATTTATTATCGAATTTATTCCATTTGGCTGATACACACTGTATATATATATATATATATATATATATATATATATATATATATATATATATATATATATATATATATATATATATATATATATTATATATATATATATATATATCATTCATTCAGGGTTTCTCTTGTATATTTTAAAAAACAGGTAGTTGTAGTAGTGATTATAATGATCAATAAAAAACGAAAAAATCATTTACACAAGTGTCCACAAAACAATGAAATTGTTCTTTCAAATATCTCTCTTACTCTTTGAAGTCAAGGCTACTGATTTATAAATTTAGATAAGATCCTTCTTTCTTAAAATTTGAAAAATACTTGGGGTACGGTAACATTACGGTTGCTCGTAGCCAATATTTTCTAAAATATTATTATTGTGTTTACAAAATTTTTATTATATTATATTATATAGAGAAAGACCATGCCTTTTATTATAATTTTTTACTAATTAAGATAACCGCCGCGAAGCAGTTCTATTTTGGAATATTTAACTGGGTACAAAAAGAAAATACTATGTTGCGTTTTATTTAAACTAAACCAGTAAACTGTCTGCTAAGTAATGAGAGTTTTCTCTAAATAGACTTTTCACTTTTAGTGTACTAATTTGTATATATTTAATGTGATCTAAATAAGAAAACAATTAGGAAAAACCAATAAAAAACAAACAGAGATACCAACGTACAGAAGTTAGTTATATAAAAAAGCTTTTCAAAAGGCCTTACAAGGTTAAGATAATAAGAAAAGGGCAAATCAGTTCGTCCTTTAAAAGATAATATAATTTATAGTACATGACGCGAATTTGCATAAGTCTTCTTACAGAAGAAGGAAAAATTACAATTTAACTGACATTCAGAAGCTTTTGACATAATAAAATTATATTGTGGAAAGTAAGCAGTAAGCTGGATTTTGTGCGAATATACTCTAATCATATTAACAACTTAAAACTCGACAACTTGTTTTGAAACTTTTAGTACATAAAATGGTTAGCCATATTAGTCATATATTCTAACCTAATTAATTAATGACGAAAGTAACGAAATACAGTTATTACAGAAAAGACTTAAATAAAAACTAAAGGACCACATTTTTTCCTATCTTAATTTTTGAAATACATACTTGATGGAGGTGAGGTGACTGATGGATTCTTTTTTATTCAAAATTTACTCTATCAATGACGCAACTTCCGGCGCTGTCAAGAAAGAAATAAAAAAACCTGAATATGTGAAGTAACTTAGTAAATATTTGCCTTATAAATATGATATACCAAGAAAAAAATATTAAAGTTTAGGCCAATGGATTAAAAACGAAATAAAAATATTGTCGGCTGTTCGGAGTTATCTAAATAAATACTGTAAGGAAGAAAGTTCACCTTTTCACAACCATCCAACCATTCATAGAAATGAAACCAAAACAACACATTTATTTCACATCATGTCTAAGACTCTGACGTCCATCTGGGCCTAGCCCATATGGGTTTAAGAATGCCCATTCTTCAAGTCACTGACAGATTTTCATTGTGACTTTATATATTTAAAATTCAACTCTTTTTCGAGCACAATAAGGCCTTTTATTTGGCATTTTTGATGTGTTCATCTTTTTTTGAATAATATTTCTTGACTTGGTATTAAAAATGTATATTATTTAATATTGAAAGAATGTCGGTAAATCGAAGTATAAGACTTAACACATGCTTTATTGTCTAGGAAAATATATTTTTTCGGCAACCGTCAATCTCAAGGACGCATTTTCTTTGAGGAAGTAGCGTCCGGGAAATGAGTAATATAAAGAAACGTTCTTTATTTATTTTTTAATGCACGCGGTTGCCGATAAAATAGTGTACGTTACACGATCAGAAACTGTTTTTTCGGACTCGCAGGCTCGTCCTGGAAACTTGCCTACTCGTCTAAAAAAAAACAGTATTTTCCGGACTTGTTACGTAACTTACTATTTTTACAGCACAAAAAGTAATTAGAAGAAGAGACCAGCATCAGGCGGAAAAAACTTATGTACAGAGTGTTCCACTAATTCTAGTTTTTTTATCTGAAAATTAATATAGAAAAGATATATACAATACGTAATTATATAGACAATAGTTTTTATGGATACAAGGTGTTGTAGAAACGTGTAGCAAAACGTTTTTTTTTTTTTTATAATGGAACACTCTAATAAGCTTAAATCATATAGCTCATTTTGGTATTACGAACATGTATACTTAGTTATTCTTAATTTAAATATTAATGTAAGGATTTGACTTCGAGTTTTTATGCATAGTAGACCATCGACCGGTGAATGTTATAGTCAACTTGTCAAAATTATCTGCGTTTATGCTCTTAAATAATTTTAAAATATTATATAAATTAATTAAAGAATCTCAGAGGATCTTATAAATGGTATTGAAACGATTCATAGAACTTTTAACAAACAGAAATTCCGCCCATTTAAACTGAAAAGGCTGACTGTTTTTGTATACAGATGGAAGGGGACCATTTACAGCAATTTGAATGATAATGAATATTTTTAATTTTATTAACACTATATATAACCATTTATATATATATATATATATATATATATATATATATATATATATACATATAGAGAAAAGAATTAAAGTAGAGATCAAAACTCATTCATAAATCACGTTAGGGGTATGCGCCAACATGGTTCCCCTATTTTTCACATTCTATCGACCAATGTTTACGACAAAACAAGAAGTAGGGATGGCCCATGCCCAAGCCGTGACCATTTGTTGACGAATGCCAGTGACGGCGTGAGTTTTCACTTCCCGCATAAGGAAATATCATTAATCGTGAAAAAATTATCGTTCCGGGTTTTTACAGATCCTCATGTTTTTCCATTACTGTCGGCCAGTCGCAGTCGGTCTGTTCCGGTATAGCTAAAAAATCCACTTACTCGATTAACTTTAATTTTATTTAATTTTCCACAAAAATTACGTCTGATATAAAAAAAAACTGGTAAAATATTGGTATGAATTCAATACGGCGAAACAAAATGACAACCTTTTAAAATATTTGATGTACGAAAACGAAGAAATGGGCCATGTTTCATTATCGTTGACAAAAAGAAGGATTCTTACCTATTCCTTAATGAGGCAAATAGGTATTTTTACAAACTTCAAAGAAATAATCGTTCTCTACTTTCTAGATCAAAACATTAACTACTATTTAAAATCAAACAATTAAGTTAGGTAAGTTTAAAAGAAAATTAGTTATTTCTATATTATTAAACTTTAGTTTTTAGTTATGTTTGCTTTATGTCACTATCATTTTGTAATTGTGACATTTAGAAAAATTATTTGTTCAGTTGTTGAAAATGTCATCTTAAACCTGTAACTGTCAAGTTAGACTTTGTCTGAAGTCTCTTTAGTGAATACGGGTGTTAGAGTTTTAAACTAAAATCAATGCTTTTAACGCGCTTTTATTGGCTTCCTATTAGTCTAATTGTATGTTTGTATGTCTGGTTCAAATCTTGTAATGGATTTTTCAGCACTTCCATTACCGATTATTTTTAAATTTGACATGCATACACTTTCGGATATAAAAAATCCGAATATTTTTAGAAAGAAATCCAAAATGGCGGCGCCAATACGGCCGACGAATTTTGTTACTTGTGTAGCCAAAACTGAAAATCAGTGCCTAGGAAAATTTAAAAGTGTCAGCATTTAAAAATTCAAAATAGCGGTGTCAAAATGACAATGTCAACAGGTCGGACGGATGATTTTAACATTTGTGGGGATTATTTAAGAATGCACAACAAAAATCAAAATGGTGGTGCCAATATAGCGAACGAATTTTGTTATTTGTACAGGTTTGGCTGAAATATCAGTATCTAGAAGTATTTAAGAATAAAAGTTATGACATTTTAGTCAATATTTGAGAATTAAAAATGGCGGCACCATCATAGCAGACTAATTTTAAAATTTTTGCAGATTTGATTAAAATTCGGCATTTAGGGGTATCTAAGACTGCACATCATGAATTTTTGTGAACATTTTAAAAATTCAAGATTGTAATGCCAACATGGCGGCAGAATTTTAACATTTGTGTAGGTTTGGCTGAAAGAAAGTAGGAATCTGGGGGTATTTGAAAATACATATCATACATTTTTAGTAAATATTTAAAAAATGAGAGTAAGAATGCCTAGAATGCGAGCGAATTTTAATATTTATACAGATTTGATTAAAAATCGATGTTAAGTGAGCAATTCATACATTTGTAGTAATAAATATTTAAAATGGGGATGTCATAAATCAATCAATCAATCCGATAAGTACTTTTTTCAGATATTTTTAAACATTTAATTAGGCCACCGTTTTGTTCCTCCATTTTGAATTTGTCTCAACATTTTTACCAGTTCATCCCTATATAATATTTGATTATTGACATAATCGACGTAGTAGTTTTCTGCATTGACACACAATATTTTATTAGGTCGCCATTTTGGATTTGTAGTAAAACTTATCAGTTGATGGTCATGTCAAACCTAATTTTTCTGCAAAATTTGGATAAAGTTCATAAGCAGTTTCTTAGTAATATTTTTTTCACATTTCAATAAACCGGCAATTTGGTCAGCCATATTGGATTTTTACCAAAATGGTACTACGTTTTAACCAAAGCTTGAAGTAAATAGGACAAGCAGTTCTTAAGCTTTGTCGCGGATAGACATAACCGACGGAAATGAGAAAACATGTTTTTTTTGTAACTAGAATACTAGAAAATCTAGTGATTTTCGAAATCGCAGTACGTTTTCTTGAGCGTGACACGCCCTTCGACTATTTTAATATAGTATAGGTATATTCTATAATTATTTTAAAAAAATCACCTCAGAGTCTTTTTTGTATCATTTTGCTTTTGAAGATTCTCACATGACCCCCGACGAAACAAACGTTCTTTTATTCTGAACTGGATTGGTCAATACGTCATGTGACCCAAAATAAGTGAATAAGGTATCTTCCATTAGATATGTCTCCTGGAAAAGGAAATCTTGCTGTTTACTTAGTGATTAAAAGAAAATTCCAAACTTAAACGGCCATTTTTTTTACAAACTCACATTGCCGCACCATAGTTAGGCCAACTAAAGCTCCTAGTTTCGCAATGTCCAAGATAAAGTAAATAAAAAATTAATGTTCTTCTAATATCACCGCACCTTTAGAACGCTGCTTCTTGAAGTAAGGCAACATATAATTAGAAGATTTGAGCCATATCAACAAATACACAATAATACATTAAAACACATGTAGTAGTGACGCTAAAAAATATTTTTTAGCAAATTAATTTCTTTAATGTTAAAATTTATAGTAGTTCCACGACCCGTTATTGGTTTTTAAGCCACGCCGGTCATGTGACCCTGTAACAATGTTTACTGTAGACTATTATACTTTTTTACTATAAGGATCCCTTGTCAATGAAAGTGGGATGGTCTAATTCCATAGTGGAGTGGTCTAATACGTGGAGTTGTCGATTGGGTTTGCCATAGCTAACTAAAACTCTTGTTACTGGTGAAATCTGATCTGAGACTTTGGGTATTTTAGTTTGTATTTTACTATTTTGCAATAAAAGTAATTTCTTTATACTGCTTAGAAACTAATGCTGGATATACATTACCATTCTTTGTATGAAAATTTTATTGCATCATGTTTAAACATATTCACCGTAATATAAATTGGTATACACATTGGTGTTCCTGGCTAGGCTTGGCATCGTCGTAAGATCGACCTTATACTGTGAGGTAATCTTGGCAGTGGCTAAATATGTAAATAATGAACTCTATTTTTATTCTTCCTCTAAGCATGTATATATATATATATATATATATATATATATATATATATATATATATATATATATATATATATAAATATATATAGTAGTAAAAAACTGGAAAACTTCATTCACTTGGAAATTCCCTAACTATGAATTTTTCCTTTTATTAGGAAGAGTGAAGTGAGACTTCTTAAACATTTTTATTGGGAGCCATTTTGTACATAGCATAGGATTCCTACCAATATTTTACCAGTTTTATATTGCCATTTTATTACGTCATATTGAATTCGTACCAGTTTATCCGTATATCACATTTAATATTTTTGTAAAATTTAAGTCGTTTCTTTACGTTGATTTTTTTTAAATTTCATTTGGCCCCCATTTTGAATTCGTCGTAACCCACAACTTTACCAGTTTTTCACTATATCACATTTAATGTTTGCACAAATTTTGAAATTAATCTAATAAGTAGTTTTTTCAGGCTGGTTTTTTATTTTTTTTATTAGGCTACCATTTTGTTTTGCTATCTTGGATTCATATTATCAGTTTATTCCTATATAACACTTATTTTTTTTTGCAAAATTTGAGGTAAATTGAGTAATTAGTCCGTTTAGTAATATTTTTTAACGTTTCACCAGGTCGCCATCTTGATCCTGCATATTAGATTTTTACTAAAATATAATTCAGGTCATCCCCATATGACCCTTAATTTTTTATTAAAATTTGAACTCAATCTGGTAGGTAATTTTTAAGCTATGCCGCTAACTGACACACAAACAGGCAGACCGACGGAAATAATAAAACATATTTTTTGGCATCTAGGGACGCTAAAACGTGAAGATATGTAAAACGTAAGGGGATGCTTTTTTTAATGAATACACATTTTATTTGTCCGTCATTTTGTTCCGCTATCTTAAATTCGTACGAGCATTTTACCAGTTGTTTGCTACATAATACTTGATTTTCGTGCAAAATTTGAGATAAATTAGGTAAGTAGGTTTTTAGTAATATTTTTTTTAACATTTCCCTAGGCCGCCATATTGTTTAACCAAAATGTTATCAGGTCATCTCTATATGACCCTTAATTTTTGACCAAAATATGGAGCCAATGGGACAATTAGTTTTTTAGCTATGCCGCGAACAGACAGACAGATGTTTTTCGGCATCTAGGGACCCCGAAACGTAAATATCCGAAAAAATCTCGAAGAGTGATTTTTTCACGACTACAGTACTTCCCTTTAAAATCTGACCACCCGTAAACACGTGTTTCTGGCTCAAGGCCTTCATCAATACAGTCAACTAATTGAGAGACGAGTAGAACTAGTCCCAAACTAAACACACAAAATCACACCAAAGTCACCAACAGGAGCAAAACCGACATTAGTGATTACCAAGAAAACATCTACCCCGGACTTGATGCTCTATTACCACGGAGCAGCATATAGCCACCTGTGGCGAAACTTGTAACTCTAAAGTAGAAAAAAATTAACGCGGAGAAAAGGATTTTTTTGGACGACCGCTAAAATACTCTCGTGTGGTTTTGTCTGTTTATTTTGGCGCTAGTTGTACTCATCTCCCAACTAGTTGACTGTAGTAATAAATATCTTTAGTCAGAGACATGACGTGTCTATAGTTGGCCAAATTTCATTGTGCTGTAGCATTAATCCTACCTGAGATAAAAAAGTTAATAGGGTAATATATTTATAGTGGAACCTCCTGTACAAATTTCAAATAGGCTGTTCAAAAATAAAAATTATTTACAACAAAAAAACCTCGTAGCCTATCTGAATTATTATTTAAAAAGCAACAGGTAGGAATTATATTGTTATGTTATATGATTTCACTAATATGTATTACAGATATTCAAAACCAAGATGCGTATTATATTAGGAAGATAAAAGCACCAGTGACCCATGAACATTACAAGTGAAAATGTCACATTGACCGCCGTCCATATATGTTCTACTGTAATGTTCATTGATCACTGTTAGTTTTGTTTTCCTAATATGCATCTTGGCTTTGAATATAACTATGGTTTATTTTTATGAAGTTTATCTCCATTGCCTTACTCATAACTGAGACAAGGGATATGGGTCTATAATTACAGGCAAGATTTTTGGATCCTTTTTGGAAACAGGCGGTAAATGAGCAGATTTCGGAATACTGATAAGGCTTTGAGTGAGTGGTAAGAAAGAGGTCTCTGGTCTAATAGATTTTGGCTATGTGTGACGATGCGTTGGAACTCAGTTCATTCTTTAATGATATTGGAAAGACGTTGGCTGATTGCAAAAACCTTTAATGGTCTACCTTGGGGGATCGGTTTTAGTAGACCCTATCCATTCTTTATCATGAAGGTTAAAATCTCCAACGATAATGATTTTAGAGGAAGGGAATTCAATTGAGCAGAAAGTAAGTCGAAGAACTCGTGGAAGTAATTGTTTGAAGGAGACTGGTAGATACAACAAAACACATTTAGTTAACGTTTTAAGGGTTAGTTTGAGCCACAATATATCGGATCTATTTCACGGTTTATTTTTATTCTGGTTAGGAAGATAAGTAGAAGTAGTAGTAGTAGTAGTTAGGGGGAGGTCTAGAGACCTGACTGGTAGGCCTATAAGGCCCTTTCAGTTTATCCCAGACCGTCCCTCAACCACCACCCGCCACCAGGTTTTAAGACTTAATTCTATCTGTCCTACAAATAACCCGGCTTGCTCGTGATTTACACTTGCACAGGAAGTGGAGTGGAGTTTCCTCCTCCTCCTCCTTCTGACACTCTGTGCAAGTAGCGTTCTCCTCAATACCTAAAATAGAGAGGTGCCTCATTATTTAACAGTGTCCCGTTACTATACCTACGATGGAATTTAGGGTCTTTCTGTTCTGCGTTAACAGGCATTCTGTTCGGCCTATATTTAGCTTCACAATGAAGTCTTTAGCTTGCCTACCACCTTAAAATTGGTCCCATTCACGTCCCAGCTCTTGGTGCGCCCATTCGTCGAGTGCAGTTCTTATTTGCTGCCTAGGAATGCCTAAAGCAGGTTCTGATCGTACATATGTGCCGGCTGCTCCGAGTCTAGCAAGCTCATCTGCTTTCTCTTTACCTTCAATCCCACAATGTCTTGGCACTCAAACCAACCTCACCCTCTTACTCCTCGCCAGCTGCTCCAGTCTGTCACCACATTCCTCAATCAATGCTGATCCCAGCATGGGTGGGTCCAGCGCTGCCTGACTATTTGAGCAAATAACAATGGCCACTTCTACTCCTTCTATCATTTCCTTTATCGTTGTTTCCATTAAAATGACGTACACATTAGCCTGAAACATTTGACACATCAAAACTTTCCTAAAGGCTAGCTGGCCCCGGTATGTCGGGCCTTTATATCTACACCTGTCCCAGAGGATTGCAGTGAAGTCATACGTGAACCATCCGTAAAACAAACGAGTGCATCCCTCGAGAATTTCACCCTGTTTCTCTCCCAATCCTGATTTTCCGGGATTGAGAGAGTATAACCCTTATTCCACCTCAGTCTGCCTGAAGGTCGTGCTACTCTATAGGTGGACATCGGGATCTCTCTTTTCACAATATCTGAGATCCTTACATTACCCACAACCTCCCCTCTGGCATGCTCCAACGTCTCTCACCTCAGGAAGATAATATCAGGCTCGCAGGATTGGAGATAGTGGTGAACAGATTCAAGGTTTTTACTTAAGCCACAGATTTTGGTGAATGAGAAATAACATTTCGATATTTACCTTACTTTTTTATTACTGTATTTTACGTGAGGAACAGCCATCATCATTTTTCATGTAATATTGTTCGGCTTAGGTAAATTAAGAAAGAAAAAAAAAAGAAGGAAAAAAAACCCAAGTCAATTTTTTAATAGAGAAGTTAGAGTACATATCAATCTTACTTTTATATTCATATTCATATAAGTTACCTACGATCAGATTTCCGTAACAAATAAATTCAGTGACAAAAACATTGTACTTGCAGTCGGGCAAGAAGTAGGCGGGAGGACATTATTGTTTGTAAATTTTTAAACCTTGTCCTTTTGTCTTAAGCACGCCGTGAATCGGTGTCCTAAACGACTTAAAACAAATCATAAATATGTAAAACCTCAATCCTTATGTCATAAGCAGAGGACACGCCCTGGTAATAGATTTAAAAATTAATTTTTTTGATTAGGCGATTTGATGCAGTGTTATTAATTTGCCTTTCATTTGTATCGTATTTAACTATAATGGCTTTGTAATTAAATACATAACATATGACCTATACCATAAAGCCATTTTAGACTGATAAATATATTTAATTCGATTAACGTTGGTTCTGTGTTCTTTTTGACAATACCGAATCACTTTTAACATTTATACCGTCTACCTTAGAGTTATTCAAAATTCTTACATAGTTTACTTTGCTGTAAATTATCCTTGGTCATAAGTACCTTTCTACCTAAATATTTTCTATAAAAAAACTTTTTTTCCAGTAACTATTTCTGAGTTTCGAAAATTATTGGGTTACATATAGGGCCATTGACTATAAATGACTACTCTTAATTATTTTGTCTAATGCAGTACAAATAAATGATAAGTATAAGGAATGACAATTACAATGCATTCATTTTTATTTATACATGCTGTTTCAAAAAATCGCAACAAACACCAATTTGTATTTTTTAATAAAATACCCTGTATATTAATCATGTTTCCATCAAATGGGCCCCTTTTTGCTGATTATAAATTTCCTAGGTTTCATACTTATTTCTTAATAACCCTGCCATAAGCCGTAATATATTTTTTGAAACAGTACTGACTCCACCATACTGTGTTGTATGTGTAAAGTTGATGATTTTTTTAAACCGAAAAATTATAATTCATGAGTTAAGTTAAAGTTAACAAAATATGATTGTTTGTTATGCAATAAAAAAGTAATTTTTTTTCAGATAGGACAACTTGTTTTAGCAGAGCAGTATTATGCCAGTGTTACTGTCAGTTTCCTCCCTCGTCTTTAAAGATAAAAGTATTATAGAATATTTATAATCAGAGAGAAGATGCTCATTTTATGGACCTATAATATACAGAGTATTCAATTAAAAAATATAATTTGTTGTTTGTCAGGCTTTCTCAAAATACTGAAAAATAACTTATTGAAAAGTGACAAACCTTAAAAGTTACATGGCTGTCGTTTAGAGTTAATGACGCTGTACTTAGGAACAAATATTTTTCTCGAACTTTTATTTATTTTTTTTTAATGAAAATGAACAAATATTAATACCACGCCTAACTAACACATAAACCACCAACTACCACGTATCAAAAATAACGTCGAAGAAAAATAATTATCCTGAAATAAATAAATATGTTGAAAACGAACTGAAACTAATTTGTAGTGAAATATAAATAAGTTACTCTATATATTTTTTTCTTTCCGAATGATGTGTACAATTGAGCATTCTGTATAAAATTCAGTTGTCGGACATACATTTCCTTTAAGTTATTTATATTTTCAAAACTAGATTATCTGAGACTGCCAAATTAAGAACTCAAAAATACAAGTAAAAAGCTTCTTTTAAAGTTTTGTTATTCGTGCGACATTTATTACCAAAATTAGAACAAAAAAATTTCAGTAATTTTTTGGTAGCTTTTAATAATTGCTTACACAATTGTATAAAAAAAAGCATTATAAAATATTTGTACCTTTATTTTAAAGCTCTTTAATCAGGCTCTTTCAGAAATTGTTTTTTTATTCGGGTCTACGTAAACAACCGCAACTGGCCGAAGAATAAATTCGCGTTCGAAAAAATTTAGTCGTACATTTGCTAAATTTGACATGGAACTACTTATTACTAACTTTATCAAATTCGTTGACGGTGTTCGAAACTGTTTAGATTTAAATTAAAACTGTCATTGATCAAAAGTCGATACCTTGAAAACAAATTTGATTAGGTATAGAGCAACTTAAGGCAAATGTGCACTTTTGCAGAACTTTAAGATCCAAGAGTATACATTCATGGAGATCTATTAAAGGCCATTTGGCCTCATATCTACTAAGGAGAGAGTTAAAACTAAAAAAAAACAATAATAATGAATTTCTGTCTATTTTTACTCAATAAAATGCTGAAAAAGATGCAAGGTAACATTTTAATTATGTTCATGCTTGTGTTGTCCTGGAGATCGTAACCAGTTTTAATGCTTTTAATTCGAACTCTTAAACTTTTTTATAATTTGCTTGTAGATTGTAGACATACATCTTATTGGCAAACCCTGTACTGTATCTAATATATTGATTTTATTTCATCATAATTCGCTTTTTATCGCGTGTAGAAAAAAAAACATATATACAAGAAACAAACAGAAATAAGTAAACAAACAAATTATATACAAGAAACAAGAAGTGTGGGCTAACCATTTTACAAAGTTTTAGTGTATTAATAAAAACTTCTCAGAAATAATTAAGGTTTAGTTTTAAAAATGTTTATAAATATTGATTAAAAATAGATATTTAAATGTTTCAAATAAATTTATTTACTAAACTATTAATTTTTAAAATTAAAATAAAAAATAAAACAAAAAACTCAAGAGTTACTGTTACAGGATCGAAAAAATTAATCTTCATAATATAATTTTTATTAAAAAAGAATGATAAAAATTGTTCAAGTAAGCAATCACAATAACTAATAACCTGTGGAGGCTAAACGAACCTTTTGATATATTTTGGACAGAGGATGATTATATCAAGTTTTTAATAATTTCCATTTGAAAGTTTTTCTATTAATTTCTTTGTTTATGTTGAACTTGTTTCTTGACGGGTAAGTATATTTTTAGTACAAGAGTCAAACTATTGTAATGTGAATCTGTTATGAACCTCTCGAGAACTATTGTTATAAGTATTTTAATCTCATCTTCGTAAATGTATTTTTTTGCAATGCAATGTTTTTTTTTCTTTTTAATACTTTATATTTCTGTGTAGGTCTTATTATATTCAAGTTTAGGTATAAAGTTTAATTTTTTCTTGTATGCTGTTATATTTCTTGTGTATTTTTTACTCTTGAGGGTTAAGTCGAAAAAAGTCATATTACATGGGTATACCTCACGCCCCCTTATGTTTTTTTAAGTACATTTCAGGAATGTATTTAATTCTGGGAAATTGGTGGGCCAGTTCCAAATTTTGATATTATACTGCTGAAGATATCCTGTTACTATTAGGTCTGTACGTGGTCTCGCATTATCAATTAACCTTCAGTGTTGTTTTATAAGCATAATTTGCATAATGATACATATTTCACGGAACGGTGGTAAGGTAACATTTTAATTATATTCATGCTTGTGTTGTCCTGGATATCGTAACCAGTTTTAATGCTTTTAATTCGAACTCTTAAACTTTTTTATAATTTGCTTGTAGATTGTAGACATACATCTTATTGGCAAACCCTGTACTGTATCTAATAAATTCTATATCGTAACCAGTTTACTATACTATGAACTATCATATTTCGTTTTTTATCGCGTGTTGAACAAAAAACATATATACAAGAAAGAAATAGAAATAAGTAAACTAACAAATTATATACAAGGAACAAGAAGTGTGAGCTAACCATTTTACAGAGTTTTAGTGTATTAATAAAAACTTCTCAGAAATAATGAAGGGTTAGTTTTAAAAATGTTTATAAATATTGATTAAAAATGGATATTTAAATGTTGCAAATAATTTTATTTACTAAACTATTAATTTTTAAAATGAAAATAAAAAAATAAAACAAAAAACTTAAGAGTTACTGTTACAGGATGGAAAAAATAAATCTTCATAATATAATTTTTATGAAAAAAGAATGATAAAAATTGTTCAAGTAAACAATCATAATAACTAATAACCTGTGGAGGCTAAACGAACCTTTTGACATATTTTGGACAGAGGAGGATTATATCAAGTTTTTAATAATTTCCATTTGAAAGTTTTTCCATTAATTTCTTTGTTTATGTTGAGCTTGTTTCTTGACAGGTACGTATATTTTTAGTACAAGAGTCAAACTATTGTAATGTGAATCTGTTATAAACTTCTCGAGAACTATTCTTATAACTATTTTATTCTCCTCTTCGTAAATGTATTTTTTTGCAATGCATTGTTTTTTTTAATAGTTTATATTTCTGTGTATGTCTTATTATATTCAAGTTTAGGTATAAAGTTTAATTTTTTCTTGTATGCTGTTATATACTTTGTGTATTTTTTACTCTTAAGGGTTAAGTTGAAAAAAGTCATATTACTTGAGTATACCTGACGCCCCCTTATCTTTTTTTAAGTACATTTCAGGAATGTAAATTGGTATTTGATTCTGGGAAATTGGTTGGCCAGTTCCAAACTTATACTGCTGAAGATATCGTGTTACTATTCGGTCTGTACGTGATCTCACATTGTCAATTAACCTTCAGTGTTGTTTTATAAGCATAATTTGCATAATGATTTTTTACGGAACTGTGTCGGCACTGATAGGTTACGGATATGCAATACTGCCGTTTATTGAAATCATTCCCTTTGTACCGTAAACCGGGGTAACTTTATTACGTTTCAGACGTAACTTTTATACGTAACTTTTTTATTTTTACGAATTCAGGACTACCCTGGGTTTGAGATGTCACCAAACTAAAAATATTTTAAAACGCTCCGAACAGGCATAATGTGAACATTTTACCTCAGACGCCATTTTAAATTTAAAAAGTACATCTTTTAGTGTACCTAAAATATTTAAAACAATTTTTTACGGTTTATTACAGAAAATATAATTTTTCAATATTTTTTAAAAATTAAACGCATTATTTTTATAAAAACACATAATAAAAAAACAAAACGGCACATAATAAACTTGGGTATCAAAATATTAACGATACATTTTTTTATAAACAAATACCAATTCTTAACATACAGTTTTCATTTCTAGCACAAAAAAAAAATTAAATGTAAACATCGATGAAAATGGACCACTTTTTAAAACCAATACCTTAAATACGATTAAACAAATAACACTAATCAAAAGTTAATTTTATTAGTATGTGGTACACCCAGATAAAATGAACCGAAAATTGAAATTGAAAAAATTCTCTTGAAAGGGATTAAACTTAAGTTTTAATTACTGCGTAAGATCTGTAAAGAAAGGGAGATTTAGTTACTTCTGTTTCTCGGCGAATAAAAACATACAAAAAATGCGTTTGCGATAGTGGTGATAAAGTTATCCCGGGGTGGCAAAGTAGCACCGACTCCTCAGAAAGTGATAAAAGATACAGGTATTTTAAAAAGTGATCGTTATTTAGTTTCCACTAATTTATTTATTACACTATTATTTCGAATTTTTTTGAAATATAAAATCATAAATCAATTGATGCCCCATTACTCAAATTCTGGAAGTCGAGACCGAAGTGAAAATATATCCGAAATCCGTTAATGTGTAATGACGCGTAGGGACCGCAGCGCCCCTTTGCGGTTGATCATAAAATACCAGGGGGACGTGAACAGAGATTTTGTACTAGGCGAAACGCATGTTATATCGCCCTGACATGACACCTATTGTCCCAGCCCACTCCATTATTTTGCACTTTGAGCATATTGACTTTACAAGGGTGTGAGTGTATATTTATCATATTAACAGAGGTAGAACTTATGTCCTTATGGTGTTAGAGCCATTGTGCGGATATTTCCGATACCGGGTTTGTTTGTCTGCTGGATCATATCTTTTCAATACGATTATTTCTGTGCAGTTCTCTCTCTGCTTTCCTTTTTATAAATGTATTTTTATTATAAAACTCAAACGAAATCTTTTGTTTCCTTTCATTTTTAAATATGGACTCCTAATACTTCTTAGATATTTTTGTTACTTTATGCTACCTACCGATAAAAATCAAGAACTCATGAAAATAGTTACCGACGATATTTAACGTTTATGAACATAAATTACACTCCACAATGCATGCTGAAATCGCATTTGAATAATAATTTTAAATGAAGCAAAAAAAAGATATTTATTGAAAACAGCAATATACAATTTGTTGAAGGTTAAGGTTGCTTAAAGCACTGGAAGTATATTCATTTCCGATATTTTTTCTTTTTAAAACCCATTAGATTAAATAAAGTGGGGGAGAAAGATTAGGCTACATGCTGAATTATTTATATTAATTATTTTAAATTTATAAAATAATATATTTACTAATCCTGTGTTATTTTGTTTTAATAAAGCATGGGGACGTTAGCTGTTACGCTTCTGAATTACGCATAGCTCAGCTTTGCTACACCGAACTCTAACCACACCGAATTATGTTTTGCATATACGAGGTCAATTACGAATGCAAAAAGGGCTGAAAAACTCGCGGCGCGTTAACGAGCCCTTTGATATATAAAACTCTGGTCCGCTCAATTTGATCGGGCGTGGCTACGGCTACGTCACCCGGGAGTGTTTGACATGAAAATGAGTTACGGGCCAACGTGAATATTAATTGAACGTATGAAACTTGATCTGACGCCGATTGCAGCCATACGGCACGCCATCAGTATCGCTTGAGACAAATATGCAGGATGAAAAATATACTGAGAAGACTAGTACTACTGCGAATTAAGGTTCACTTTAAAAATCGTTATAAAGGTTAATTAAAAATAGTTTTTTAATGTTCGAAACGATAGTATTTCTTTAGTATTAAGCTTTAAAATGGCCTACAGTTTTTAAAACTAAAACACCGTTTTAACAAGGATGTTATGATCCTTGTCAGAAATATTTCATGCAATGCCGTAGGCACAATGATCCACTGTAGTCAAACGAAGATAGATTTCGCTCTTTTTAGAGCTCATCAGCCTGCCATAGACTAGCGAGCCCCGTGTAGGGCAAAGGTACGAAATGTGACGATATGGTTGTAACGTGAACTACAAATAAATTAAAACTATTACTTCCGACCAAACTTAGTCAACAGTGTAATTCAGTGCCAGTCGAGGTATTAGTCAGCGTAATAGTGGTTTCTGTGATTTCCTTTTGTGCCTTTGCCCTACACGAGGCTCGCTAGTCTATGGCGATCTGAGCGAAATTGCGATCGTTGTTTAAATAAATCGGATTATTGCTTTTCAGACAGGCATAATAGTATTCTTGTTAAGACGTTGGCGTAAGGTGAAATAAAAATATATTAAAACCATAAAAGTTATTATTTTTATTTTTTTATGACTTTATTTACCTAAGTAAATAACCATAAAAACTAATAATGCATGTATCCTCTTCTATAACTAAACAAATTCCTTAGCACCTCGAAATATTGTTCCATTCCAATTAATTTAAGTAAAGATGCCCCTAATCTTCTTTAAATAATATCCCAGATATGTTCAATGGGAATTAGGTCTAAAGAATTGGGCAGCCATAGCCAGTCCAAAATATCGATTCTCGCTTTCTAAAGGTACTGTGCAGTTTATGGTCTTGCATTATAGCGTTGAAAATAAGTTCCGTACCTTCTTCAGGTGTATACGGTTCTTTAAGACTATAACGCAACCTTAAATTTGGATAATTTTTATTATATTTTGTTCTAACTATGCCTTACATCTAAGTGTCGATGCTCGTATACGTATATCGTAAAAACTGAATCGAAATCAAGACTCGTCTGTGATGAGGACGGGTTCCCGTGCCTTATATGCAAACTCAGGTGATTTCAAGAAAAATTTAATCGTGTTCTGCGGTGCTCACGGGTTAAGTACGGGTTTACATATCTGACTCTGAATCGTAATTGGGATTTGTTAGGTCTGTTCCTACAGTCTCCCCGTTAGGGACAAAATAAATAGCATCAATGTTTTTTTTGCTGTTCTTGCTGCTATAGTTTGTACAGCTAATCTTATCAAATTTCGGTCTTAACGCTGAGTTGCTCCCATTTCCCTTCCACGCTATGCCCTTTTTGCAACCAAATTTAAAATTTTTAATTAAGGAGTGTTTGTCATTACATTGTTATTTTTGTGAGAAAGTTCTATTGTAGTAAAGTGTACAAAACGTTTAGTGAATTTTTATTCTTAAGGCTTGCCCAGCAGAACTTGTTCTGCCTTTGCCGTTAGATGGCGTGATGAGTTTCCAGTAAAAATATAAGAATATGGGGTGAATTCACCACATCATCCATAAAGGTTATTAAAGAAATACTTATTAGTTTTATAGAAAAAATAAGCAATAAATCAATATAAAAAATAGTGTTGAAACGCCTCGGTAACCAGACTATCATTTAAAAAAAAATCATGTAAATTGTGCAGTACAACTCTCTAACAAACTAACGAAATCTGACTTAGTGTTTTAAATATATAGATATTTTCAATATACCGTTTATTGAATAAATTCAATTTGTAAAGAAAATCGATAAAAATAAACAAAATCTAATAAACAGGATTTTGATATAGAATATTTTTACACTAGTACCGAGGGATCCAAAGGAAAGTAAAAGACATAGAAAAAGATTGTTATAACTTTTAGATAACATATTCTATGTAATAATATAACCCTTTTCCAAATATTTAAGGTTAAATATTTATTTTTTTTTAAATTGAATCAGGCGTTATGAAAAATCTCTAACTAATAGAATCAAATGAAACCCATGTTCCTATCATAAGATTTTTTAATATCTACAAAAATTACAAAAAGAAAATATGTTAATAAATATATAAAAATATAATACATATTAACATTCCGATAAATATTCCTAGGCCTACTTGAAATATTTATTCAAATGATAATATGTTCTATATCATTACCTTCACTTATTTAATAACATTTTTTTTATTCCTTTGGCGATATTATAAAAAAGTAAGATAGAAACATGAGCTTTATTTATTTCTATTAGCAAAGTTTACCAATAAAATATTTTCTGTAAACTTTGCTAGTAGGTATCGATTTCTAATAACATTTTTACATGTTCAACATGTTATATAAAACTTGCCTAGTTTTTATTTGAAAAAAAGAAAAAATGTGGATAGTTTTATCATATATCTTTTTTATTTGACGTTCAGTTGTTTTTTTAACATACATTTGAAATATTAACAAAAATCCCAGTTACTTTTATATTTAAATTTTTTTCTATATTTTATAACGACGCAAATATAAAGCATTTTAAAGTATTTTAGACCCCCCTTAATTTTTGAATCGTTTGGTATATTTGACAACTTTAGTTAAGACAACATAAACCCAATTTTAAGCAAGAAATACAAATAATAATGTCAAACTGACAGCTATGTGCCATTTTGAAAAAAAAAATAAATAGAATGGAGGTCGACTAAAATCTTATTAAGGTCATTTCACCTATATTTCATCCCTAAAGTCTGAAGTCGCAGTCATTTTCCCATAAAAAAATGGCGCCATGTCAAAACTTCGAGAAGCCTCAAAAAACATCTTCGATTTAACATATCCCCACAAAAAAAGTCCATAAGGTTAAATCTGGCGAACGAGCGGGTAATTTGATTAGACTACGACGACCAATCCAGCGTCCAGGATAGTGCTTATGGAGATCCTAACAATCTTACTGCAATGCGGCGGCGCTCCGTCTTGTTGGAATGTAATTTCCATATCGCCAGATTCTCCAGGGTTTTCTTCGACACACTCCAGAATCAAATGTTCTAGGGCATTTTTAAGCATCTCGAGATATAATGCTCCAGTTAAATTTCTCTCAATAAAAAGTGGAACTATTTTGTGGTTTCTCAAAATACCTGCCAAACGTTGAGTTTTTGAGGAAAACTGAGTGTTGCCTTCTCAATAAACGTGAGGATTCACATCACTCCAGTACCAAACATTTTGTCTATTCACTTTTCAGTTAAGAAAGAAAGTACACTCATCACTAAAATAAATTGTTCTATAATAACGCGAGTCCTCGTTGGATAGTTCAGACATTATTTCATAGAATTCTTTGGTGGTCCGGATCATCCTTGGTTAATTCGTGTGGTATTTTAAGTTTATAACGTTGGAATTTGGAAGTTGCATCGGATTAACCACATTTGCTCTACTATCTGATTTTTTCTTTTCTGGTATTGGGGGCTTTCCTCTTCTTTTTGCATCAAGGATACTTCCAGTGGTAATTTTTGAACCAACCTTCTTAAATTATTTCTCGTTATTGGACGGTCAGGACAGCGTTTATTAAAAATGCGCTCAGCAGCATGATAATAATAATTGTATTGTTCTTCGTCAAAAAATAAAACTGCCTTTACTTTTTCCTGTAAAGTACGAAATTTTTTGAAGAAATTCGCAGCACAGTACACAACACTACAACGATTAAATCAACAACCAACATTAGGTATAAATAGTGTTTACCTTTGATACCTGTTACCTGTGTTCTAAATAAAAGGAGTGTATTCAGAAACTACGTGTTTGGTTACCGGCCAATCTGGAACATGTGTTTTATAATGGTCTAATAAATTATAAGAAATTAAAACCATCTAGTAGGTCACAAAGGTCTTTAAATTAATTTACAAGAATATTTGTTAGATAATCAAGATTGATATATTTATAAAATAATCTTATTGTAATATTAATAAAATGTATAAGATCTATATTTAATTGTAAGAGTAACATTTTTGCAAAATAAACTATATCACTACTACTACTACTAGGTAAATCAACACAAAAAACAAAAATAAATAAATATGTCATCGTTGCCTTGGCAACAAATCCTACTTTGTACTTAATACCATTTCAGTAAAATGCAAAATTATTTTGCTTGAAAATAGCGTTCAGCTGTCAGCTAAGGACGCAACAAAAAAACTGTCTCTGGATTTCAAACCACTTTTTCCAGAAATAATATCCCTAATAACATTGATTTGAAAATAATTAAAAATATCACTTTTTTTATTTTAACTTGTGTCCAAAAAACAAGTGTGGTATAGGTAGAAACTGGTAAAATATTGGTAGGAACCCAATATGGTGGAAAAAATGGCGCCGAATAAAGAGGATTGAAAACACAGTATTTATGTATGACTAAATGACCATTTGTGGAACTAAACTGGGTTACACTTCACTTTTCCCAATAAAAGGAAAGATTCATAACGAGCATAGGCATCGCTATTTAAAAATCAGCATGGGGGCTCAATGTCTTTTTCCTCCCAAAGAGGCAGATGATGAAACAAGGCTGTTCGAGTAGCATATAATACCGACGTTATAGATCCAATTTATCCTGCAAATATAAGAATTGGTAAATTACCTTGTACAGACTTCCACTACTTACAATAAACGGACTATATACATTTGATAATAACTAATAGTTTAGTTTTTAATTTTAATACACATTTTTTTTCATAACATTATTTACGTACATTGATTAACAAAAATCTCCTTTTTGGCTTTTTCGCAACTGAATAAAAATATTTAACTTCAAATTGTTTAAGTTGAGAAAAAGCCAAAAAAGATTTTTGTTTGTCAATCTAAACGCAACAAATAATCTGAACACATTTAAAAATTATTTACGTAGTCTACAAAAAATAAATTATGTTCTTTATTATTTTTCTTTATAAAAAGATGGTTATATGGAATTTTAACTTAAATTTAAACATTTTATTAGGCCGCCATTTTGTTTTGCTATATAGGATTCGCACTAAAAAATTACTCTGTTCCTGTTTAACTTGATTTTTGTTCAAAATGTTAAGCCCATGGGTTAGGAAGTTGTTTGCGGGTACTGGGTTTTTTATTTATTAAGCCGCCATTTTGTTCCGCCATAACGGATTTACACAAAAATTTTATCAATTTATCTCTATATCACACTCTATTCGAGAACATTTGATGTCAATCGGGTAAGTAGTTTTTGAGCTGTGCCGCGTACAGATAGACAGATAGACAGACTGACGGAAATGGATATTTTTTGAGGTCCAGAGAGCAAAAAACAGAAACGCAAAGATCTGCAAGAAACTCGGAGGTAAGTTTTTTCACGATTACAATAGTTCCCTCTCCAAGGGTAGTTATAATTAATATAACAGAGCTTATAAAAGTGTGAAAAAAATCAAACAACAATATAACATCGAAACAAGTTAACAATCTTAACAGTATGTTCTAACATAAAAGGCGGAAATGTGGTCTGGGGGATAGCGCCCCCGAGCCCCCACGGTTCTGGCACGTATAATAACGAGGGAAGTTCTGGGTAAAGGAAAGCCACCTTTTGTTATGTATAGAAAAGAATCTGAAAGAGGCAATTCGTAGCTACAACACCTCATAATTAGTTTTTTTGCCATCTCCCCAAACAGGGTCTGGAAAAATATTGTTGTGCTCTACCCGAAGATGGTAGAAAATTTCGTTTTTTCCGTGAATTTTTTTTTGAAGTTAAAATCTTTATATATTTTTAGGAAATTCGAGGAAAATTGTTTCATAAAATAACCGATTTGATTTAACACTCAGTAGTTTTGTTTATTCATATTTTATAGTTTTGAGTTCGCAAACATGCACACATCTTCAGGTTTGCAGTTAACAAATAAAACATTCTATTTTAATTCATTTAATAACAATAAAAAGATCGAGCCGAAAGAGGCGAGTTTTACCACACTCATACATCATCAATAAATCACTTAAACCACAATAAGGCTTTGTAAGAACAAAGTCTTATATACGAATTTAAGAAATATAATGTCTGGTAAAAGATATAAAATAAGGTGAGGTATAAAGTCGCCGACAGTCCCGAATATTTTTGATAAATGGTTCTTTCGGAATTCCTCGCCTTTGTTCGGAAGCCCGTTTTTTGGTTTATCATGGTCAGCCGACTAGATTTATTTTTATTTCGATATTTCGGTCCAGGTGGATGAGGTGCGATGTTGAGTTATAGGTCCACTCGGTATGCTAATATGGTTTCGATTATTATTAGGTTGGTCGAGAGTTTCTTTTTTGCTAAATCATGTTAAAAACAACAAAATCACAGTTAAAAGTGCGAAGTATTTCGTACATATATCTTATGGTTTGGATTGCCTATATAATTACCGATGCTCTTATTTACTTACTGCATTAAAATCCTAATAATGTCAACGTTGTCAAGATTTATTTGGTTATGCCAAGTTACTCTTGTACTCAAGAATTTAAAATCAAATCACGCAAAATATTTAACCCGTGCAATTTCTGTGACTGTGAACTTCATAATTGATAAAGTATATTATTACCTTGCACTGAAAAAAAAAATCAGCAAAAGTTTTAATAAATATTTGTTTATCTGATTTTTATTTCACTCAAATAATTTTTGTTTGGTTTATACAATTATTGTTTGTATTAAATCAACTTAATTATTTGAGATTTTTTATATATTTGTTTGGTTCACTGAGACGTTGAATCAAAGAAAAAATATTAATCTGAAATAAATGTTTGGTTTTCTACTGTAAATATATTTATTAAATAAATATTTATTAAATGAAACCAATTTTTTATTTATTGGTTATAGACCCCCACTCCTAGTTTTAGCACGGTGACGTCAAGGTTTCATGTTTAATCTTGCAGTTTTATTTTGACTTGCGTACTGTGCAGAGGGTTGATAGGCTAGTTTTGAAGGGTAAGTTATGGATCTTCAAAACTTGCTGAATAAATATATCTTCGACCATTTATGGCGAACACCTGAAGGCAGAAAAGATTTTTATCGACCGTAATATATAATATATTGCAATAAATAACTTTTTTTAACTAGTATGTACCGGCTCATTCATTTTCGGTTTTATGGTAGAAACCATAGCAAACACAAAACACTGTCGAACAAGTGAAAATTATATACCTATAAATAACTTTGATAACCTTCAGGGCTTGAATCGCTTTATTTAAATTATTCCCTCATACTATCTAAAACATGCATGTAAAAATGGCATCACATTAACTTCCATAAGCGATGAATAAATATGCAACTATTTGTTTTTCTTAAACAAACCATTATTTAGGAAATTTAGTGATTATTTGAAAGTAATTTTATTTGTTTTAAACAAACAACAAATTATTTGCTTGTTTCGTTTGTATAGAAGCCACTATGACGCCATTTTTACATTAATATTTTAAATAGTGTAAGAGAACTTTTAGAACAATTAAAATAAAATTGTCCAGGCACTAAAGTTTATTAAAGTTATATATAGCTTATTTATTTTCATTTTTTTAATTATTTATTTCGATTGACGATAGTTTGAGATTGCTATGAATCAGTCACTGTATTAGTTAAAACAAATATTTGCTTAAAATTTTTACATATTAATGCTGAAAAAAATTGTTTCTACTTTCAAATAAATGCTATAAATGGTCCAGATTATATTTTTAGCTACTTTTCTTATAAATAATAAAAATACATAGAATTTTTATTACTACCACAAACAAATAATATATTTAAATTTAATCAAGATTATTAGGCAGGACGCTTTTACATTCTTGAGTTAAATAATAATATACTTGATCTAAAAAATATATATTTAAAGCAAACAATTATTTATAGGTTACTATGTATACGAAAGAAAACCTTATTTGGGTTAAATAACATATTCATTTGATTAACAAACATTAATTTAAATAAACGAAATAAGTTCAAACACATTTTTGGCATTTTTTTAATAAATATTTGTTTCGCTTATTGGAAAAAAATATTTGTTCCAGTAAATTCCATTTTTGTTTAAATCAAATTATTTCTTTTTTCAGTTTATCATTTACGAAGCTCAGAGTCACAGAAATTGCAGGGGCGAAATATTTTTCGTGATATTAGTTTACTGCATCTTGGTTTTGAATATACTATAGTAATAGTTCATTTTGACTAGTGGGTTAACATGAAGCCACTAATAGGAAAAAGAGGACAAGAATGTCTGGAGTGAGATCTTCATAGGGAGTCTAAACCTACAAATGACTACAAAAAAGTCCATTCCTTTTGGGTTTGGATGATATAACAACCACAATCTCTACCGGCGACTAAAACAAGGGCTTGACTTTTGAATTAGACTAATATCGTTAGTAAAATCTTCTATTCGTGATGTACAAAAAATAAGATAATTATATGATTTTTTTAATGTAATTAATAGTTGTAAACAAAAAGAGGACAATTCGATTAAGTAATTGAAAAAGTATATACCGAACAGGTTATGGCCGGTAAAACGAGAATGTCTAGTTACCCTAGCCAGTAAAACTTCCATAATATTAATAATTTAAAATACACTAATCACTGGATCATAGTAGTTAATGTATAAAGAAAGACTAGTTCACACTGCTTTTTTGCCAAGACTTATGTCAGTTTGCATATTCTGGAATTAATCTAATACCGGCGACACATATGCGACATTTGGGGAATAGCTGGCAAGGCTAATCATTAATATACGATTTCTTACTAAAGTCTATTCAAATTTAAGATAGAGTGCATGTAAACAAATTTAATGTGCGTGCCATACGTTTTTAAAAGTTTGCTAAAACTTATATGATAATCGGCAACCTTCATTCATATACATATATATATATATATATATATATATATATATATATATATATATATATATATAACTAAAAACATTCATCAGGCTCTACTTGCGTTATAAGAGTTTTAGATAATCTTTAAATGACAACTAAATGCTGTAACGGCGCTTCTACAATGTGTGGATCGACAAAATGGCATTGTGCCAATGTTGACACAAGGTTGGAAGTTATCCTTATTGTGTCGTTTTTTCGGCAGAACATCAAAGATATTGGATATCAATCAATTCTGTAGCGTGAGTTTGGATCCAGTGTACGGATCCTAACCTAAGCTGGAACCAAAGCACGATGTGAACAAACGTTGATGCCGCAGTAAGCATACTTCATTTGAAAGATATATATTATATATCTCGCAGAATATAGCAGGCAAATAATGCTATATTTTTGGCATTCCAAGTTGTATTGAAAGTGAATTTGGAAAAACTTCTGCCGTTAAAGACGTCTTTATATCTCCGACAGGTATGTTTTATCACTTAAATGCTTCCTTCAGTTGCATAACATATTACTTTATACTTAACCAATAGTTTACGTAATATAGAGTCATATATTACACTCGTTTTCACGTCTTATGATATAAAAGTATTATAACTCTATTATATAAATTTGGGGATATTTATAACTTTCTATCCATGTAATATCCGTGTGAAAAATGACCTGAAAATTATAAATTACACTGGCTGTACATGTCAAAATATACAAATGTACATACACTACTACCCCATAGGTTCACTAAGAGGGTTTTAAAATTAGGTCAGATTTAGTTGCCATGGTAATTAAAACTTGTAGTTATGTTTTGTTTATGTCACTTGAATATTTTGCAATTGTGAGATTTTGCACATGCAATTTGAAACCTATACCTATCAAGTTAAACCCGGTCTAAATTTAGAACTCTTTGGTGGATACTGTTGTACAGGATTATCAGTTTTCAGCAAAATTGACTAATCGCAAATATTATTTAAGAGATATCAACAGGCAAATAAAACACAAACTTAAATATATTTTGATTTTGCTTAGATATTATGGAATAGAATTAATGATATTCTGGATTATTTTATCTTAAAAGATTCGTTTTATGTTTTTTAAATTTATATGTTGCTATTATTGCCAACTAATTCAATAGTTTTGTTTTAATTTAATATTTTTCGCTCTTTTCATTACTAATAATGCTTCGGAAGATAGGAAATATTTCTTGTCAAATACGAACTTTTTATCTAATATTTTATCTAACTTGTTTACTGATGCCTCTGTATACTGAGTGTGCTTAGTCACAGCCGTCGCTCCACATAACAGTAGTTGTAAGTGGCGTTTAATACTGTAGGGTTATATACAATTGCAAGTGAATAACTGTGCTTGGCTGTTTGCTATTTGAGTACCTATAAGTCTAGTATAATAAAGGTTATGTTGTGTTTCCAAAGAGAATATTACTTATTTTAGGGGACCTAATAAGGTCTAGGTGATGTGACTCTAACGGAGCCCCCTCCCTCCATTTTAAAATACAGAAACGTGTTCGTAATATACCTTAGTAACTATGGAAACTTCTTATACCAACTGAAAAGATTTATTTTTTCGGCAATTCCAGTCGGTTCAGATAAAATTCTAATTTTTTTTCTATTTTGTATATTATATTTTGTAGAATATATTCAAAATGTAAAAAGAAACCCTGTATGTGAGTGTTTCAATTAAATATTGAAGCCTACATTTCTCTAATTCTTCTACATCAAACAGTTATCGTGAGCAATGAAAGCCAACATAAATTGATAAATAATAATATTAAAATGTCGATATTAATGTGCTTTATAGTTGACTTAAACGCATTAAAAAAAGTAATTCTACAAATTTTAAAACATTTTTTTTTATCAATTGCGTTAACACGTAAGACAATAAAAACGTATTTTTTTCCTCATTTTAAACTAATTTAGAGGAATAAGAAGAATATTATGGGTTTCAATCAAAAAACAAAATATTAGATACCCGTTAATAATGTTCAGTACTTCACATGACAATATATACAATATAAGCAATGAAAAGGCAGTTTAAATTGTTGATGATTGAAAAAAATATTGGATTTTGATACTACCTGAAATTGTCTTCTGAAGTTTACTTGAAAAACGTTTTATGTAGGTAATCCTTCTTTTCTGCTTAAAAATCATAATTAAATGGATTGAGGGCATATCGGAGTGAATTTAAATTATCTATTCTGCTCGTGCACATTTGTTGCAGGAAGTTAAAATAAAAAATTTCTAAATTTTATAACAATATAGAAAAATTTACAGTTTTTCAAGATATTTTTTTTAAAGAGAAAAACAAATATGGAAAAATATTGACTTTCCGATAATTTTAACGAAAAACTTTGACTTAAAAAGGCTAAAACCTCGAACGTCTCAAATGAACTCTTTCAAATGAACAAAATCCATAACATTTTTTGGGCTTTTGGTCTAAAAGTTTTATTAATAAATTACTGCTAAAAAGTAGATTAATGTATAATAACAGATAAAAACAAACAAATCAGTATTAAATAAAAAAATTAGGTTTGAGCTTCTTATAAATAGACTTGTAACAATTGTAAAAACCCATTAAACTAGCAACAAACTTTATAAAGCAATAAACCCAATAAAAAACCCTTATTCTACTTGTTATTTTTGTATTAACTGCAGCTGGTGTAAGTTTAAAACTGCAGTAGAGTAAGGTGCCTTGAATATTCTTTAACTGCATCAGAACCAGTCGATTTTGCGCTTGAGAGAATTTATATCGTGAAGCATAAGACCTAATAGAATTTATACGGTGATATTAAATTTATTATATCGAAATTGGGATTATGTAAAAATGAAGTAAGTTTTAATTTTTTTTTAACCTCACGGGGAAGCTGCCACTGTTAAAAACCTCAACTTGCATTTCCGTTTTCAGTCAGTCATTCTACTTTTGGGATTCCTGTTTCCAATAGTTCATGATTTGATAATAACGACAGCAATGGGTTACATTGCCTGACTGGTATTCTCGAATTGATTTTTTTTTTGTTAATGGCTCGTCTATTTTTTGTGCGCCTCGGATTTTACTATTTCACTTTTTTTTTCTTCTTAAATTTAATTATTTTCAGAATAGTAATATTTTACTTAATCCACCATTTCTATACTAATATATAAAAGACTTAGTTGACTAACTCCCTCATCACGTTCCAGCTCAAACCGCTTGAGGTAAAAGGCTGAATTTTGGCATACAGGTTGATTTTAGGGTGTAGAGACTCCATAAGAAATTACTTTTCAAAACTCAAATTCCAAGGGGTTGAAACCACCCCTTAAGTATTACATTATTTTTTATTTAAAAAACGGTCAGTTTTTCGGAAAAAACGCTTGAACATGTGTTTTTTAATTTATTTTTTACATATTTTAGGATTTTTTAAAAATTCATACAGGATGTTAAAAGGGATGAAACCACCAATTAAATAATACAATATTTTTTTATTTAAAAACCGGTCAGTATTTCGAAAAAACGCTTAAACACTTGTTTTTTAATTTATTTTTTACATATTTTAGGATTTTTAAAAAATTCATATAATGTGTCCAAACGGGTAAAAACCATCCCTTAAATAATATAATATATTTTATTGAAAAAATCGTTAGTTATTCGGAAAACTCTTGAACATATATGCTTTATATTTTATTGTTTTACGTATTTTAAAATCTTTTAAAAACCTAGACAGGGTGTCCAAGGGGCTGAAACCACCCCTTTAATATTATATTTTTTATTTAAAAAACAATTAATTATCAGGAAAAACACTTAAACACGTGCTCTTTACTTTATTTATTACATATTTTAGGATTTTTTATAAATGCATACAGGGTTTTTGAAAAAATCGGCTTATTGATTAATTTTTGCGATCTTTTTCAAACTGTTTGCCGTAGAAAGCTGAGCTTGTGCGAACAGCTTGATTTTAGAGTTCAGAGGTTCGATAAGAATGGATTTTTCGAAACTCAGTTTCCGACGGGGTGAAACTACCCCTTAAATGTTTATAGTGGACTCGAAAGACAAAATAAAACTTCTTGGTTTAAAGAACGAACTATATTAATTCCAAAAAATAGCACAGCAGATCAAATAAATCTAGCTTTATTGGAAAAAATTACTGCTCTACAATTAACATACTACTCAATAGATGTTGTTATATACCAAGAAAATGCGGTTAATTATCCTGTTGAGTTCCTACACTCTCTAAACCCTTCAGGAATCCCTCGTCATGAGTTAACTTTAAAAGTGGGGTCACCAGTGATGCTTATTCGAAATTTAAAACCACCAAAATTGTGTAATGGAACTCGGCTACAAGTTGAAACATTACAAAACAATGTAATAGAGTCTTCTATTATTTCTGGCCCTGGTCTGGGAGAAACAGTTTTTATACCACGTATCCCTTTAATTTTGTCAGACTATCCTTTTCAGTTTAGTGTACAGTTTCCTTTAAATCTTTGTTTCGCCATGACAATTAACAAAGCTCAAGGGCAATCCTTAAGTAGAGCTTGAGTAGACTTGCGCTACGATTGTTTTTCCCATGGTCAACTCTATGTCGCATGCTCTATAATAAGTTTGCGTGGTCGCTTGGCTATTTTACAGCCAGAGAATGCAGCAACAAACGTGGTTTATAAAAAAAACTTAAAAAAAGTATAATACATATTTTTTCAGTAGATCCCTTTAGTGTTCTTCTTTTAAAAACTTTATTGTTTAACCAACATTTTATGTATTTTTAAGTCTTCATATTATTATTATTATTATATAATTCTGACCGTAACGTATTAGATATTCACCCTTAAAGACTTGCATTTAATTTAAACTAATGGGATTGCTCGGGAGCTGGCCTCATTTTTTATTGACAAATCTGCTTAAAGTTGCATGCATTTTTTGCATAGTATTGGTCTTGTTAATGCTTAAAATGCACTCCTGCCACGGCGTAGGCGGGTACAATGCTTCACAACCACGTGTCAAAGGTGTCCAAAAAACTATACGACATATGGGAAACTTTTTTATTATTCATTTCTCACAAACTTATATTCTTGATGACAATAAAAATACTTTTGACAGTATTAAAATTTAGGACAGATTTAAATACAAAAAGGTTTATTTCAAAGACTAAAAATTTCAAAAAAGTTCAATTTTTTTGACAGTTTTAAAGGTCACAAAAAATGGTAAATAGAAGTTGAGTAAAATGTTTTTATATTTATAATAGTTAATATTAAAATATCTCCTTAGCAATGTAAATATGGAAACAATTATATTAATATGATTTTATGTCGCCTTTAAAACTGCCTTTAAAATTTATATTTTTTGAAATAAACTTTTCTGTATTATTTGAAAACTCTCTAAACCATAAATTAACTTTATACAGATTTGTCCAAAATGAGTGATCTCTCGTACTTTTATTTTCATTTGTTTTGTTGTTGTTTATAAAGTGACTTAATATTATCTTGCCATATCATAGAAAATAAAAATATTTGCAAATTTTAATTAATATGTTGAGAGCTTCATGATAGTTTTTAGTAAGCTTAAATGACAAAAAAACCTGTATCAAACTTTTTTAGATATCTATGATAAGGGTAGTCCGAAGTAATTAATCGCTCTATAACTTAATTTTCGAATGTTTTAAATGCTCCAAAGGGACTGGATTTCAATCAATCAAGTCGCCTGAGCTTAGTTCGAATCATATAAATAAGTGAGGATTAAATAGTTATGGACGTGAAGCATCTGAAGAATGTCTTACCGGAATCGTCGAATCTGTACACGCGCAAACCAAGTTAATTTTCATTCATTAATTTAGGCAACTGTTACAAATTAAGGTTTGAGAAGGAATACTATTCGTAACAGTTTACATCTGGAGTACTAACTTTACAATTAATATTCGTTAGCGATCAATTTATAGTAAAACGTTATATAAGTAATTATTATTAAATCAACGGCAACTATTCTATGCAGATATGCAACATTCGGCAACCATGTATCAATCTGACAGTGACATGACTTTGTTTGTATTTATACTTTTTAGGACGCTACCGGCAATTGTCTTAAACTAAAATTATCGGATAACTATACAATTCCCTCAGCAAAAATATTTCCTGTATAATCAACTTCAATGCCAAATGCTAGTAAGAAGAGTAAACCATTTTTAACACTCATGGATAAAAATCTTATTTCTTACGAACTGAGTACGTACTCGACAAATGTACATAAAATAAATAACATTAAAAGGTATTTTCAAAAAATATTACCAATTCCTAAACGACACTTTCATTTCCAACTTACAGTTTTCAGACCATAAATGAAACACAAATTAGAATATACGTAAATAATGATTTCCAGATTTTAAATTAGTTTTCACAGGATAGCATGCTTTTATAAAATTTAGACGAACAGCCATTATCCTTAAATTCTTCTTTGGATCCAACATAATATATTAAAAAACTGAAATTGATGTTTTTTCATTTTCGCTTCCAAAATTTCTGTGTAACATTGAGTCCATAATCTCTTGATAGCACAAGTTCATGTATCAAACCTACTCACTAAACACTCCTAAGGAACTGTTGCATCAAAACCACAGAAAAAACAGTTTCGTCTATAAAATAATATGAAATACATTTCTTTAATCATTGTCAATTGCAAAATAATTTATCGAGTATGTAAATGTAATTTCTGTTCTTCAGCCTTAGCTCTTTGCCAAATACCGGTCTTTTTTTATTAGATGGCTTCATTATTTTTATGCGTCGTTTATGACATTCAAGCTATATCCCCGCTCATAAACATATGGTTCCAGTGTGTGGATACCCAAGGCGGAACAAAATCTCGATCTGAACAAACGTTGATTTCAACGTTGGGCCCAATGTGTGACCGGCGATAAGCGTACTACAAGTGACAGATTTTGCATAATATAGCAGGTAAATAACGGAATGTTTTTAACTTTTTGGCATTTCAAGATGTCTCGAAAGAAACTTTGGAAAAACTTCTGCATTTTAAGCCGTTTAAGCTCTCATGCTTCTTTCAGTTGCGTAACCTATCATTCTATATTAAACCAATAGTGAATGTACAGTGATATATTAGACGCGTTTCCACGTCTTGTTATATAAAAATGGATGATATTCTCATTTGGAGACATTTATAACTTTTATCCAAGTAATTTCCGTGTATACAAGATTATTAGAAATTACAGTGGCTGTACATGTCAAAATATATAAATGTACTGAAACATTACCCTTAGGTTCACTTAAAGGGTTTTATTGTTAGACAGATCTAGTTTCTAGGGTAATTTAAACTTTTAGTTCGCCAGTTATGTTTTGTTTTTGTCATTTGTATATTTTGCAATTGTGAGATTGATGTTTGTTTCATTGTTGCATATGCCATTTTAAACCTATTGAATGAATACTGCTGCGCAAGATTATAAGTGTTCAGCAAAAGTCACTAATTGAATTTGAAATTTTATTTAAGAGAAATCAACAGGCTAGTAGAACAGAAACTTAAATATATCATTATCTTCCTTATATATTATGGATTATAATTATTAATATTATGGATTATTTTATCGTCAAATATTCGTTTTGTGTTTTTTAAAATTTGTATGACACCGTCATTGCCAATTGGTTCAGTAGTATTGTTTCATATTTAATATTTTTTAAAGTAGCTTTTTTCATTACTTACAATGCTTCCGAAGGTTTATAGTGGACATATTTTTTAAC
The DNA here is from genome assembly GCA_030620095.1 of Kuschelorhynchus macadamiae. Lineage (NCBI taxonomy): Eukaryota > Metazoa > Arthropoda > Insecta > Coleoptera > Curculionidae > Kuschelorhynchus > Kuschelorhynchus macadamiae. The sequence goes on along the minus strand of JAUTXW010001589.1, from coordinate 188,290 downwards.
TTAAATAATTTAACATTCATCTAATTTTTTCTCAGCTTGTTTGCTGATGCTTCTGTAAACTGAGTGTGCCTAGTCGCAGTAGCCGCTCGACACAACAATAGTTGTAAGTAGCGTTTCGTACCGTAAGATTATATAAAATTGCTAGTATATAACTGTGCTTAGCTATGTTTGGTATTTGAGCACCTATAGGCCTAGTTTAATAAAGGTTATGTTTCCAAACTATATTTAGGACTTATGGACTTTTAGTTAGAAGACATCACCGTTCAAATCCGAGGATTTAGATTTTAGCTCTTTTTAAGTTTATGAGGCCTGAACTAAAAACTATCTTGTTTTTCGATAAGATAAACGGAAAGTCAATATTTTTCCACTTTTTTTTTCATTCAAAAAAATCTATATTTTGGTTATAAAATTATAGAATTTAGAAATTTTTGCAAAAAATACAACAGTTTTTTACCAAATAGAGACAAGTTTTTCAAGATTAGCCGCCATATCTGGCTCGTTCGCTAGACTAATGAGGTTTCTGTCCACAACCCACATAGGCCAGTCACACTTCAGATATCGTGTAATTTATGAGCGCTAGCAGAATTGGGAATTTAAATTCACTCCGGTTCGTCTCGATCCATTTGATATGATTTTTAAGTAGAAAAGAAAAAATATTTACGTGAAACGTTTGTCGTAAACTTCAAAAGCAAATTTCAATTAGTATCAAACTCCAGTTTTCATTTCAATCAACAATTTAAACCGTCTTCCTCATTGTTTTGTGTATATTTTCATATGAAGTACTGAACATTATTAACGCGTATCTGATATGTTGTTTGATCGAAAAATGTTCATAATATTCTTTTTATTCGTCTAGATTAGTTTAAAATGAAGAAAAAAATCATTTTTATTTTACTTATTCATTTTTGGGGATTCATACGTAAATTGTTAACAGCAATATATACATTAAGATCATTGATATATATATATATATATATATATATATATATATATATATATATATATATATATATATATATATATATATATATATATATATATATATATATATATATATATATATATATATATATATATATATATATATATATATATATATTTCAAAATTTGTAGATTTATTATTTCTTATGTGTTTAAGTCAATGCTTAAGCAAATTAATATCGACAGTAATAGCAAAATAAAAATAAATGGGGAAGCAGTTCCTATTGATCCTTTACTGTTTTTCCAATGGATTTGTGTCTCATAAAACTTTGAAGCATTTAAAAGTTTAAGATTTGAGTTAGCTCCTTACCCACTTTCTCTTTTTGATGAGACAGGAATTTAAAATGGTTACTTTTTGATTTCTTGTCACTGTCCTTTAAACAACTGGACAAACAATCGAGTAAAGTGGCAATTTGAGCAAAAGTTTGGCAGTATCGGTGCAGCTTATGTACAATACTTGAAAAATAGTTATAGAGACAATGCCATGCTAGTTTTTAATGGAGATGAACAGGTAGGCATAAAATAAATGGTAATAAATAGCCATGCAACAAAAAATTGTTGTGTTGATATTATTTTCGATAAAGAGTGCCATTAGAAATGAAACATGAAAGTTTATATTTTGTCAGGCAAAATGTGATGCTGATAGGTTAATTCTTACCACATATGTTAATGAACAAGTCGAGAATATCGTAGTTGTTTCAGAGGATACCGATGTGCTAGTTTTGTTAGCTCCGCCTTTAAAGTAAGAAAGAGAAATGTATTTAATAAAACTTAGTAAAGGAAAAATAGAAAGGAAGATATATTCTTCAAAAAACCTTTTGCAAGTTTTCACATAACGTTAAGAACACATTCTCTATCTACATGCATTAACAGGGTGTGACACGACCTCAGCTTTTTATATAACCGAGGGAACAATGCGTTCGAAAAAACGTTTGAAAAAAGGTTTGATTTCCATACTTATGCTGACATTTTTAAATCGTAACATCAATCTTTTAACTACAGTCTGTATGAAGAGGGAACAAAATGTATCCTTGCGCTATATGGTTCAACCAGAAAGACAAAAAGTTATTGGAAAACAATTTTATTTTAGGTACAAATGCCACTGTAAGAACAAGAGAGCAGCAGAGTTAAGTGCATTGCCGCCTGCAGAACATTTAAAAAGATGTATTTTTAAGTCCAGTGACAGCTTGGCAATGACGATCTTCCAAAAGAGTGGGGTTGGGAACACGGTCAAAATATCTGTACCCCAATCAGGATGGCTTAGGTACTACCTCCAGAAAATATTTTAAAGATATTTCTTTGTAACTGCCGAAAAGGTTGCTCAGCGGCATGTGGTTTCCGGAAAAGTGGCCTACATATTACTCAAGTTTGCGGCGAATGCCAAGGTAATTCATGTCTAAATGCAGCAGCTAACATTGAACTGTAAGAAGTAGGAACCGAACAGGATCTATATAACCTTATATAACCTGTTGTACTGCTAAAATGTGTTTTCTTTTATTTTGTTGCTTATTTGCCGCTGATTTTCTGATTGTTCCTAATTTTATGTTGATTTGCGTTAAAGTTGTCGTAAAATATCTTTTTTTATATGGCGATAATTTATTATGGGTTTATTCTTGATTTATTGCTGGTGTGTAGCTATTTTAACTCCAGCGTGTTACAAATCTGGGTATATCACAAGCTCAAACTTAAAAACTTTTTTTAACATTGATTTGTTGTTCTTTTTGTTATCGTGTTGTAAATTGTACCCCCTTTTTGGCCTCAAAATATTCTAAATTATTTTTTATCAGTACTTTGTTAATACATTTTTTTTAATAAAAAGGGCCCAAAACATATTTTTGGATTTTGAAATATTGCCCATTAGGAAAATATCCTCGTTTACGCTCAAATTCAAGTGTCGCCATCGTTCGAGGTTTTTTCCTAAGATGCCTCGACCATTTACTCATTATCGTTTAATAAGACGTTGAAAAGTTGACGTGCTTTAAAGTTCTTTCGATATGCTCTTAAGAGTCAGACACAATTTGAACCGAATTAGTAAACCGCTGCCTTAAGATTATTAGATTCTATAATAGTATAAATGAAAATATAGAACCTGATAATTTTAATGTAGTCAAATGGTGAAAATAATTTTGTTCAGTTGTTCTTTTTAGAGAAATATTTATTGTTTCAAAGTTTTATTTAAAATAGTGAAACAACTTGAAAATTGCCTTATTATTATTATTATTATAGAGCTCTAAGTTTGGTTTTCTTCTTACCACAATAATGTTATTACTACGATTAATTTATCCGTTTAGCTTTTAATGTATCTTTAGAAATCTTGAGCAAATTTTATATTCAATATTTCAGTTGATGCTTTACCGAGAGGTTGTGTGTTTAGAATGCAAAAATGCATTTTTGGTAAAAATAATGAAAATTGGTTTAAAAAGTTAAATAAATATTAGGCTGCTTTAACAATATATTTATCTAGTACATATTTTGTCATAACAACGAGACTTACCTTCATTTCTCTATCTTCTAGGCCATCCACAAAACAGTCTTTACTTTTTGGACACACCTCCATAACTTATGTTATTTAAATTTATTGCACAATTAGTCCTCAGACCACTTCGAACTTATTGGGCCTCTCTCAAAAGTCCCATTAAACAGTTTAAGGACACTAGCAAAATCGCACAATAATTGTCGTACCGAAAGCGCGATCAAAATTATAAAACTTTAGGCACATTAAAAAAAATAAAAATAAGTATCTGAAAGCTCCACCAACAATGACCATTACCACGACAGTCCATTCAAACAACTGTCTTAAAAAGCAGACTCTACCCAAATACCCTTGATTCATCTGTTTTCATGCTAACTCCCTATTGGTTCAATGTTCCCTTTGTAAATATTAAAGCAGGCGGTGTTTGGTCTATAGCTCCGCCTACGATGCTTGTAAAAGGTTGAGCTTTCGATTGTTTTTGTTTGTTTTTTGGTAATTTCGTTTGCAAAGATTTTTCGAAGAGGGGTTTTACTTTAGTGAAGGTTGTATAGAGTATAAGAGCAGTTTTTTTTATGAGGAGTATGATATGGGGAGATGTTACCTGATCAAAATGCAAAGGGTGTAATTGGTAGGAAATATGGCGAGTATATGGTTTATGGCTTAGAATGTCAATCTTTTGAGACTGGTGAAGGTTTTTTCATGGATGCTGCCTAGTCTGTTATTATCGCCGATAGCCTTGTAATTATGATATGTGCATGATATTTGAAACGTTGAATGGATACAATTATCGCTTCATATGACAGTTGATATTTAAATTGACAGGGTGTGTAAACATACTGACATATCAAATAATAGAATCGAATACTACTTCCTTTTATGAATATTCATTTTTCTGAAGATTCGTTCTTTACCAAAGTATTGTTTAAATCATATACCCACATATCGACAAGCCTACAACACTGATGAGTGATTTTATTAACAAAACTTCTCGACAAAATATGCTCCGAGAGAATTTGTCTCAAAAAATCTTTCAATTAAACCAAAAAATTGACAATTGAAATCAAAAATAAGAAAAAATATAGATTTTCGTGCGGGACATCATGGCAAAATAATTTAAGATCTTTCCGTGACTTAGATAAAAACTTTGCAATACATTTTACCGATTTCCCTAAATCCATGTTTCTACACCTTTTTGAATAATTTCTAGGCTGCATTTTGCCAAATTCTTACCCAAAAATTGCTATTTCAATTGTTTTATTTAGCAAACGAAAAAAGCTACAGTTGGATCTCTGGATGTTTACACAAGCGTCACCAATCGATGAAAATATCAAAGATGGGCTTTCGAAACATCGTATTTCTTTTATCGATTAGTATTCCATGAATCAATAATAAAAGGAAAGAACGACACATGAAATATTGTCTTCCGAATATAAATACAACCAACAAAGATTCAATAACTAAAACGAACTTGCTAGACAAAAACATCAACATAGGCAGGCTTTTCACGTCAAAGCCTTAAACGTCAAAGATTTGTTTATATTGTCGGTGTTTGTGTTTTTATACAATTTTGTGATTTTTAATCTTAACATCAGTCCTGGATACGGATCTGTTACAAAATTGAACATAATATTTTTGTGCATTATTATATGATAGTTCCTTTTGTTGAAATATGTCGTTAGCAACACAAATCTTAAATCTTCCAATTTTCGTTTATAACCATTTGCTTGTCTCACCGACTTTGAATTTGATTTAGGACAGTTCATAATTTCCTGAAAAACTTCTACTAACTTTATTTCTTCCATTGCAATAGTGGCAATAATTTTTTCATGTAAGTTCCACCTAACCTTGCTAACTGTTAGAATGCGTTTTCCGATAATTTTGTTTAAAAAGTATGATCGCATTGATGACTGACGAAAAATCGAAAGATAGATCAATATTTGTGATATTAGAATAGCTTTGTTGCAAAACTCAGTTAAGGCGATAAAGAATGCAATGAGTAAACAGTGCTTGTGGCGCAGTGTCTTTAACCATTTTTTAAAGTCCATTAACTTGTTCTGTCATAAATCTGGCTCCGTCATAGGTCTGGACAATTAATTTGTTTTTACACTTAAAATTTTCAAAAATATCAAATAATAATTTGTGTAATGCTACATCTCTTCTGCCTTCTTCTAAATAAAAAAAAATCCTAAAATATTCTTGCACTATACCATTTTTATCCATTACTCATATTACAACTGAACACTGCTCTTTCTCGGATTTATCCGTTGCTTCGTCGACGATGTAGGCAAAATGAGCCTCATTTATAGCATTGTCAATGAAATTACTAATCTAGTCTTTTCTGCAGTTTATAAGTTCATTCTGGAGTGTTTTAGAAATACCTCGAAAAAATTTTTTTTGGTTCCAATGTGGTTTTAATTCTTGATTACTGTTTAGTGTTAATCCCCCTATTGACCTAAAATTTCCAGGATTTAAGTAATTTTCTAGTTTTTCACGTCCACGGAAAGCCAGCTTTTGTTTTGCCAAGGTGCAAGTTAACTCTATTAATTTTTTAATAATTTTCCTATTTAGTTTATCTTCTGCATTATACCTATTTCTCTCTTGTTCATTTATCATACCATGAACAGAGAAAACTTCCTTCTGTGGAGTTTTTGTAAAAAAGAACGTTAAGTAAATATTCTTTATAACTGGCATGTTTTTCAAGAATGTAGAATTTTTTTTAAAATCAGTTTAACCCTCCCAGGTCCACATATTTTTTCAAAAATATATAATTTTTTAATTAACACTCTCACACAACCACATATACATAGTGGAAGTATTTTAATTTATCGAAGAATATAAACTGGCCTTTTCGAAGTTTTAGAATTCCTAGATCACGAAAATTGAATTTTTAAAAAAAAAATCATGATGTAAAATTTGCGCGCGCGACAATTTGCACAAAAAAAAAACGCTAGAGGAATATCTTCTGGGGATTAATTTTTGGATGTCTATGTTTTTAAGGGTTATATACATGAAAAAATCTCAAGAAGATTTAGTTTTTGGATGCCGTGGGCTTAGATCCTCGATATTTTTACGGGATATAAAAAGGAAAATTATATTTTGATGATGCGCGAACCAATTTCAGTGAAAGTTAAGTCAAAAATAGGTAAACTAATTGTTTTAACAGCAACAAAATGTGTAAGTCAGTGGCCTTGATTTTTTTGTTTATATGTTTTTAAAAATGTTTTAAAACAATAATTCGAAATACGACGAAACTTCAAATTTTTTATTTTATTTTTTTTAGTAAAATCACTTTTATTTCCACTGTACAGATAGCTTTAAAGGAAGGAAATAGTCCATAAAACAAAAAAAAATTAAAAGTGTTTCGCTATTTTAAAAAACGGTGACATACGTTAAATGTCTTTTATCATTTTGCTCTTTTTTTCCATTTTGCAGCCTAGCTCTAAGATGATAAAACAGGCACTGAAAAAGAAAATAAAAATATTTCAAAAACGCTTAATATGTTCAATAAAGGCTGACACATAATGATTCATTTAATCCTTTTGCATAGAAAAAAGATTTTCTATAGCAGAATGAAACAGCTTCAAAAAACGAAAATGTTTCAAATTGCATCAAAAATGGACTAGGTTAGTGTCTTAGAGGTTTAGGATTAGAATATCATACTTGTAGATTTACGATTTTTAAAGGGTATAAATAAAAAAAATCTTGAGAATGAGCACGTTGATTCAAAAAATCAAAATCATTAGTGGAGATAATGGATGTTTTAAGGGGTACATATTTTTCAAAAATGTATGGGAAGCGCATTGAGTAGGAATATTGTTTATTTAAATATCATAAATAATTAAGGTTCACCGTGGTCATTGACTAGATTAAAAAATTTGCAGATATACTTTGAAAAAATATATAAGTATCGTGAGGCCATACAATTATAAACGCTACTGGTGTAGAGGCTGGATATCTTTTGGGAGGATACTTAAATGTAACCGATTTAAACCCAACTTATGATGTTCGGTAAAAACACAGCATGCTTAATCTAATTACATGCACAGGGTGTCTGGTTATCTTTTACACAGGGTCTATGAGTTTAACTTTTACCAAAAATCAAAAAAATTTGTACACAATGGTTTTATCAAAAATATTGTACACAATAGTTTTATCGTTTTCTCTTAACCATCAGGATTTGCTATAAAATAAAGAAGGAACAATTGGAGAGTAAAAAATTGAGTATTGATTTTGTTATTTTAAATGGATCACCCTGTATAATACTATTTTAATAAAAGGGCTTGCTAATTATTTCGATACCTTTATCTTTAAAGACAACCGAGAAATTTGACAAAAACCTTGCCGCAAGACACAATGTGTTAGAAAAAAGAGAATATACACATAAACAAAGTCATTATAAAGGAATAAATTGCCTTTTATTGCAGAGTTCTTTTAAATTTTTTGGTTGTTCCTAAAGATAAAGGATCAAAAATGGTATTTTTATAATTAATTGAAATAATATTGTCTTAATAAATTTCTAAACCCGACCAAATACCATTTTCACTTCAGAATCACTATATATATATATATATATATATATATATATATATATATATATATATATATAATATATAAATTTATATATATATATATATATATATATATATATATAATATATATATATATATATATATATATATATATATATATATATATATATATATATATATATATAAATTATATATATATATATATATATATATATATATATATATATATATATATGTTATATATATATATATATATATATATATATATATAACATTTGTTTAACGCTGTTCGGTGACGTTTTCTGTTTATCTGGATATCTATCAGCAAATATCTGGCATGTTCTTGTTAAAACTCTGCTAGATTCCCCATAGATAATAAACAAATTCAAATAATCCTCGTGTGTGTAATTTAATCGCTCCGGCATGATTATTAGTTTAATAATTATTATTATTACCATAATAAATAAATAATATTTTTGTAGATAATTGTCAAACGACAATAAATATTACGTTTCTATAGTAACCAATAGGTTTTGTTCTCGCCGGACCTCCCTATCATGGCCAACTAACAAGAAAACTTAGAAGCTGTCTGGCACTATTAGAATAAAAAATGTTAAATCGTCAATAACTCAAAAACTATAAATTTTTGGAATAGACAACTTTTTACAAAGTCTCCCTTATTTTAAGTGTTAAATAAGATAAAATTATAAAAACTGGGGGTTTCCATTTGAAAAAAGTAACTCTTAACGATTTTTTAAAGTATATTTATAATGTCAGTTTTTGATCACCCTATATTTATTTATTATAAAAATATCAGCTCAAGCCACTAAAGTGGATCCTTTTGGACAAGGAAGCCACCCGCAAATAAATAATATAGACTTCGATAAGCAGGTATTTATAGTTATGTCTAGACCTGCAAACGTCATTTTTTACATAAAATTCAAAATATCTCAACTTAGATATAGGGTATTATATACGAAATATACCTAGAATTTTTCGAGGAATCCAAAAATTCGATAATATACGGGGTGTTCTATTTAAAAAAAGAAAGTTGACGTCTATTTCCGGTATAACCGGAAGTGCCGCAAAATATTTTGCGCGAATTGCCCCCATCGGCTTTAGTTAGCTGCCAAAATTTCAAATTTTTCCAAAGCCCACTTTCTGAGACATCGATCGCCGCTGTTCGTCGTGTGATACCCTGTATAAATATATATATATATATATATATATATATATATATATATATATATATTACAGTAAAACAAGCGTTAACCCGTCGCATTCTTCAAACTATTAATTTCAATCTCCAAGGCAATTCCTAGAAATTTCCTCTCCTTTAAATAACTTTTCTCGATTCTACCAGCAAGTTCGGTGAATTCAAACCCGACAAGGCTTTGAAAGGTAGATACATTCAGTACGGGTTAAGTTTAAGCTGAATGTAGAAATAAGTGCTTTCTTATCAAGCCTATTAAAGAGTCGTAAATAATTTACGTTTTTATTCAACATAAATGAGTAAAACTGTGAATCAAGTTTTAAAAAACAAGTGATTCTTTTTCTGTGCCCATCAAATGTGTTAATTTGTACTGGTTTCAATGCAGTATGTACCCAAATACCTATTACAATATAACCCATTTTTGTTTTTTTGCAGTTATTTAATAGTGATAGGTCATCTATTAATCATTAGTAATTTTCAGAAGAAAATAATTTTCACAATTTTTTAATCGTACAAAAGGCACAAGTCATTTGTTGTGTATCACTAGAGCCCAACTAGGGTAAAACAAAAGTGCAGTTCTGGTATCCAGTTAAATGAAGAAATGTGAAATAATATAGCAGGGCAAAGAATGAGATATTTCCAGCTAACAAATTGTTTTGTTGCTGTTGTGTGTTATTAGTAACAAACAGTTGTTAATGTATGAGTGATTGATTTAATTTTAAGAACTTTATATGTACAATAAACGTTTCATATTTTTTAGTTGCGACATAATAAAGTTAAATTTGGTTTTGTTAATAATAATTAAAAATAATAGAGAAATAGTAATTTATGAATATAGCAATTTATAATTACAGAACTCGAGCGCTATAGAGATAGATAGCTTTAATGTTTTTTTTTAAGAATATATTTATAAAACAAAATTAATAAGGTAAGTATCCGAAGTTCTAATAGATACAATTTAGTTTCAAAAAAGCTCATTATCATCTTGACGTGTGACACACTTAGGACTGAAAGCGATTATCGGACAGTTAATAAAAAGAAACACGTGACATTAGGAAACATCGCATTAACTTTCAATGTATCCATCCAACGTAACTCTCTGTGGTCTCGGCTCTATTGTTTGACACAGATTAGTTACAAGCCAACAGACAGATATGAGCCCCCATTGGGGTGTATTTACTTTGGATTAACGCGCGCGCCTATACCTTCGGGGAGTGATTTTCGTGAGAAAGCTGTGGAACTATCGATTAGGGTTCCTTCGAGAACTATGTACAGTTAGTTATATTAGGCCAGATCCCAGAGACATGAAACATTACACAATTAGAAATAGAGATATTTGTGAATTAATAGGTTCATTTAGGTGTAAATTGAGTAAATTCTAAAATGCAGCTGCGATTTCAGAGATCAGAGGTGAAGACTGTTAAAATAAGTTATAAAGACACAATTTTTCAACTTTTGCATTATATCTCCAAAGCTGTGCAAAAATTCGTCAAAGTTCCACTTTTCCGTACTAGTGCTGAAAGTATGTTCAGCATTGAAGCGAAAACAACATATAGTCCTTCACATATCGCTAGTTAATTAGACTTCATGTGCTAATGCACATCACCAGAAGTAGACTGAGGAGGTCCAATTTAATATATTTAATAAAATATTGATGAGAAATATTCTATTAGAGTTCTATTGAGAGATCATGGTTCTTGAGACGAGACTGTGTCAAATTGGAATTACCAACCGACGTTTTGCCTTCGATTGCATGAGGCATCATCAAGGATCTTCACTCCACGAGATCTGAACTCTGAATGAGCTCGGAGAGATTCAGACAGGCTTTTATACCCGACTTGTTCTTGCCGAACCGTGAGCCTGTGTCAAGATCGATTTCACGTGTAATATAGACCGTAATCCGTATCTCTATTAAAACATTTTTGTATGTTTAAAAATTTTAATAGATTCTCTAATATTTCGTTTAAAATAATCGGGAACTGACGCTAGAACCTTGCTTTCTTTCACTTTTATAATATGACCAGTGGTATGCTGGTGTTCAGCTACAGCAAATTGAACAATTTGATGCTTTTTAATACATCGTTCATGTTCTTTAAGTCTAGTGGATATTGAGCGTCCTGTTTCTCTTTGAAAAGGTATATATTTCTGGAATTGTAAGCATTGTCAAATCTTCTTATGTGTATTGAAGATTGCACGTATGTTGTAATCATCCTATTTTGCCTGTACTGCCTTATATGTAGGGAAGAACAACATTACCTGTGTAAAATGTCCTAAAGTACCATTTTCCTTCCTTTGAACAAATACATCTAAAAATATGAGGAGATATTCCTCTCCATGAGACCAAACAAAAAAAGTACTAGATATTGGTTTTATTGGAGCGGATGTTGAAGCAACTTCTTAGAGGCCTCCATAAGGATTCGCTATCACAGATGATAGAGAAGATCTTATAGCTGCCCCTGAGGTTTGTTCATAAAAAGTTCCTTGAAAAATAAAATAACTAGATGTAAGACAAGCTTCCACTATTATGTTCCAATATGTCTGATATAACGGAAATTGAGTCGTTAACAGAAATATTTGTGTATAGTGATTTGACATGAAAACTGACCAATATATCTTCGGGATCAAACTGGATTGATTTCAGTTTATCCACGAAATGTGCAGAGTTTTTTTTTATAAAATAATGTGTCTTTCCGGTAAATGGATTAAGAAAATTGAAAGATATTTACTTAATTTGTGTGTAGGCGAGTCTATTGCACTGACGATTGGTCGAAGTGGTACATTTCTCTTGTGTATCTTGAGAAGACCATAGAACCTGGGATGTTGGAGCTGCTTGGCCTTAATGATTGCTTCTCCGCTGGTGGTAGGTTAGATGCATTAATTAGATTGGTGATGCGTCTTTCCATTCTACTTGTAGGGTCTGCCTGCATAACACTATAGGTGATGTTGTCCAAAAGTTGCGTTAACTTTTCCATGTATTTCGTTCTGTCCATGACGACTGTGGCGTTGCCTTTATCTGCTGGAAGGACCAGAATGTCTGCGATCTTAACACAGGGTCTCGGTTCGGCGAGTATAACGAGTATAAAAGCCTGAATCTCTCCGAGCTTACTCAGTGTTCAGATCTCGAGGATCTCGTGCAATCGAAAGCGAAGCGTCCTATTAATTCCAATTTCACACGGTCTAATCTCAAGAATCATGGTTTCTTAATTGACCAAAGCCGGGAAAGCTTTCGTTCTATGTTAATTATAAAAATTTTCAATCTCTATCGCTGCTATGAAAATAATTTGTGTTGTATACCTGTTTGTTGTGAATGAAAGTGAAAATACAAAAAAATGGATATTGAAGAGGAAATTAGAGAGAATATGACTGACGGAATACCGGAAGACAAGCCAAGAGTATAAACGTTGAACCGTTACTAGAAAAATCGAAATAGAGTTATGCCAATGAATTAGAAACATTTAGTAAAACCAATCAACATCAGCCATAAATTTAACGAATACAAGTTAGTGTTATTTTACCATTATTATTGTTAATAACAAATAAAAATAATATGTTTTTATTTGTTATTAACAATAATTTGTTAGTTAATTTAGAATTATATTTTCACTTTGACGCCTATACTGAAAGAAATTATTTAAAATAATTACCAAAGCTACTTAATTTTCCTCATAATTGTAGAAAAAGTGTCGTACCTAACACACATGAGTACAGAAAGTTCCACTTTTTCGCATTACTGCTGAAAGTATATCCAGCACTATGAAACTGAAAACAATACATAAACTATCACATACTTACATCGCCAATTAACATCACAGGAACTGGACTGAAAAGGGTTAATTTAACATACCTGTTTAATAAAACATTGATGAGAAATATCCAAGATGTCCAAAAATTATAAAACCACCAAATAATTACAAGACTTTTCTTTATACCTGTATCGTAGCTATGAAAATAGGTTTGCGTTGTACACTTGTTTGTTAAGTAACAATATAGATGTCAAAGTGAAAATACAAAAATTATTTGATATTTAATCAAAATATTTTTGTATTTTCAGTTATTTTATTAGGCCACCACTACTTCCAAACCGTAGCAACCAGCAGCAATTGACTACCAAAACTAGGCTACCTCTTCTAAATCGCAGCAACCAGCAACAACTGATCTCCAACCACCTCATATTGAACATACGCAAGGCATAAATATTTCTAAAATGACAAGAATTCTTTCCATACCAGCTAAAAACCAATTAACTTCTGCCATAAATTAATTAAAATTTACCAATAATATTGTTAATAACAAATACAACTAATAAATTTTGAATTGTATTATCACTTTGACGCCTATAGTGAAATAAATTATTTAAAATAATTACCAAAACTAGTTAAGCAGTCGCGTGCGGTAAAGTGTTACTTTCTGCATTTGTTAGGCAAATTATTATTTCCTTTCTTTAGTTAATATCAAACAAAAAGGTTGATCGATGTAACAAAAAGTTTCAGAGATGTAAGTGAACCTTGGTCGAAAATATGGAAAAATCGTTTGAATCAAACTTTCACAAAATCAACGCAGGCGTTCCAGAGGGTTCAGTGTTAGCACCTACCCTATTCCTCCTGCACATCAATGATTTACTTCCTTCTACAAGTAATCCTATTCACAGCTATGCTGACGATAGCACACTCCACTCGAATATACAATTTTACATACCTGTCTCCAAGACTGAAATTGATGATAGGCGTTCAGTAATGACTTTATCCCTCAGTGAGGACCTCATTAAAATCGTAGAATGGCAATTAAAGAACCTCTTCCAGTTTAACGTCACTAAGACACAATCTTATTTACTAGCTCACAAATTATCTCCCAGTATTCACACCATTCAAATTAATAATCAAATGCTTGAAGCCTAAGATTCCTTTAGCCTAGTCACTAGATCACATAATCTCAATTACCACAGCAGCCTCGAAGAAATTGGGTTTTCTTTTCCAAGCTCGAAAATACTTTCAACTTGTTGTCAACTGCCAACTTGTTTACCCCTTTATACTTCGCAAATCAGACCCTGCCTTGAATATTACTCGCTTATATGGGCAGCTTCTCCTGCAATCCCTAATATCATTGGATCTGTCCAAAGAAGAGCTATTCGCCTGATTGATGATTCAAACCTTACAAAGAAGCTTTCATCACTAGAGCTTCGTCGAATCGTGGGCGATCTTGTCTCTGTATTACAGATATTATCACGGATTCTGTTCTGATAAAATATCATCCATTATGCCCTCCTTAGCTATTCCTGCCAGGGAGACACGAGCATAGACCCACATGCATTCCTTCACCGTCCAACTGCAAAGACCAAGACCTCCCACCTTGTTCGCTTCTTTATTTACAGAATGTGCAGATATGGAATGTGTTAAAGTTTGGCACACGAATCTGAGTCTATGAAAAGAATATGGGTAACTATGGAAACGGTGCAATGATCATTCGCGGTTGACTACAACTCTGTATATCTATGGAAACGGCCTGCTTTTGGCATATCTACCCCTTTTGCCGATATTTTAAATCTGTGTGGTGTACTTTACCAACCAGTGTCTTTCGTTCTTCTCCTAATCCGCAAGTCTTTAAATGCCGCATCAATAAACTTCCCCTGTTTTTATTTAAAGCAACCACGGTACCTAGTACTCAAGCCTTTGGCCTTCGTGGTCTGCTCATAGATAAAAAAATTGTCTTTGTAGAAAAACGTATCGAACGGCGAGTGCGTCTACATACTGGACTGAGGTTTGGAGAAAATTGCCAAAATACGTTAAAACTTATATGATTATATGAACGAGCAGTAGAAAATATTAAAAACTAAAAGTTTTGAGTTTGCTTTTAGAAACAAGTACAATTGTATATACTTATAAAGATATTAAACGACATCATCTAAAATTACTACATATGCTCACCTTAGCTATACCTGAAAGTTCTTGTTTACTAAATTATTTTCTTTGAACTTCGAACTTGATTCCTTTTAAAAAAATTCTCGGTTTAGAATGGCAGTCCAAAAATTGCCTTTGGGTTTCATGTTGTCATAAAAAAAATAGCTATGATTTAAGCAACATAACAATATGAGATTAAAACTGTTGGTTCTCAATGAAACTCTAGGAAGTAAATAGATGTCTCAACAAAGTTTGATAATTAAAGTGGGTATATCAAGTGCCGTGCAAGTAATGCACGGTAAAATTACAAGTTTGTGGTATTCGATAAAAGCTCCTTATTCCAAAATAAATTAAAACAAGCTACTATTTTTATGACATATGGCGCCAGAGCAGAATAAAGTATTAGCGGTAACAACTTATTAAAAGAAATGGGCGGATCTATTCTTATAAATCACTCTTGGCAAGCAAAAACCAAACAACACGCTGAAGGATATAACTACCTGTTTGATGTTTTATTAGTTTTTACCATGATTTATTCCCATGCTCCTATTTACATTGTAATGAGAATTGAGATTAAAGACCTTGGTCGTATATAACTCTACATAAAACTTTCAACTCTTTCAAAAATAGTGTTTTTGCTTGCTAACCAGATATATTCCATTCTTGCTAGTCTTTTAATTCAACTTTAATAAATGACCCAAAAAAGTTACGCACACTCCATCATCATAAAAAATAGTGGCGTATATTCGGTTTCTGGCCGTTTACTAGTTATTTTGGTTATTTTATAGTATACTGGTTTACAACTGCCGTCAATAAGTAGTAAGTAAAATTTCCTAACTTGTCCACCCCTAGAGCAAAAAAATATAAAAGATATGGTCCCATCTGAGACTCTTCGAATTATTTAAGAACAGTTTTTTTATATTTTTGAAACACCGTAGGGTAGTGAGACCCAAAAAAAACACACAAGAACTTTGATTGAAAAAGTAGTAGTAGTAGTTATTTTATTAAGGGACGTAGTGGGAGCAGGCTCTAGAGAAGTGGCCCTTCTAAACCGCTCAAAACTCCGAAATTCACATGTGCCTTGCCTCATGAGTTTGAACTATCTTTTCATCTCCTATATCTGTGTTATCCTACGTCTCCAGTCCACTATCGTTAGTGATTAGAGGTTCGAATTTGCTCTTCTTCTGTATTTGTCTTGTTTTTTAGTCCGCATAATATAACAAAGGATATCCTTTACTTTATTGCAAGATTACAGGTTTGCCAGTATTTTGTCTACGATATTTTCAGGGTTTAAGTTTTCTCCTATACTTGCCATCAGTCCTTGCTGCTCTTGTCTCCATTGCGGGCACTCGAAAACTGCATGTTTTGGAGTATCCGCCAAGCCACAGTAGTAACAGGAATTTTTCTGCATGAAATCCATTCTTTTGGTATATTCGCCCGTGTTTCGTAAGAAATTGAGTAAATAAGTAGTCCGTGTCACCATCCTTTCTGTTCATCCATGGCTTAAACATTTTGATGGTCCGGGTCCAGGGTGTTTTTTGCGTGCTTTCCCAGTCTTCTTGCCTTGTTTCCGTGGATCTTGTTCTGGCCTTTTTATTCTCCTCGTTTGACAGGAAAACGTACTCTCGCTCTTTCTCAAAAGGTATATTGGTATCATTCCAGCCACCACGAGTGCCGCCTCGGTGGAGACTATCCTATATACACTTTCGACTCTCACTGCTATTTTTCTCTGTGACTTGATCCTCAGCCTCAGATTCTTCTCTTCTTTCAGTCCGTACCGGCGCCGCATACAGACGGATTGAGTATACGACCGAGCACAGAACACGTTTTTTTTTAGGCCTTGGTCCGCCGTCCTGTTTGACATCAGTCTAGTTAGTGTCGCAGCTATTTTATCCGTCTTCTTTACTACTGTTTGAAAGTCATACGCCGATCGATGGTAACCCCCAAGTACTTAAGCGAGTTTGCTGACATGATTTCATTGTCATTGAGCCTAAATTGGTTTTGGACTCATTCTAGCACACAACAGGACCGCCTCTGTTTTCTTTGGTGCTAGTTTTAAGAAATTTTAAGTTCAACATTTCGAAGAGCATCGTTAGTATAGATGATCAGCATGTCTAATGTTTCTCCCGTAACCACTACCGCCAAGTCGTCAGCGTAAGCTATTAAACGGGCTCTCTCTGGTACGCTCCCCTTCAAACTTTGTCATAAAACATTCCAGAGGGTGGGACCGAGAATCAAACCCTGCAGAACTCCCGCATTAACTCCCAGATGTTGCCTGTCAATTTCTATGACTCAACTTTCAAACGAAAGGAATATATTAAATTCCTTGCACCCGTGAAGAAGTGTATTTGGAAGAAGCAGGACGCTCAATATGCACTAGCCTTAAGAAACATGAACGATGTATTAAAAAGAAACAAATTATTTAATTTGTTGTTGCTGAACACCAGCAAACCACTGGCCATATTATAATTGTAAAAGAAACCAGGGTTCTAGCGTCGCTTCCAAGATTTTTAAAAACTTCAATTAAGTTACGGGTTATGGTCTACATCACACGTGGAAACCGATCTTAACACAGAGTCAGGGTTCAGCAAGAACAAGTCAGGCATAAAAGCCCGCCTGAATCTCCCCGAGCTCATTCAGTATTCTCTAGATCTCCTAGAGCAAAGATGAAGACGCCTCGTGCAATCTAAAGTGAAATGTCGGATAGAAATTCCAATTTGACACGGCCTAATCTCAAGAACCATGATTTTTTAATACCAGATTTGATCAAATGCTTTGGATGTGTCGAGAGAATAATTTGGACTTTTTCGTGGAATTCGATGGACTTATTCTAGGTGAAGTTTACGAAAGATTATACCTTTTAAGGTAATTTAAAAGAACAATATTGATGTACTTCTCCATTGCGTTATTCATAATTTGTAGTTAGACGGAAGACTTTTGGATTTCTTTTGGGAAGTAGAGTTTACTATAAAGGTAAACTCTCTACGTCGGCCCCCAGAGGAGCTAGCTTTCGTATACTATGCTTTTTAACCTAAATACAATCTGTCTAATCCAGCTTTATCACCCATTTTAACCGGGTTTGACCCAACTTTATTACTCAAATTTTAATTACTTAAAAAATATACATGTAACCTACCCAATTAGATCCCTTTAAATTCTTCCTCCAACAATAGTCAAATGAATTCTGACCCAACCCTCGTGATGGTATTTGTACATACATCTTAACTCTGCAATATTTCTAAATTATAAATTCCATTTAACTTACCTAGACCATCCATTGTCATTAAAAGTAAGTACTCATTTACTCTCCGACATTAATTTACATTCACAGACAGGTAGTTGGCAATAAATTTGATCAGCAGTGGTGATACCTCCCTCGTCTGAAGTTCTTTTATTATTAACTTCCATTATGGTGAGTTAAAGCCATTTTGTATGTTTAACAAAATTAGTGCGCGCCATCCGGATGGCAAGTCTGGCAACACTCATGATTGTACTTATAGGATCATAGGTCGACTTCTTTTTTCTGAACCCATATTGTTGGTCACTCAGACCTCCTGTTCTATTTATCTCGCCCTTAAGTTTCTACAAAATCATGTGTTCATATAGTTTCTCCGTAGTATCTAAGAGAGAGATAGGTCTAAAAGATTGTGTTTGGCCGCCTACTTTCCCTGGTTTCGGAATCCAGGCCAACCGCGCTTTTTTCTATATTTCTGTAAAGATGCATTCCTTTATTAGTTTGTTTAAGACTTCCTCCACATCTATGCGTGGTAGTTACGCTTCAGGAGGTATTTTGAAAGGTTTTGGCTAGCGCTCGTATATCTAATATAATTATGATAGCTTACTGTTTCTTCCTTCAGTATTTCTCATTCCTTCACTTGCCGAGTAAGGTTCTCGGTGTAGAAAGTCAGATCAAGAAACGACTTTTGTTGGCCACTTTCAAATGTGGGTTTATCACCATAGTTCGCTATTTCGAGTCCCAGTGTAGCCGCCCATTCTTAACAGTGCGCCCCTTCCATTTTCGTTTTGTGCACTTTACTCAGGGGATTTTGCATTAAAGTCTCGTTCTATATATCAGCTACAATTGTCTTTGTCCCCCTTGATCCGACTCAATTACCAATGAGTAGTAATAGTTCCTCGCCGATTCATGTACGCCTCCAAGACACCTCATCAACAACTCTTTGGTACCATGCCTGTTAGTAACCATTATCATATAGTTGAGTTTAGCCGTACGGGACCTACAGTTTAATGTGGGATCCGAACCACATATTGTGCTGTAAAGCGACGTTCATGCTGATTACACGAGTTGTAGTATTTTAAGGGTAGTAAAACGTACTTACTTATATGTATATGGTTGTCTAAAATAAGACCTGTACATGTGGGTAGCCCTGAAGAAATATAAAAGATGGAAAATTATACAATATAATTCTTTGTTTCTTCTGAAATTTTTATTTATGGAGGCTATTGCATTGATATATACTTTCTTATTACGGGTACGTTTAAAGACAAGTTCATCGACATTAATTAGTATTGTTCTGTAACGCAATATTTTGGATTTATTGGCATTTTTCTTCAGTTTTTTTCTATTTTCAAATTAACAGAATTAAAGTAGTTTTAAACTTTCTTAAACACCCTGTATATTATAGTCAATTTAAATAGAGATTTAAGCTTTCAACAAAGCATTGAAATTGTGTAGTAAAAAAGAATAAATTCAAACAATACTTCATTCACCCTTTTGGTCTTTTTGACTATTGTCTTAATAAACGTTTTAACAACTAGAACATTATATGATGAAAACTTTGAAGTTCTATGAAGTTCCGGGTTTCAGACGTATTTCCATTTTTTGCCACATACATTATTACAACTTAATTAATCGCACTGTTTCCGATTTCCATTGCAATTGACCACACTGCAACACTGCACTGCATCAAATCGAAATGAACATGAATCATCAAATTAACAAATAATATCTAAGTTCCTTTATTAGACAAAAATATGGCGGCAAACAATGCACAGCAACATTTAAATACCAGATTTCAAAATCAGTGGATAAGTAGAGGTGACCCATTTTCATATACCCCTCGGTCCCCCGACCTCAATCCTTTAGACTTTATATGGGAGTCACCTGAAAGGTTTTGTACTACTATCTAGAATTACTAAAAAGAATTATACTGAGTTATTTTAAGTGCAAAAGGCAAACATTTATAAATTAAGTAAGTGTATAGCTCTACGGGGAGCACACATTGAAAATATCACGGAATAAAATTATTGTTTATTTTTAAACAGTGAAATTTTACCGTTAGGTTAATGCTATAAATTAGTATAATATGTTTAACATCTTGAATGTAATTAAAAATAAATCGTTCAGCATCAAACCTTCTGTTTTTTTGCGACAGATGCGTTAAATTCAATAGTTGCTCTTTTGATAGACTGATAAAACTCAGAATATCCTAAATGTTAAATACATTCTGATAGGGGGCTGTATCAAGTAATAAAACAGCAAATATGTCGTGAATGGTGGACTTTAGGTAGATTTATAAAGTACAGCTTTTTTGGGATCAAAAAACGATAGAACATATTTTTTCAATACAAAGTTCTCTAATTTTGCATACAAAAAATTTAGAACAAGTCTGTGCTCGTAGCGCCCTCAAAAAGTTACATCAAAATTGAAAGCGTATTATTATTCTTCGCTACATAAAAATCCCTTATCACCAATTTCCACTTTATTATCTTAAAAACTAGGGATATTATTTAAAAAAATCGATAATTCAATTCTACCTTAATCCCCTATCCATATCTCTCTTAGTATAAAGTTTTGGATCAAGACAAGTATGGCTGAATCGCAATATTGTATTCGAATCTACATACTTCTAAATTACTGGTAGGATCTTTTGAGACACCCTGTATATTATAGTTTTCACGAACACGGATTATATGTCTATTCCGGGAATTGTGATTTTAATTAGGCCAAGTAAATGTGCATTCAGATTTTCAAAAATTACGCTTAGGTACATACTTATAATTGTACACCTTACATGTATTGCGTGTAAATGTAGTTTACGGGGATACAATTATTAACTTTTCTTGAAATTTAAAGTATGTATATTTCATATTTTGACAGCACATTTAGCCAGTTACAATATTATTTTCACTATTTTTAAACAAAATCACGAAACCAAACGCAATGAATGAAAAATGATAACGACCTATCATCTTACACCGGAACATTCTGAAATCTTGCCCCGTGATTATGAAGTTTCAAGATTCTCTGTTAATCCAGACAGTTTCTAGAGATGTTTGATTGTCGACCCCGGGGATCCCGTGTTGCCTTTTCCGGGACTGATTGTAAACTCCTAGCTTAAAATTATCTCCTCAGTCTCTGAATAAAGGGTGAATTATTTACAAGGGTATTACAGAAATATAAAAGATTAGTTAGAAGCATACCCTTTATGGACAAGAACTGATAAAAAAATCAGTATAAATATTTTGAACGAAACTTGCCAAAATTGTCAGTATGTTCACTTTTTTGTGATTTTTAGAAGGCTCTGGGGTTATATTTGACAATTTCCTCCCAGAACTATTTATCAATTATAATTTTTCATTCTTTTTGGCACGGAATAAAAGGCGAATTATTTGCACAAATAGTGCAAGATTATGTTAGTTTTGTTGTATAGTGCTTTGCGAGGTGTTCTGGAAAAAGAAAATAACTTCGGTAAAATTACTCCTGCTTTTTTTAACCGACTTCAAAAAAGAAGGTTCTATTTTCGACATGTACATATGTGCGTTTACCCGCGATTTTTTCTAAAACTACTGAACGTATTTGAATGAGGTTTTCATCATGTTGTAATGCAACATTTCGGGGTGATTTTAGAGTCAAAACAGCTCGGTAAGTTACATAAAAAATGTGCGGAAAAACGTCAATATCTGCCAAACTATTTATTTATTACTATGGAAAGTTGCGTTGGTGGACATAAAAAAATTAGTTTAAAATCGAAAATAAAAAATATAAGAAAACAAAAGATAATAAAATAAAATGTTTTTGAGAAAAATAAAACTGACTTTAAAAAAGCACCGAGAGATAAAAAAAATATTTTAACACAACACTTTAAAAAACTGACTTGTGGAGTGATTTTTTTCCGATTGTTAAGAATAGTGAAGGGTGACCCAATTTACCTCAATACATAGTCACAGTATATATGTGTTACATATACTGTCTTTTCATTTTTATTGGGCGCCATTTTGTTCCATCATATTTTATTCCTAGCAATATTTTACCATTTCCTTTCTATTTATGCCAAACTTAACTTTTGGGCATAATTTAAAATAAATTCAATAAGTAGTTTTTACATTGACACATGCCGCAATTTTGCTGAATGTTGAATTCTTACCAGTTTATGCCACTTTCACATTTAGTTTTTCTGCAAATTTTAAAGTCAATTGAACAAGACTCTTTTACGATGATTTTTTAAAAAATGTATTTGGCCGCCATTTGTTTCGCTATCTCAAATTGAAACCCATATTATCAGTCTTTACTTACTCCGTTATCCGTAAATATTTCTCAGATATTAAGTTTCTAAATAGTTTTCGTTAACGATCCTCTTGTTATGTTAAAGTGGTGTATTATTTAGGGTTATGATGCCGCCAAAAAAACAAAAGCCTTTTTTAAATTGTCGACGTTTAGCAACTTTATTGTTGCATCCTCAGGGACTTATATAGGTAGATTGTATATCCTTCATTAAACCCATATTATCAGTCTTTACCTGCTCCGTTGGCCCACAGATATTTCCTAACCTCAAATAATACACCACTCTAACATAACAAGAAGATCATTAACGAAACCCATTTAGAAACTGAATATCTGGGAAAAATCTGGGACCAACCTAATAGGTAAAGACTGATAATACGGGTTTCATGCAGGATATAAAATCTGTGTCCTGAGGATGCAACACGGCGACTATTTAAAAATAGACTTAATCCCAAATAATATACCACTCTAACAAAATGTTTGTAATATTGTTCCACCACATTGGATTTTTACCAAAATATTACCAGCTCATCCCCATATGGCACTTAATTTTTGGTTAAAATTTGAAGTCAATCGAGTAAGTAGTATTTAGGCTATGTTGCGAACTGACAGAGAGAGAAACAGACTGACAGAACTGATAAAACATTTTTTTGACGTCTTGGGAAGTTAAAACGTGAACATATGTAAAATGTAAAGGGTGATTTTTTCACGATTACAAAATGTGACCGCGATTTTGTTCCGCCATCTTGATCATCATAGTTGATCGCTATACCACAATTAGTTATGGCGCATAATTTGGAAGCAATCCATTAAGTAGTTTTATTAGGCTGAATTTTTACAAATTTTATTATACCGCCATTTTTTTGAATCAACTTGATTGATAAAAAATAAAAGAATGAGTAACTTTTGAAAAAGCCTCCCATATAGGCGGAACATTAAGTAACTATTGTTTTTTACAAACAAACCTGTACGCTAGAAAATATCAATATATATATATATATATATATATATATATATATATATATATATATATATATGTATATATATATATATATATATATATATATATATATATATATATATATATATATATATATATATATATATATATATATATATATATATATATATATATATATATATATATATATATATATATATATATATATATATATATATATATATATATATATATATATATATATATATATATATATATATATATATATATATATATATATATATATATATATATATATATATATTTATATATTTATATATATATATATATATATATATATATATATATCTGGTTATATATTTAAAGTATAGAGTAACATCGGCTATAGAAACTGCTTATTATATCTTGAGAGTTTTATACTAGTATTTCCTTTCGTTTCTTAAATTTCCTTTTAAAAAAATAAGAAATAGCTGCTTTTTCATAGAAAACGGACAATCGGATTCGAGTGAAAATTCTCTGAATTGTTAAAACTCGATAGCATGTCGAATAGTTTTCGCTCCTCCTTCGTACCTATTCTACCATCCTCAAAGTGGGGACTCTATTAGCATCCCCAAGCGTGTCTCCTATGTTCCCTCTAATCTGTTCTCTCCCCTCGTGCCCTTGTATGTCGCCGTCCTCCTGTTGGGTGACGATATCACGTTGTCATGGAAACGCAGGGCAGAAATTGGGAATCAGTTCTGCCGCTTGCCAGAATTTTCGGGTCAGGAGTTTTGCTTTATGGACTTTTGAATATAATGTTAGGAATTTCCTAATATACTAAGTCATTTTTAATTTGAATAGTTTAAAACTAAATATTAATATTCAAAATTGAAACCATTCATGGCACAATTGTGAAAATGTATAACTCGAATTAATCAGTTAATAATGTAATTGTTTAGTCGAAGAAAATTAAATTTCTAGCGACAAATCTTTGCCTGAAAATGGTTAATCAGGAAAGCGACCGTGTATATTAAAAAGGGATTTTGGAACTTACTTAACAGATACAAAACATATTTTGACACTATCTAATGGTTTGCCAAGAGAATACATATGTATAGAGAATAGGTGCAGTGTTTGTCCCAAAATCAAGTAAACAAGTAATGGAAACTACAGAAGCACTAAAAATTACACTAATATTTCTATTGGCCTATCGTTTTGTCGATCTGCATGTGTGTGGTATACCCCAAAAACTACGATTGACTTCAAATTTTGCTAAAAAATCAAGAGTCATGTGTGGATGAAATAGTAATATTTTGGTAAAAATCAAGGCGAGACTTATCCAATTGGTATGAATTCTGGCAAAAACAGAAACGAACTGGTAAAATTTTAGTTCGAATCCTATGAATATAGCAAAACAAAATGCCGTCCTAACAAAATGTTAAAATCTCGTTTAAAATTACATATATTTTTTTATCATTCATCATCAGTCATTTTATTTGAGTAAGTATGATATGTGTATGTATGTTAGATCTCGACAAATAAAAATTGTGGAGATACAATAATATCACATTCAATGTGAATGAAACAGATCTATCGTTCTAAATTACTAATCATGAGAACTTTCGGCTTGACTGCCACAATATAAAAATGTAACAACAAGAAAAATGCATACAAAATAAATATCAAGAAAAAGAAAATATATAAAATGGTAAATTGGGCTTTAGCCGTGACATTCCTCATAACCAGTTCGTAACCTAACCTAACTTACCCTAATGGTTAAAAATTTCTAGAGTTTGTATGTAAAACACACATTCTCGATTTGACCTGTTAAAAGTAATCATTTTCAATTTGGAATACGGGCATGAATGATTTTTTTTTAAAAATTTGGACATTATGGTGAAATTTTTGGAGGCAGATTTCTTACATCAAAATAAACTTGAATCCATCAACGCTTTTAAAAGGAAATTTTAGGAACAAACCGTTTGCGGACCACTGCCAAAAGCTTGATCCTCAATTCGTCGACTGTCAGCCTATTATAGTACATTTTTGAAGGCAAAGTGCGACAGGACATTTTTAGGAACATTTAGCTTAACGACATGGCACAAAGTATACGTAATTTTGGTCCTGTGAAACCTTCTTTGATGTTTTAATATGTTGTTACGGATTAAGGAAACTTTTTTACTACTGCACCAGACCTCGCAAACTACAGGGAGTGTCAGAAAAATGTAGTCAAAAGTGGCATATCTTGCAGCCGACACTGTGCATTTAATTATTATTTAAGCACATATTTTTAGGGTCAGTCAGGGTAAATGGAAATGGGGTAAATGAAAACAAACTCTCTATTTAAACATCCCGCTTTTAAATCTGAAGTACACCTGTTGGTTGCTCCTAATATTCATAATGTCTCATGATGGTGAACGTTTAAGGTGAAGGTAAGTTGATTTAAATTATTTACTACAATATAATTTGACTCGCATTTTTGCTGAAGCACTCAAATAATTTTTTTTTCCGTTAAAAATATGTCGATATTGTTAGTCTTAACTTGAATCACGGTAAACAAATGGTGTGTTAACACGTTATTTTTAATGTTAGGTCAATAATATTGCTCAGATGAAAACTGCCAGGTATTTTCATTTACCCCATCCATATACCACGTTAGGGTTAATGAAACCCTATGTTTGAGATAAAAGAAAACATGTTTCCTTTTAGCCCAAGTCAGTGTCAAATCTTTCAGATGTCACGAACCTATGTTTAAAAGAGATCGGTGCCTCAATATTCAGCAGAAAGCTTACAAAGAGTGGTGGTGGCTGATATTTCTACCGATAATTTAACATATCGGCAAGCTTCTGATGTTTACAGAATACCAGTTTCCAACATCTTCAGTCGAATAAAAGGTCGTAAATTTCCCAAGGAGAATTAGGTGGTGGGAGAAAGTTTACTTTGACACCTGAAGTGGAAAATGATATGGCGCAATGTCTCATGGAAAGATCGAAAATGGACTATCCTTGATCAAAAGAAGAATTGCTTCAATTAGTGCAAAGCTACGTGGTACAAAATCAGATAAAAACAAGCTTTAATGATGGAAAACCTGGACACGATTGGTATATTGGGTTCATGTTACGCCATCCAAGACTGAGCTTAAAAAAACCTGAACATCTCCAGAAGTCAAGGATGTTAGAAAGAAACCCAGAAGTAGTTTATGACTTCTACGATAAACTGGTGAAAGTAGTTGCAAATTACAATATCCCACTATCATTTACCTTTAATGCTGATAAATCGGGGTTTAACTCAGATCCTTCAAAAGTCCGTTGCATAGGCATCAAAAGATCTACCTTGAGTCGCGTTAGTGGGGCTTAAGTCGAGAAAACACCACAGTCTTGGCATGTGCGGCAGCAGATGGCACAATACTTCCACCTCTGACTATATTCAAAGGAGCTACGGTCTAGGCATGTTGGACATCACCCGCTGCTTTCCCTGGAACAGTATACGCAGGATCGCGAAATGGCAAGGTTCATCTGAGCCAGAATTGTAGAAGCTAAGTCTTGTGAGTTAATAACAGAATCCCTCAACTCTTCACCAGTTACTGTTACTGATTCTTCTACTCTCATAAGTTGGAAGAGATAACGGCCCAAGATAATTCAAAAATCAAAAACTAGCAAAACTGTAGTACTACAGAATAAAAGTTCAGATGAGGATTCAACATTTATGTGTTCAGAAGTGATTAAAGACGGACATTTTAGAAGACAATAAGAAAGCCGAAGCCGAAGGCTTTGAGAGTTCGGACGAAACAGAGGAACATGCCACTTGCAGAACTGCGCGAAAAAATAAAACTGAAAGTTGGAGACTTGATTGATAAGTGTGAAGTTTATTTACAATCTCGGTACTAAAAAACCTAGAAACATTTTGTTGCAAAAGTAGGTTACTTGGATATTAACACATCGGCTTTTTGACAATTAATGTAATATTAAAGGAAATATAAAGAAATTTAATACACATTTTTCCCATTTAGTAAGTAATTACGCTATTCATCTGCAATAAGAAATTTTGAGGCATGTTGTCAAAAGTTAATTTGTATCCACAAATATAGGCAATTTTTACAAATTAAGGTTTGAACAGAAAACTATTCATAATAAAATTTCCAGGTGGAATATCAAGATTTATGATTTATATTTGTTCGCTATCAATATTTTTATATTTATTTTATAATCTTATCATCAAAAGTATTGAAATATCATTCACATTTTTGCGTATACGTATTTAAAAAAAAACTCCTCCCAGGCTTTATGGTGCATACGCTATATACCCTCTCAAAAATATATGGATTGCACAGGGTTGTAAAAGTCTAAATGTAGGCAAAAAATAATTTTATTGGAATAGCTTTGATTTGATATATTATTCAAATACCATGAAAACGTTTCTTATTTAAACTAAATATACAGTTATCTACCAAGCCCAAAAGAACCCAAAATTAAAATATGGTCATATGGCTCTAATTTGTCAATGACAACAATGTTTTTGTTGTCACTGTTTGCCCCTTCGCACTATGGAAAATGGTAAACCAAACGCATATCAAAAATGCATTCTGGCAGTGTACTATCCAAAATGTTTTGTTCATTGGATTTACTAGTATGCTTATTAAACTTTAATATAATGCAGGTATTTTCCAAAATATAACTAAGATATTTAATTTTTTTAGTGTTAAATGAAGATTGTTTTCACATGTGGCCAATTCGAGTCTTTTTATGTGTTATTTTGGAAGTAAATATCTTATTCAATTTTATAAACAGATCTTAAAATTTTTTAAACAACTGAATTTTTTGATTTTATTTAAACAACATAAGTGAGAAGAAAAAACTTAAACTTTAAGTTTGACAAAACTTTTAGCAGTTGCCCACGTTTCCCCACGCCTCTAATATTATGTGAGTTTGTAGCTCAGTAATACATTAGTCACATTTAAAAAATCAGTTGCAGCTTTTTGCGGTTTCAGAAGTTATTCGGGAAAATATGACAAGTCGTGACTCCTGAAATTCCAAGTTCACATCCTACCCCCTACCCTCTAGCTCCTGAACGGCTTAACATAGAGCAAAAAGGTTTGCATGGTCATGTCTTAGTTTTGATGTTAAAAAAAGCAAAGTTGTCAATTTTTGACAGCTTAGCGACGTTTATTTATTTCTGTTCTTATCCAATTTTTACGATTTAAGAGAAACCTTACAACTTTTGTATTTGAACTTATTTCCTACACCTATATATTAATAAAACTGCCAGAGCTTGCCGTCAAAATATGAGGAACTACCCTGTTCACACTGTACAGGGTATCCGAATTTCGATGGTTTTGTGGGGTATTTCCCTTATTACTGAAGATAGAGAGATGCGGTTTTCGCAACACTGTGCTACATTTTTGTGAAACCAAAGAAGCCATAAACAAATTTTTCCTAGCTCTCTTCGTTTTTGAGATACAGGGTGAAATTGAAAATTTTGCGTTTTTAGGTACCCCTCGTATCTCGATGGCCTGGCAACTTACCGAAAAGGTGAAAACTAACTTCGATAGAGTTTTTTGCGTAGAATCCAGTGGCATAGTCAGTTTTTGGTTAGCTACTATCGTTTTCGAGGTATAGACTAAAGTTGAGTTTTTTAAATGGGATACCCTGTATATTTTTTTATATTTGGTTTCCGCTCATTTTTAGCTTCTCAAAAATATATAATACTTATATATATTATATTTATTTCAATCCGGTATCGACAATTAAGTCAATTTAAAGAAATTTTAATCTGTTTTTCTAGAAGGCCATGAAAAGTGTGTGTTAATTTTCTAAATCTGAATTATCTGTACCAAAGTTTGTTATAATATCATTATTAAACAATAAATCAGTTAACAAAGATTCATACTATTTAATTTTTACGCTAGGGAAACACACAAACATCTAAGAAATCTACTAAAAACACATATTATAAACTAAAAATATATACATACGTACGACGATAATTGAATTATTTTTCTAATGTTGACAATAAAATTGTATTCTGTCAAATACTTACTATTGACTAAATTAGAAAAAAAGGCTATGCAGGGTGTAGAAATTACAGATACTATTCGAGCTGTTCCCCATTATACCTTATAAACATATCACACATCTTTCTCTTCTTTCTACTTAGTGCGTTAAGCATAATCATTTGGCGAGCTTGTAAATATCTAAAATGCTCTTCTTGTGTCCTTTTGTAGATCTTCGATCGTGTGGTGTTGCCTTTGGTAGATGATGCCTTCAAGATATCCCCATAGAAAAAAGTCTAGAACCGACAAATCTCGCGACCTAGGCGGCCATCTTACAGCCCCATTTGTACCAATCCAGCGACCTAGAAATTCATTTTCTAAAAAGGTACTAATAGTCCGTGCATTATGAGCCGGGGCACCATCTTGCTGAAGAAAAATATTTTGTAATTGTGCCAAAGGAATATTATCTAATAAATCAGGAAGCGTATTTTCCAGTATCTCTAGGTACCGGTTTCCAGTAAGACTACCGTTATAAATGACATACCTTATTTTTGTGCCAAGGATAAAGCAGGACACGCTAAATCCAAACCCGCCTTGTTGTTCGCGTGGAAATATAACGTGTTCATTTTCTTTGGACCAGTATCTATTATTGTGTCGATTTAGAATACCTGCACTTGAGATATATGTCTCGTCAGACCATATAACTCTTCTTTCGAAATTTATTTCGGTATTAGTCATATGAATGTACCAATTGCACAAATCTATGCGACGCTGCGCATCTCCCGGGGGAAAATGTGCACTAACTTATATTTATATGGTTCGAAATTGTATTTTTTTAGAATAGTCTGCACTGTTGGCTTAGGTACTCCCACTTCATCCTCGACTTTTTGACAGGAATTTGACGGATTGATTGCAACGGCAGCTAAAACATTAATCTCTTCAGTTTCCCGAGTTTCGTTGTAATATGATTTCGGTCGCGGTACTTTGAATGATCCGTGATTGATCAGATTTACTTTTATTCTTAAAAATGTTCTCTTATCGGGCTGTCTTCGTTCTGGGTATTTATAGGGAATAAATGATATATAGAGTATAGAACGACTATATTATTAGAATAAGAAAGAGAATATTAATATTATTATTCTGAAAAAAAGTCACAAAACTAAAGTTTTATTATTATCTATACTTTTGTTTTTCAAAAACACTGAGAGTCCTTCTACATCGGCTATCACTAGTTCCGAAAGGCCCTGGTTTAAGAAGCAAAGTTATTTTGTTGACTTAGTATTACTCCTGTCACTTACCGGATTAGATACATCTCTGACGCTTCATCAGGATTTTCCTGGCACTGTATAAAACAAACAAGCATGTCATATTCCAAGTTTTCGAAATTCGCAGCCATTTGATATTTAATAAACGGACAAAGGCAATATTTGATTAAAATAATTTAACAATGACAAATGCTACTTAGTTTCTACAATGGCTCAACAGAATCTATATATTCTTTTGTTTAATCAAGTCATGGCCGCCTTATTTTATTTAAAACAGATCTTGGGTATTTCTAAAACATAAATTAAATAGTTGTAAGTATATTCAAACAACACAATTGTCAGCATTAGAAAACTATTAAATCCAACGTCATTTGTTGTAAATAAAACATTTTTAGTGTATAATAGGTATATATTTTTTTTATTAGATTTCCTAAGTATTTGTGTTAGTTGTGTTGTCCAGGGTAAATACTAAATAGTAGGTATGTATCATTGTTTATTGATTTATTGTTTAATTATGATATTATAACAAACTTTGGTACAGATAATTCAGATTTAGAAAATTAACACACAATTTTAATGGTCTGCTAGAAAAACAGATTAAAATTTCTTTATATTAACTTTATTGTCGGTACAGGATTGAAATAAATATCAAGTGTTATATATTTTTGAAAAGCTAAAAATGAACGGAAATCAAATATTAAAAAATATACAGGGTATCCCATTTAAAAAAACCCAATTTTAGTCTATACCTCGAAAACGGTAGTATCTAACAAAAAACTGACTACGCCACTGGATTTTACGCAAAAAACTCTATCGATGTTAGTTTTTGTTGCCAGGCCATCGAGATACGAGAGGTACCTGAAAACGCAAACTTTTCAATTTCACCCTGTATCTCAAAAACGAAAAGTGCTAGGAAAAATTTGTTTGTGGCTTCTATGGTTTCACGAAAAAGTAGCACAGTGCTGCGAGAACCGCATCTCTCTATCTTCAGTAATAAGGGAGATACCCCCCAAAACCATCGAAATGCAGATACCCTGTACATATATTACTATGTAACACGAATTGGCTACACATTATAAACGTTCGTTCTTTTTTACTTTTCTCAAGTAGGAAGACTGCGTTTCTTTGGTAAATCTGAATTAATATGCATCCTATCTAGTCTATTAATTTCGTCTTATTTTTTTGAAAAATTATTTAGAAGAAAGGCTTAGTTGAAGCGAGGATGCTTAAATAAACACACTGTATATGTAGGCAATTAATTTTAGTATAATGTTTAAAGTGTTATAGTTTGAATAACATCTTAAAAAAATCCACAAGCAAACGACAACCCAAAATTCGTAAGCTTTTTTCCAGTAACCATGTATTATATTAAAAATAAATCCGAATAAGAAACAATATTTGTTGAATCTATATAATAGCTTTTACCCTTATACCAACTACTATGTTCATGCAAAGTTTGAAAGCAATTTCTCCAAGACAAGTTATAGATTTTTGATATGAATCAGACACACTGCGTCTCGTTGGTCTTATAAGAAACGCGACTAATAATAATTTGGCACGTATGTAAATGCCTGAGATTTATGAAGGGATGCCTCCTCCCCTAATATTTTTTCCTGTTGTCAAAATTTCATCTAATCGATAATTTAATATGCAGTTCTGTTGACACTTAATTAATAGAGTTGGGAGGATCTAATATCTACGTTACATAAAAGTAACTAATTTATTCTTATGTAACTTAGATACTTTTTTAATTTTGGAAAAATATCTTATAACTAGATACTTTTAGCGATTACTTTTAAAAAGTATATTTAGATATAACATGTCCCTTTAGTTACAAAAAGTAATTTTAGTTATAAAGAAAACTATCTCAGTTACGTATTTCAGTCGTCATATATTTTCCTAGCAAAAAATTTCAAGAAACCTTGAATAGTGTTGACTTTGTATGCATTCCCGCCGACATAATATGTTCCAGGAACCATATTATGGTCCAGTAAAAAAATAAATTTTTTGGGAGTGACTTGTCACTGAATCGATGTCAATACTTTTAAAGAAAATTATCTGCTTTAACATGCAAACGTTTTACCGCGCATGAATCTCTTAATTTATAATGGGTCTAATTTTATTAAGGCGTTCAAGGAATTCGGTGTTCTATACATTTCAAATGAAGGATCTGATGCAGAAGTGGATGAAGATGTTTCAGAAGAAGTATTGGTTCCGATAGTTTTAAATGACATTTAGAACCAAAGTCAGTTACCGAATCATTTGTATAGGCCACTCAGTAAGCCTAATTAGAAAATCAAACATTTTAGACAATAGACAATAAACAAATTATTGTACAAAAGTAGATAAGACATGTCAACAGAGAGATGTATGATCCGAAAACCCTTACTATTAAACACACTATCTTATTTGCAGTTTAAATGATTGATAACTACACAGTTAATAAAAAATAGTACGTAATAAAGGACATACATGTTTATAACAAACAAAGTTCATGCTGAATATACTCTAACTAATAAAAAGTAGGGTATTTATTTGTATTGTAAAAGGTGCTATGATTTCAATCCTTTTTATATTACCTGGTAGTAAGTTAAACAGACTGCAATTTAAGTAATGACTAGCTTTTTTAACATATTCATGATACAAAAATTTTCTTTATTTCGTGTCGGATAACTGTGAAAGAAGCTATGCGAAATGAAGTTGTCTTGATTGTGATATATATACACCAGGAGTTTATATTCATATTTGTTACTGTTAATACTTTTTTAGTTTTAAAAACTTTCCTACAGGATGCCTCATATAACAAGTTAAAGATCAGTCTCATGATTATTTTCTGTATAACCAGCACTCTGTTCAGGTCCTGCGCGCTTTCCCATACTGTCAAACAATAGGACATGGCTGGATATGCATTAGCGTAGTAGACAGTTACTAAATTAGAAACACTTAATGAGTTGTTTAAGGATTTAATCATAAAAAAACATTTATTTAGTCTCGAACAAACATCATCTCTATGCAGAGTCAAGGTAAAAACTTTGAACTACGGCTAACAGGCAAAGTCATATTATGAACTAAAATATTTAGATTTATTGGTTTGCGCATTTTTGTCTTAAATTCCATAGACACAGTCTTTGATAGATTTATTATAAAGTTGTTTTTTTACACAAATTTGAGAACTCAGTCAGTGTTATCTTAATCTTCTCCTCCAAAACATTCTCATTTTTGGCGGAGATGACTATGATCGTATCATCAGCGAACATAAAAACGATTCAACATGAAATATATTCTGGTGAGTCATTTATGAATAACAAAAAAATTAGAGGACCCAGGAAACTGCCTTGAGGAGTTCCTAAGTCACAATTTGTCGTTTGTGAAAAAATATTACCTATTTTTATTTTACATTTTCCACCCTTCACGAAAGAATTAAGCTATTTACGTAATGGTTCTTTAATACGTAGCCTTTCAAGTGTATGGTATTAAATGCCATTGTTTGATCAAATAGCAGAGCTTCAACTTTATCATTTTTATCAAGTTGATTATTTATAGTTGACTGTATAGTAGAGTGATTTTCTCTAAAACCATGCTGATGTGAGATTAGAATTTTAATTTTCTCGAGAAAGGGAGTTAGCTTGTTGTAAATAACCTCTTCGAAAACCTTTGAAAAACAGTCAAGTAAAGATATAGGCCTATAATTTTCAATTAAAAGAGGATCACCCTTTTTAAATACAGGTAAGATATTAGCTTTTTTTCAGCCCCCCGAGTAAAATATCTGCATAAACCGACATATTTATCAAATAAACCAAACAAACAATTACTTTAAAAGAACACTTCTTTAGCAAAGCAATAGGTACCTCATGTGGCCCTGTTGATTTTTTATTGGGCAATTTTTTTATGGCAGACCTAACATCCCGTGGTGTTACATTAGTATATTGAAAGTAATTAAAACGCTTTTTGACGATAGTTTGATTTATTTTTAACAACAGTATATAGATAATTACTAAAAATATTTGCTGGGTCTTCTGCATTAGTTTATTACATTATCTTTGTTTTTAATAAATTAATTAATAACTTTCGGTCTTCAAGATGACTTTCTAAATTTAATCTATTTTTTTTTTGCTATTCAATTTTGATGACACCTAAATCTGTTCTAACCTGGACATCGGTCAGCAGTATTTACATCAATGCTGTTATAGAAGACCTCCTCCGAATCATCTTCTTATATGTTATTTTCTGAAGATTTATCGCACACTTATTTTGAAGCCATTTTTTATTGCTACACAATAGTTCATTGTTTGCTTGTGGCACCGGTAACTTTTTAAACAATAATAACTCAACTAGTCTATTTTTACGGAGCTTATTTAACTCCACACTACACGACGCAAGCTTATGGTGCCCATCTTGAATACTTTAAAAGAAATAAATTAAAATCATGCCTTAAGATCACAACATATGGCAAGTAAATTATTGGAAAAAGAGCAGATAAACCAAAGTCTGCCGAAATCATTAAAAATATTTTAGGGCACACATTAGGCTATCCTGGAATTACTATATGGAATTCTCAAAATGAAAGTAAAAGGAGAAATTGCCGTATTTGTTCGAGAAATTCTTCCTAAAAGCGCAAACTATTAATAACACAGACTTGTTTTGAAATTATTAGGTAGTCTAAGGAATGAACTCGAAAATATTAAGTCTCAGAGTTTTAAATATATGAGTCTTCGAAACTTGCATTACATCCATGCACAGGAGAATTAACGAGCGTTTTGAATTGTCTGCAGAGGATTAAAATGCTATAATTACCGGTGGCACCAGCTAAACGAAAATGGCTAAGTATATTTACATACCATGTACGACAGTACTCAGGCCCAATAGTTACTTAGCAAGGAAACCGAAATATACAGAATTAATTTACACAGGTGAAAAATAAGAGACCTGCATCTACAATATTTAGGCTAACTTCAATATCAACTGATTTTTTCAATTTGATTGCAATAATTGAGCAAACACCACCACCACGTCTCTGACGTTGATTTCCTTCCGGCCAGTGAAATAGAAAGCTATATAGACCCGCACACAATACAGTACTTACTAGACACCGATGGAGATTTGCACATGTTAAATAAATATGAATTTATTAAGAAAGCTTTTTTTTTTAATTCAATAACCCTCTGTCATCTTCAGCTCTCGCCGTTCGGCTTTAATTTTTGGGATTTAGTATTGTTCACGTCAAATCACATTAAAATGGTTGAAAATACCTGTATGTGAAAATGTTTTTTATACAATGCACTTTAAGTTAATTTAAATGTATCGTTTAAGTGGCAACAAAATTGAATGTCAATATAAGATTTAGTTTGGATTAGTTTTTCTCAGATGCAATACATTTCTGAGTCGTAGATAATTTATTTACCCTGATAGGTTTTTGATATCTTGGTAGGCATTGTTCAATTACTATAGATATATAATAAATACCTAATAACTTGTTTAATATAGATATACTACCTATTTTAACCCCAAAAAGTAAAGAATCTTTTTAGAATAACTAGTTAGTTTTGAAAAGTAACTTACAGATTTTAAGAGCTTAGTTACTTTTTATTAAATGTATCATCTTGGAAGTAAAATATTTAAAAATTCGGACTGAAAAAACTGCTTAATGGATAGATTTCAAATTGTCTGCCATAGCTAATTGTGGTAAAGGGATCAACTAGTTAGTTTTTCATTGCATTGCATTACTAAGTCTCTCAAGGCAGGCTCATACTTTGTTCAGCTGAAGCCGGTTTTCCATAAAGCTTGTACATGGTTCTTTATAAATGAATCCCAAAATCCCAACGGAGATTTTAAAGTTTTATTTAGTACTTTTTAGCCCAAGATCCATATTTGGATAGACTCCTAGTCCCCTTGGCCAGTCCGACCCTGCTGATGCCCAAAACCCACACAAAAATATATGTATAATAATATTATAATGAATAAATAAAAATGCTTTGATGAATTGGTTATAAATAGTAAGTTTTGTCACTTTTGAGTACTTGTACTTACATACTATGATTTTTATCACTATTAAAATAATTATAATTGGATTATAAGAATAGTAAAAGTAGGGGTCGTTTGGGTCAAAGAGCAGCCAACTAGCAGCAATCTCGGAAACGTTTATATATATTTACAGGAGTAACGATTTATTATAATTTTTTGTAGTAAATATTTTAATTTCTATTAATATGGCTGGTTTAAACAAAAAGAATTTATCAAGGTGTCATAACTTAGTTATATTTTGTCTAACGTTAAGAATCAGAAAATAAGAGTAGGTTATTTCTAAAGCAACAAAAACATTTCAAATTTAAATAAATCCAAATGATTATGTTTTCTTACTCCAGAAAAAAAAGGAAAACATTCAAACAGAATAAATAAAATTAATTATGTTTTGTTTTAAGAAGTGTTCGAGGATATAAATAGTTTTCTCAGGACAAAGTCGCGCTATTGTCGTTCTATACAAAAAATAAAAAGTTTTAACATCAAATTCAATTTGGGTTTTTCAAACCAAAGAAAAATCTGTGCTGGATATGCGTAACATTGAATAATTTTAATGAAACGGAAAAAGACAAAAAAAAAGAAAATATTAAAAGGAAGAAAAGATATGAAGATTGGAAAACGAAAATAATAAAAATATATCTTCGAAAAGACAAAAATATATTGCTTTGTTCATTCGATTTGCAAGCTGTTGCCAGATGGAAATGTACCTACATTTTATACAAACCGAAAGAACACATCAAAAAATTTTTTCTACGAAACGTCTTACCCAGAAAATGATTAAAATACAACGTTATAGATATTAAAAGGAAAACTCGAACAAAACGAGGGAAAGCCATGCTAACTCCTGTCTATGATAAACCACCAATTACACTAAATTTTTCATTTGTTACATGATTACATATGATTTTAAAAATTGTCCTATGATGCTGTAACTTTTGACACCTCATTATTTTTTAATATTTCTTTTGTGCATTTGAGTAATATTACTGAATATACATTTTAGCCTTCCATTTGAGATGGCAAAACTTTTTTAACAAATTAAAATTTAACTATTAAGACGTGAAAGTGACATAACTGGAAAGTTAGTATATCCATTATATCGTACATTGACGACATGTTTTCTTTTTTGCACAACTCGGCCTGCAGCACATCTGAATCTGGACGAAAAACTTACGAATAAATGCCTATCAAAATCAGATCACGTGTTATCTAGTGTATCGTTAGAAGTATCTTTTTATCGCTCTTTTTAGTATTCATTCCTGATTGCCCATTAGAGAAAAAACTGGGGACGATTTCCGTGTCCAGCGACAACAAACGCTGCTGGGCCCCCTGAGTGAGCCTGAATAGGGCTTCGATAAGCAAATTACAGGAATCAAGACTGTCACAACACGGACTGCCTCCTGCGACCCCACGTCGCACGCAAAAAGGGTGTAATTTGCGTCCCCTCGGGGACAATAGGACGACAATTGTCGATCAAGGCAAGACAGAGTCGGATCGGAAAAATCTTCGAATGATACCAAATCAACGCGTGTTTTTACTTTCCTCGTAACAGGGAAGTATTGTAATCGTGAAAAAATCGTCCTCCGAAATTTTCAAAATTTTTGTTTTGAGATCCCTCGACCCCAAAAACATGTTATCCCATTTCCGTCAACCTGTTGGTCTATCTATCATTCTGTCTGTACGCAGCATAGTTCACAAACTACTTATCCGATTGATGGCCAAGGCTCATAAGGAGATAAAATGGTTACATTCTGGTAGAAATTCAAAGTAAGAATATTTATATATACTTAAGATAATCAAGAAAAATAACAAAACCAACAAAATAAATAATAAAACCGCGAATGAATTAAAAAAATAACATTCATTAATCCTTTATTTTCTCGGAAAATCTTTCTCTTTGTCCAAAAAAACATCTGTTCGTTGTTTTGGTTTATATTCTGCTATAGGACGGTCCCTTTTAAGCATCCAATAGTAGTCGGCCATCTTTTTGACATCTCAACGGCCTTGATATCGCCTTTCCATCTCTTTAGTGTCTTGGTGAAAGCGCCTCCCTTGCTCTTCACTGACATCACCGAAGTTATCCGGAAAATAGTCAAGATAAACAGGTAGAAAGTGAATTTTTCTGCTCATATTACAACTTTCTGAATTTATCCAACATGTATTCAACAATATTTTTAAATTCTGGGTCTTTGTAGTTTCCTGGAAACTTATTTATAATATCTTTTAAAGGTATCCATGTTTCTTTGTCATCTTCCAGCATAACCATCTCAATTTCGTTACTTTTTTATTTGTGGCCCAACAATAATTACTTAGTTTAATTTCAGAAAGACCCGGAAATGTTTCATACAAGTATTTGAAACAACCACCATGTTTATCTAGAGCTTTGACAAATTGTTTCATCAGTCCCAATTTTATATGGAGTGGTAAATAAAATTTTCTTGGGGTCAACTAGGCCTTCCCGAATTACATTTTTGAAACCAGGTGTTAAATTTTTTCTTGGTGGCCAGTTTTTTTCAGTCCAGTGGTCATTTATTGTTCTACTATCTCACTCACATAAGAAACATGGGTATTTGGTATATTGACAGAAAAGCAATGTGAAAATTTCAAGGTCGCCACATAGAACCAAGTTGTGTTGCTTATAGTTTATTTTTAAAAACAGTTCTTCAAGATTTTCGTAATTTTCTTTTAGTTGGGTTGAATGACCAACATGAACAGATGCATATAAATTGCCATTGCGTATAGTAGAACAGCTTTAAGGCTTCTCTTTGACGAGCTTAAAAAGTCTCTACTCGGTAGGTTTGTATTCAGGTGCACCAAGGTGGATAACCAACCCAGATACATTTTGGCAGTATACAAGTGAACCAGCTGCGGCGAAGTAATCGACAAATTCAACCCCGCCATTTCTATATCAATAAAATGTAGTTCCTGGGCCAAGTAATTTTTTTTCTTTTAGCCTGGATTCTAAAATCTCAAAAAGATCTTTTGGAAGTCCTAAATTTAGTTCTAATTGAGAAAATAGCTGCGGTTCACTGGTTCTTGAGGTAGGTGCTAAAAAATTGTCAGACTCTGTATACGTTAAGATTCGGATTCGATATAAGACAGCAATACTTTAGTTGGGCTAGGTGGGGGGCATCAGTGGAACTGGCTGTATTGCTGACGAAAGATTGGGATAGTTAATATACTATTATAATATAGATTTTGTGGTATGACCTTTAACATCAAAAGGCAAAAATAGCAGTCGTCAGTGTGATTTCTAGGTTCTCTCCAGGGGCCCAATTCTTGAAGTCATACGGATTTCAGTCGTATACGAATGATATTCGAACGACAGATTCGCATACTAACAAAAATCTTAATTCTTGAACACCATGCGGAAAATTTCCGTATCCGGATTTTTTATTCGAAATGGTCTCGAACAAGCAATGTGGCAACATTGCAATTCTTCTTTTTTTTTACTAATGCCCGAAAAAATATGATAAAAAAGAAGAGATGACATAACTTACAACCTTACTCTTTTATTATTTATTTCTGTCAAAAAATGTAATATGCAGTAAGAATCCCATAATTTTGTTATATTTTTGGCTGTTTGCTGTTTTTATTTTCTTCAAATTCTACTATGGATCATACGCAATCAATTCTGTTACCATAGGTTTGGATAGCTGATATATTTTAATGAACTGATTGTCATTAAGTTCTTGGAAAGCATCCCTATGCTGAAAGACTAAGCGATGATTATTCGCATCAATTTCGGCATTTTCCAGTGCCTCAACCGCCAATAAAAGGGCCATATCTTCTAAATTAGCCATACTTAGTAAACAAACCTTCACACGCAAAAGTTATATATGTAAATATAAACAAAATGTGTTAAGTTTTAGTTCGAGAAGATCTGAAAAAATTTCAAACGCCGTTTTTTCAGAAAAACTGAGATATAAATTATTGACAAATTATAAAAACCAATGACATTTGACATTTTGATTTGTCACAATAAGGTTAAAATTACCTCAATGCGTATACGGAAAATCAAATCCGCCTAGCTCGACCCATTCGATGTCAATTCGTACAAAAAAAGTCGCATACGGATTTCAAGAATACAAATCCTCGATTTTATTCGATTTTTTTCCGAATATCGCCAAATCCGTATACGGATTTATTTCAAGAATTGGGCCCCAGACCATTTGTATTCCTAACGGTAAGACTTTTCTTGTTCCTTTAAACTAATGTCTCAAGGCTTCCTCGCAAATCTTGTAGATAACATGTAGTGCCCAAAGTTTATCTTGGTGTTAAGTTTCTTTTAAACTTTTTCACTACGAACTGTCCACAAATATAATAAAAGTCATCAGGTGTATTTTTACAACACATTCTAGACATTTTTTATAGAAAGTGCACAACGAAACACTGATTGAATTAGAAAACAAGATAGACAACACTTCTTTGAATATCACGTTGACACTAATTAATATGGCTCTCTGTTCTAAATAAACCGAGTCTCGGGGAATCACCAACTGTACTCTAGTTACTGCTGGTAAATCCCCCAATAAATGTTCAATTTAGAACGAGGTTTCAGTGCGTGTCTCAACGTTTTGAACAAGAAGAAGAAATTTAATTTAATTTGCTGTGAATATTCAGAGATAATAACTTGATATTGGTTTACAAAAAAAAAATCGTGATAGAAGCAAAATGGTCAATTAGGTAAATATAAGTCCTAATTAAGCAAAATAAAATTAAAATAGCTTGATTACAAATTTTATGCAGGCCTATGTAATGTTATGAAAAATAAATAAAAACCTTTAAAAAATTGAAATAAATTACAGTTCATAGACTTTGAATAAAGTTATTACCAAATAATTATATGCATATATATACTGATTAATGTATGTAGTGGATTCTGTACGAGGAAAGTTGTGGGTAAAGCTAAATTTACCGATTTTTTAATAAACATTGAATTCATAGTTCATATTTATTTCGTAAAATAAATATATATTTATCACTTATACAGACTAATATCGAAAATCGAAAATTTTACTGTACTGATAAATCGATAAATATCGAAATATCGATAACTACGACATATCGATACCTAGTGGTCCATCGTTAAGTATCGATATATCGATAACTATCCATATACTGAAAAAAATGTCAGTCCCTATACATATCTATTAGACTTAAGCAATATTACCTACTAATTAAAAATAAAAAAAATGTTTAAATTGCTACAGCTGAACACCATCATTCCACTAGATAAAGGAGATTTAATTATTTTAAGGAGCCAAATTGTTTCGAAATGAATATTTTATTTAGAAATTTCTGTAACGGATTTTTTTGCGGAAGAACGAATAATGGAGTGAAGTTAGATTAGCAAACTAGTTTTAATCTCGTTTTTTAATAACCCTGAATTTTAAATAATTAATAATGTTACATATAAAAAAAAATTTCAATTTTGATTTTTTTTTGACGAATATCATAATACTCCGTCGATTGAAATTAAAAATATTCATTTTAATTTTATTTCAAAATTTTCTCCCTTATTAATATTTATTTAATTTTACCATAATTAAGTTGGTGTGTCAAAACTATATTTTTCAAAATATTTAAGAGAATCGGTAAAATCAATCACCATTTATATATATATATATTTTCCGAAATGCTTCCCTGTTCTAAGCACCCCTGGTGGATGATTATCTTGCTGCAGTATTGAAGGATGTTATTAGGCATCAATTGATATGGTTATGTGATTACCGGAGGCCGGATTGCCGCTGTAATTAAATTATTACATATCTTAACCCCCTTTTTGGCCGCAAGGGGGCGGAATATCTCTTCTCCCTGTCACTTCGTATCTAAATAAAGTTGCCTAACATTTTTATTTATGTCATAAACAGAAAGCTTTTATTATATTCATACATTCTATTTAAAATCCGAATTTTTTAGTTCATTTTTAAATAAATAAATGCTAAATTGCTTTAATGATAATTTAAAATTTTTGAAAAAGCCGCCTCTAATGATTTAAAATTTTATTAACGGTCTGAGTATGGATAGTGTATTAAAATAAAATATAACAATAATTACGTTATTTATGGTTAATTTTGAAAAAAGTTTTAAACAATTACTAAAGAAATTCAGTATTTACCAATAAATGCAATAAAAAGTCATTATTACTATTTTGGTTTTTAAAAAAACATTTTTTTTTCTTTGGATAAATAATACTAAAATGTTATTTTATAACAAGAAAATTTAGGATGTTTCAGTTTTAAATGCAATTTTGCTTAGTTGTTTCACTTACTACGCCTAAAATTGCATTACCATTTGTGGTAAGGCCAACTAAACAAAATAAAACAAATGCCTAAAGCTCCGTGATTTTTTATCCGCTTTCAAAATTCTAAAAACTGACATTTAAAGAATTTTGATCGGAATGTAAGTAAAAAATTTGGAGTTTTTATAAAAAATATACAGATTCAAAATTGTCAAACATGGGTTATAAGTTGTCAAATAATGTCCCATACATGCTCACAAAATTTTAAATTGATATTTACAACAATAAGGAAAAAAAGGGGGCGTATATTAGTTGAGGTCACCCTGTATATACAGAGGAAATTGTCTTGGGATTTCTAGCTCTCAAATCTTTTTTAAAAAAA
Organism: Kuschelorhynchus macadamiae; assembly: GCA_030620095.1. NCBI lineage: Eukaryota > Metazoa > Arthropoda > Insecta > Coleoptera > Curculionidae > Kuschelorhynchus > Kuschelorhynchus macadamiae. The sequence goes on along the minus strand of JAUTXW010001589.1, from coordinate 144,840 downwards.
TAATTAGGTTTATTTTTCGGCACCCATTTTTATTTTGTCTTTGCTACAAACGTTTCGGCAGATATTCCTTCATCAGTGCTATTTGACAATGTGGTCTAAAGCCAAGAAGGTAACTTCCTGTGTTTCTCTAAAAAACAATTATGTCACAACACATTTAAATTATATATATTATATTATAGCATATATAATTTTTATTTTCAAAATAACACTGGCACGCTTGCGTCCGAAGTATTTCGACTCCTTTATTTCTCTTTATTTCGAAGTCGAAATATTTCGGACTGTAAGCATGCCACTGTATAATAATAAGAATTATATGTACTAGTGTCGTTCCATGTTGACATAATTGTTTTCTAATTAAGCACAGGAAGTTACTAGTTAGTTAAGTTGGTTTAAGACCACATTGTAGTATAGCACTGATGAAGGCATATCTGCTGAAACGTTTGTAGGAAAACAAACTAAAAATGAGTGCCGAAAAATAAACCGGATTTGTTTTCCAAAAAAGATCTGAGACCAGAAAACTCAAGTTCGGAGTTTCCTTCGAATATCCGAATATAAATTAATTGGTCCAGAATCTCAATAATTTAATTTTATAAATGAAAAGCATTAAAAAACACAATTATGTTTAATAAGTCTAGATGTCATTTCGCTTTTTAGCAAGATCCCCTACAAATTTGGACTTATTGAAAGTTGGACCAAAAATATTATAAGCAAATTCTAGGACCCCTGTGGGAGCCACACTCCTACCGTTTCTCAACATGTAATGGACGATCTGTTGGATGACTGCATCTTTAAATTACCTTTTCAAATACCGTTTATACAAAAAAATCATATCATATCTGCCCGCATAGGGGATAGAGGAGGTTCTACAGGTGTTTAATAGCTACAACTAATACATCCATCTTACATTTGAAAAGGAAACCAACAACAGCGTTCCTTTTTTGGACACTAAACTGATCAGGAATGAAAATAAATCATATTGTGCTATAACTCTAAAAAAATCAAAATCGGTCTTGTATTAGCTCTAAAAACACGGATTGAAAGAATCTCTCAGCCCGGTTTATTATATAATATCCTAAAAAAATTGTATGACATACTCTTAAAGAATTCATACCCCCAAAAATTATTATAAAAATTAATATATAATGTAGCTTCAATGGGTACTCAAGCAGAGAGAAAATGATGATAAAAAGACAGGGATCAAATACAAAAGATATCAAATATTGTATACAGTATTCTTTGTTCCGAATATGAAGGTGTACATATAAGGCAAATTTCCAGAGTTTTAAAAGACGTAATAACTTCACTTAAAAGCGAATGTAAGTTAAGGAAAAATACTTATGCTCTTTCAGAACACACTAACCAAACCGGGCACTTGTTTAATTGTAATGAAACACAAATGTCATGTAAAGAGGCCAATTATAACAAGAGACTAGAGATGGTAAAAATATATATAAAACCAAATTTTTTGAATAAAAAAACCGACAGAGACGATTTCAGTTCTATTTATGTAAATGTTTTCAATTTTAATAATCATAACAATAGTAATAGTAATTTGGATATCTTAAACGTGGCTTTATAGGCTTCGTTTTATACGTTATCAAATCCATATGCCAGTTTATAGTCAGTCTCCACAATCCAATATTTTTCGTTGGCAAAAAACATAGTTTTCAATAAAGTTTATTAATATATTATTAATAACAGCATATCAGTAGAAAATCATGGATATATTTAAGTCTCAATTAGACTGAAAACAAACTATAACATTCTTGACATAGGTTTAAAAAAAATAAATAAAAATGTGCATAAAAGATAAAAAACATTTCATATTGTAACCCTGAAAAGGTAGCAAAGATCAACGAAAGCTTGGCGTAACCAAAAAGCGATTTAAATATTATATATATATATATATATATATATATATATATATATATATATATATACCAACAGTTAAAAATGTGATGATTGACATGAGATATTAGAGAACTAAAATTTGATTTTAGTGTTAAGCTTTACTCCGGCGAAATAGTCAAAGAATCTAAGTGGAAGTTTCCCGAGCCGGAAAAAAGATAATTTCGAAAATGAGTGGTCTACATTTAAATTGCTGATCAGTTTTTCCGGTCGGCAAATTCCGGGCTTTTGTCGATTTGCGCGTTTGCTCTTTAAAATTCACGTCCAATTACGCCTCATCCCCGTGGCGGTTTTTTCATCATCCCCTTCTGATGGCAAATTCTTTTTATTGACTCTCCTTAGTTCCACTTTCAGTGGGGGATAGGTAGACACATTTTGTGATCTTTTTTGTTTTCTGACATTTAAGTTAACTTATTTAATCAAGTAACTTCACAACAAAAGAAATCTGAAAATGCAACTTATGTTTGTCTAAGATTTAAAATCAATCAATTTTAAAATAGCTTCTCAAGGCTTATACTTACGTCTGATGACTTGAAACAATTGCTGCCTTCGGATTTATATGTTTACCACATAAACCAGTCAAAAATTGATATGCTGTAGCTAGATTTTTTTCTGAAATATCAAAATGCTATTAAGTACAAAGGTAATAAAATTTATATAACCTCAATTTTAGAGAAATTCCTCAAGAAAGCTTATGGAAACACATTTGCATTAAGTATAATATGAACTATGAACCTTTAATTGGGGACGTTTTTGCAAATCTGTTTGTTACATAATTAAATAAAACATTCTGACGTTTACGAAAATATTGAAGTTTTTGGTATTTCGTGGCTACAATAAAAAAACTTTAAAAAGAAATATTTTTCTACCTTTAAATTTAAGCATATATATTCTCTAGGTTAGGTTAGGTAAGAAGAAGGGTATAAGTGCTATATGAAAAGTTTTTTTCCTTTTTTTTGTAGGAAAAACTTGTAAATTACCTCGTCTATAACTCCAAGCTGTAATAAGTAAAATTTCTAAAAAATTATGCGAAAACTATCTTTACAAATATTTTTTATACCGATAAATACATTTAATGTCCTATATATATTTTTTTTAAATGCGTTATATACAGGATACCCCAAATCTACACAAAACATCTGAAACCTATTATTCTGTTTATTTTGTTATTAGGAATTAACTCGAAAATATAAAGTATGTCTGAAATGACGTATTATTACAATTTCGTTTTGAAATTGTATTTTTTTTTGGGCTTAACGTATAACCCATTTGACCCCTAGTTTTGATTAGCAACGGCAAACAAATCTACATTTTGTTAAATAAAATGTGGATTTGTTTGACAAAACTTCATTATATTTAGATGATTGCTGTAGTAACATGATGTGTTTAGAATAGCGTAAATTGTTAAATGCTAGCTGACTTGTGAAATCGTCGATGAACTACTTTAAGCATTTTTACGCACAACTTATTGTCTCCTAGACACTCATTCTTAATATATTTCGAAAAATTGAATCATTTTGGAAAGATCCCTTTGAATCTTATCTAACAGAAAATAAATTTAATTCTGTGGTAAGTCAATTTGATTATTAAATGTATTGTTTAATGTAGTGTAAGACTGCATTGTCCGTCATTTTTCTCGAAAACGCTTTAATATTTCGAAATTGACGAGAAACCAATGTTTTTCTTTAAAACATTTGAACACATATGCAAATACAATCGATTTTCTGCTCTAGACCATACTACACAGGTATTTGTTGAAATATCAAATCTATGCAGCCTGATCGTTCTTTTTTCTTGTTTTTTGTGTTAATGGTCCTGTTGCAATCCGCCAGTACTATAGGTTTAGCTTAGTGGAGGGCATTTGCGGCTACGAGTGCCGACGTCGTGGGTACGATTTCCACCTTGGTCACTACGTTTATATCGAGCGGTTCAGGCAAATGTTACATATCATGCGCCAACTCATTCACATTAGTTAGTTGGCCGGATAGGGAAAGATACACACTTGTTAGTTGATAAGTTACTTCATAAAGTCCAAATACAGCATCGCAACCTGAAAGTTGACAGCTCAAGATCTGGACCTTTTCTAGCCAGAAGGAACGTCCATATGAAATTATTTGAGTATACCATAGATTTCTAAAAAAACACAAGAAATCGAGAACACAACGGAACTCTATGGAGTGTTATGTATTTGATAAAGATTTATTGAAAATTGTACGCTTTTCACAGAAAAAAATAAATTTAATATTGCATTGATTCATGTTAATATGTTCTTGGTATTAGCGAAATATTTATGAAGTTGAGTTGCACTTCTAAAATATTTACATCTTAATAAGAAAGAGTGTATAATGAAATACATTATATAGTTATGGAAACACATCTGTTCTTCTCGATATCGGCGACGGAAATTAATATTTTTTTCAAATAAATTTACAGCTATTAAGCAGAAGATAATACAAATTTACTACTAATAACCTATGTTTAATTGAGCAGTACGTTTGTCCTTTTACAATTAAAATGTGTTTGCTTGAAATATGTTATGTTTGGAAACAAAACAATATTTGCTTTCTTGCTATAAATATGTAGTTGTTTTAAAAAGGCATTAGTTGACATAAATGTAAGGTGTATTTCATTTAAATAAACAATTATTTAGATCAAATTTTTTAGTTCGACTTTGATTTTAAGTTATTTTATTATTAAATAATTATTGTTCCTAGGTTATAATAAAGTGGATTTGAAGAATTTATAGACTCTCTTGTTTTTAGTAAAAAAAATTATATATGATCTCTGTTTTTGCAGGTAAGTACACAGCAATATTATGTAATATGTCATTACGTCTTAAATTTAAATAATGATTACAACAAATAGGCAAATATTTTAAATGTTATTAAAAATTAAGATACTAACGTACCGAATTAATATATATTTGTTGCAAATACTTCAAATAATCTTTCAATTCTTTCCTATTTACTTACACATTACCTACAATTACTAAAGAAAAGACCAAAAATGACGCCATTTTCTTCTTGGTTATAAATATTCTAAATTTTACTTCCTACATAATTCACACTAAACATTAATATTTTGATCCTGTTTGTTGTAAGATTATTGAAATTTAAGGCCCATAGCATATATTACATTAGATAATAATGCTAAGTTCGTTTACATAAACTTACCGCAAATACAGGATTCAGATTAGTTTTTACTAAAAGCAAGGAAGTCCTCAAACCCCTTTATTAAAATCTGTTATTGAAAAGGATACGTTAATTGTCAGAAAAAGTAATGTGATCATTAAAATCTATGAAGGGCAGAAGGTTTTTCATTCACCCAGACCTACTATCGAAAAACCAATTTTTATCCAATTCTTTCGAAAATTCCCCGGAGCGGGCTTCTACACACAAAACAATCAAGACAGACAGGAATAATTCCCGAAAATACTATAGGGATCTTCGCTTTCATGGGATCTGGACTTTTTTTTGGCGAGAAGGCTGCTTCCATATGGAACTGTTTAAGTGTTCCACAGATCTCCTAGAAATACGAGAAACCCGAAACACAACTGAATTTTATGTACAGTTATGTATTTGATGAAGAACCCCGTTCATTTGAAAATGTAGAGATTAATGACCTGGTATTTTAGTACTTATTTGACTAAATACGTTCAATATATTTTTTTCATAAATACGGTGTACTCCAGTGGATTTGTATCTGTAATATTTTAGCATCATATACCACTGGATGTTGTCGACTGTCAATTTTATAGAAAATCAGCGAGTAAGAACGAGAAACTTATAATTAAGAGGATATCGGAAAAACTCTAAAATGCAGTCTCATTAACTGACGAAGTAAAAATGTCTCGAGTAAAGGTATACTGTTTTTTTTTAAGATTATCGAAAAGTCAGTATTTTTCAATATTTAATATTTTTATGTTTCATAAAAGTTTATCTGTTTGTTTATTGAAAAACTGTAGACTATCCGATATTTTGTTATAAAATTTAGATACATTTATTTTTATTCAAATAACAAAACGAGGTTTTTGCCAACCGACATCGTGGTTTCAAGGTTAACCCCCATATTTTGAATTTACCTGAAAATCCGATTCGTTCGTTAGACTAATGAGGTTTTTATTGGTGATCCACATCGACTTGTTACACTGTAGATATCATGTGAATTCACTACGACATCCTCTGAAATTGGGGTACAATTACATTATAATAGAACATTATCTACCTTTTCTATTAATTACAATTTTCTTTATTGCAATATTATATTAAATATATATTACTATTTATTGTATTCTTATTTAAAAAGTTAAATGTTTTTCGTTTCTTTTTTATCATAATAACAATTACAACTGACTGCGATGTAAATATGTAGAATGATAATCTGATGATTCTTCAAAGTCCTATCAGCGTATTAAAAAGCAAATTACTCTACCACCTACTCTCACTTTCCACTGTTTAAAATAAGCAGATGAAATCTAAAAAAAAATCACATAGTTGCTAACAATTTAAAAGACAATGAATAACCTCTCGCAAGAGATACAGAGCAATAAATAAATCTGAATATAAGTAATATCTTGCGGCAAACCGAACCCAGAATAAACAATAACCGTCGAACGAGAACAATCTTATTCAGAGATGCCCCAAGGCGGCAATTAAAAACTACCAGTCAAATAATACTATTCTGCCACTGTTCGTAATAAATAAGAGCAATTAAAATTATTTTTAAGGGCACGAGTACTCAATTATTTTTGTTCAACTCCTACAATCCAACCGAGTCAACATTATATGTAGTCTTCAGCGTAAATATCCTAAGTTAACATTAAGAGGGATAATGGCCATTGACATTTGTGTCAGTGTTATTTCTTGGTCTTGAAAAAAAATTGATATTAGCTGCGGAAAGGTGTGAAATGGAAATATTTTGACTTTTGAGAAACTGGGTTATAAGCTTTTAAAAGCAGTTCACTTTTAACAGTAGTTTTTTAAAATTGCATTTTTAATACTTACAAGGTTGAGTCAGTTTTTAATAGTGTTTGTAGAAACACACAATCTACTATTATATCTTTTATTATAGAAATTTTTGATCTGTAAATTATTATTTAGCAAAATTGTTTTTTTTTAATTAAAACGCAGGGGAAAGGTCTAGATTTTTTAATACACACTATATGTTAAAACAGTCTAATATTTTTTATAAAAAAAACATAAAAACATTTTTAGAAAATAAAGAAAACAATCAATATTGTTATTTCGAACATATTGTTATCTCATTTACTTAGAACAAAAGAATACCTTCTGGACTGCAGCAAATAGGTTATTACTACTGAGATCTGAGAGACATCTTCCTAAAGAAGTAAAAGAGTGTCAAGTAAATCAAAATGTCCATTGACTTGTAATTTATAGGATTGATCAAAATCCGTAAACACCATGGTGTGCTTGCTAGCCAGTACATCTACGTCAGATGTAAGGTAGCTTTCGAAAAAATGTAGTAAGCCCTGGAAATAAAAGTCAATAAAAATTGTAGGTTAGATTAATAGTTGTGCAAAATAAATTTTACTTTGGAAGGAAAATAATTGCTAGATTCATTTGGGTTTTAAGAATCAAGAACAATGTCTTGTGCGGTTACTGGTTGCTTCAGCCACAATAAAACGAAAGACAAATGTAATATAAGGTCTTATAGTTTGCCTAAAAACCCTGATTTCTACAGTGCAGAGGTTTCATGCTTGCCACAAATATGACAAAATTAACTTAAATAACTGTAAATATTTGGTTAAACATTTCTAAATTAATGATGCTACAGAGAGCAACTTGCTCCAGACTTGTTTAAAAACCAATAATTGAAAAAATAAAAGAAATATTGCATATAAGACTGAGGATCAGATTTTGGCAGACTTACCTAATAACAGAAAATTTGAGTAGACTAAATCTGATAAAGATTGAGCTAAAATGTGTGTAAATAGTAACATACATTTTTCCAAGGTGTTCAAATATTTGATATTCTCAAATTCCTAGGGTAACCAGATGTTCTCTTTTTAAACATGTGTGTAGGCATCTAGTATATATTTTGCAATTTATCCGAATTGTTCCCTTTTTGTTCATAAGTTCATTACATTAAGAAATAGCATATATTAATTCTTTTTTACATCCGGAATAAAAGATTACTGATAGCCTTACTATGAACAAAAGTTCAGACCTTTTTTTAGTCATTTGTTGGATCAGATTAGGGGAATTTTGCTGTAGTAGATAGTATTTTAAACACTTGTCTGTTTGAAGTTATTAGAGTCTATTAACTTCTAAGTCTTTAGTTCTGTAAAAAAACAGCTGAAAAGTTACAAAAAAATACATTTTATCATTGAATTTATTTTAATTTTTTTTAATTTAAACTGTTTTATTTATAATCATTTCATTAACATTTTCTTTCCTTTTTCATTGCTGTATGTAAATGTTTTCTACAGAATTTTACATAGAACTGGAATAAAGTTCAACTAAATGCTTATGAAAAGTTTGCATATTTTTTAAACTGGCCTATTTTTACTCATTTTTTTTACCTATAATAGACTTAACGTACGACTTACAAACTTCCTAGAATAGTATACATAAATGGAGGCTTTGAGGTAGGCTGCAAATAGTAGAAACCAGAAAAAAAATTGATACTGGAAAACTCCTATATTGTCAGATATACAATTAAAAAAAAACATTTTCTTAATCTTAATTAATTAAATGCATACTAAGCACTGTTTATGTAAATTGAATAATACAGTTTTTGTTAATACCACTTAACACACAATTGACAGAGACATAATATGAATATGAATTTTCCAATGTATCCAGTAATCTAATTTAGTTTTAATATTTAGTTATGTAGGTACATATAAAAACTACTGAAACATACATATGTATGTTTAAATAAGACTATAATCTACATAATAGCAAAGAATGGTTTATTTACTATCAATTGTGTTATGTAAGGCTTCAGGGGTCTGGTTCCAGTATTTGTCAAAGTAATAACTCAAGTACTGATGAATATTAAATAACATATTCAGCTACACATAGGATATTTGACTTACTATACCATTTGAAGCAACATATTTTTTTAAATACTTGAGTTTAAAATGTGTAGCTTGAAATAGTCCAAATAAAAATATTTCTACGTACTGTTTTGAGTTCTTTTACATCAGTTTAATGACTATTAAAAAAAAATTAAAAGTATATTTCAGAAAGAGGAAGTTTTCTAAATTATAATTATTCGAAATAGGTCCGTTTTTACAACTTGGATATCTAAAAAATTATGTCATAAATTGTACTATGTTTCTACATCTTAAGTTATTTTGTTGGTTTATGGCGGATCACTACAAATGGTTTAAAAAAGATAAAAAAACATTAAAAACTAATACTGTATACGTTTTATTATCTTTAAAACAAATTGATTTGCTGTGGCGTTTATATAGGCAAGAGCAATTTGTATTTGTTGTAATTACGAAAATAAATGGATAATAAAAACATGTTTCTTTAATGTCAATATTCTGGATTTAAAAAAGACTGTTTTTGCAGCAATGCTATGTAGTCATTTCATCTTATGAATAAACCCTTGTACGGTCTTCATTGGAGCGACATTTTAGCCTCATCTACCATACCATTCTTTCCTCTTTTTCATTATATGCTCTACACCATTACTCCACTTGGAATCAGCTTTCTTTAAGGCCTATTGAAAATGCGAAGGAATTAACTAAATTCATTTGAGAATATTTAACAAGTCCTAAGTCAGACATGTAGGCCATTTTTATTTAGAAATTGTCACCTTTCGTTTTCCGTTTCTGTAATAATTCAGATTGAAATTATATTAAAGTTCCTTTGAAATACAATCCACATTTTTTATCGCATAGTATATATATATATATATATATATATATATATATATATATATATATATATATATATATATATATATGAACATATATCAACTAATATAACGATAACAATATTTTTTACGTTTGCGGGTTTCAGATGCATGCCTTTTATAATGAATGATTCCTTTATTATAACTGCTAAAAGAACGAAAGTACTAACCGAATAATAAAAAAATGTGCTAATCTAACACTAATTTCACCTAGGAAAAAATCGTAAATATTTATAAAAATCTCCAAGGGTGAATTTTTCACGATTACTATACTTCTCTTTTATAAAAGAAGTAACAACTGAAATATATTCTTTTTGCTGATGATACTACAATTCTATGGCATGGAAGTGTGGACAATGATTTGCAGCATACAGTTTCGCAGGACATTGAATATGTCTAATCGTCTTTGTTTCACTATCAAAAAAACTAACATATTATCATTTAAATTTGCAGTAACTTCGATCACTTTGGAGAATCAGACAATTGAGAGTACCACTTACGTTAAGTTCTTGGGCATCACCCTGGATAAGAGATTAAAGTTTCAGGAGCATATAAATGTTCTAAACTCAAAATTTTCATCTGCATGTTATGCTCTGCGAGTGGTTTCCAATGAATTGGATATCTCCTCAGCAAGGGTAGTTTATTATTCGTTGGTAGAGTCTCAGCTTAGGTATGGGATTACTTTCTGGAGCATATGCAGCCTGCAGCTGTTTAATTCGGTTTTCATTCTTCAGAAGAGAGCAATCAGATATCTAAGCCTATCTAAGATTTAGAGATCTTTGCAGACCTTTATATCTTCCATTAGGAATTTTAACTTTAGTGTCATTCTTTATATTTGAGACTGTGTATTTAATGTATAAAAAAAGTTCTTTAAACCTTTGTAGAATACTACAATGATAGAGTGTAATATTTTCTGGTAAAGAGAGGCGTCAGTTTTAATTTCTTTGTTCTCGTGTTTTAGTGATTTTAACATTACAGATTTTTTTGCTAGTTTGTGATATTAGTTTATAGTGTGTAATTGTTGGTTAGTGTCAGAAATCATGTCTGTTCTGCTATGTATTTCTCTTAATTTTATCCTGTTAGCATTTTTCCTTTTAATTTAGGTCCTATATTTTTTTACTCTTGGTATTATTTATTTATAGTATTTTAAGTCCTAGCCATCAGTGTCGGTGTTGCTTATATCTTATCTTTTAACGCCTTCATTTCTTATAAATTTATTTTGTCTGTGTTTTTGTTCCTTTTCTAACTAAATGTTTGTAATCTTTTGTTATACACATACATATATTTAGCGCTTTGTCAACGAGACTTTATACTTAAGGCAATATTTTGACTTTGACTTTGACCTTGATACCCTTAATAAAAAGAGTGTCGTTTGTTTTGTTTATTATCTTATCTAAGTACATATATCCAATATTTCTAAATTATTTCAAAGCTTTAAAATTGAAATGAACCACCAGTGGCGGGTCGCTGGGGGACGCAGGTGAAGCGCGTCGCTTCACCTACATTTTCCAATCAATTTACTTAAAAATAAAAATATTTTTAAAATATTAAGTATTGTTATAACGTATGTTTTATATAAATTCACATTATTTACTTAATAATGCCATTATTTTCTATCAAAACTAGTGCGTTATATACTCAAAAAATAATAATTACTTAAAAACGTAGCGCGCTGAACACCTGTTCATAACAGCGACTCGTTGAGGAATCAGAATCAACAGTAACAAATTCCGCATCAGACTCCCCCCGCACGCCGGCTTTCGCACTTAGATTAGTTTACGGCAGTTGCTATGGCAAAGCAATGGTGAATATCCGTAAGCCAAATAGGGATGGGAGCGGCATAAAACTGCTGCTGCAGGCTGCAGGCGCTTGTTCCCTTGTTGTAGAATTAATGTAAATCAGTGCGTTCGGATAGATATAGCTATATAACTGTTTTTTAATAACAGAAAAATATATTTAAAATCTTATAAACTCATATTATTTTCCCTAAGCATTAAAAAACGCTCCAAAGTTATGGATAATTACCTTCATAAAAGAGTTAAAAAATAGCCATTTTGGGCGTGGCATCCTGAAAAATTTTCGTCTGTGGCGCTATTTTTACTTACGCCACTAGGCACCTAACTACGCTGCGCTTCACCCGTTCTTAAATCCACGAGCCGCCACTGTGAACCACTGGCTTCTCAGATATGTTTTGCCGCAGGACATTTTTCTGGTTTAAATTTCTGTACATTCTATCAACATATATGATAAAACAATTATATATACCTATATTTTATATAAAGAAAAGCGATGAATATTTTTGCTAAAAACAAAATACCAATTTAAGTTCTAGGATTTGATATCCCTAGAAAACGCCTAACTACAATTCATTATTTGCCTTCAAACGTATTGAAATATGAATAGATTTTTGATATTTTTTTGTTCATTTTTTGGGGTACTATATCAAATAAATTTAAAAACCAATAGCTTCTACAACATATTCTTAAAGGTTCTATTTGTTTACTATCTTTTCATCTTAATAACATCATGAAAATGTGAAGTAGGTGAACTGAAAAAAATATCACCACAAATTGAACTGGTAAAAAAAAATATACGCCTCTGAAATAATTTTAAGTATTTTATTAAATTATTTAATTTTACTCCTAGGCACAGGTAACAAAAATATTCGTTTCATCTTATACTTACACCAATTATACAATTAATAATTGCAATAACTTATGTCGAACATTTTCCTAATACATGTTTGGGGTATTTGAATATAAAAATAATTTAATTCCTTGCATATCAAAGAACAAAATTTTAACGGCACCCGTGATAACATTTGATATTTTCGTTTGTATCAGCCAATCATTTTCTGGTTAGGATAAGTCACGCGTCATCCGTTCAGCCCAATCGATCTTCAGATAGTTGTTACACCAGCTAAGTAATTCAAATGTTGACATATTTTTTGTACTTGATCGATCACTAATTCTACCGGAACAAAAAAACGTGATATTGAAAACTGTGACAAATGTAGATCCCTAACCACAACGCAACGGTGGGAAAGTAATTATTTAACATATACTGGATTTTACTTTAGGAACTAGGCTATGATGTTATAAATACCTTTTCTCATTTCTACATCTTTAAGGTTGAATATATTGGTTTTCTATTTTTTATAGCTTGGACTTTTTATTTTATTTTTTATAAGAAAATAATCGTTATCGCTAAATGGATTTTATTCCCTACATATCCAAATCTATTTTTTATAAAGGTTATATTATATCTTAAATAAAAAATATTCTGTGTTTAAAAGACCCAATTTTTTAAAACATTTTATTTTTTTTTAAATTTTACAACTAAGAAAAAGGCACATGTCTTAACTATTATTTTTAACCCAAGAATGTATAACATAAGGAATAGAAATACAATAGATGATGTCTGTTAAGACAACTTTACTTAATTAGTACTATAGGAAACTTGCAGGCTTACAACAAGAAGCGTAAAAGCTACTCTCTCTAAATAAATTAGAGAGCGCGGATAGATTTTCCGAACATTGAATTGGCGCAAAGGCCATTCAGCACTTAGATAAATTCAAACCTTCGGTGACTTTTCTGCTTGATGTATTACACCCAAAATCTAAAAACCACCAATCTAGGAAAACATTTTTTAACATAAAAAAATCATAGGAGTACCCTGTGACATCCCACAGTGATATGGATTAAAGAATATTAAAAAGCCTTGTGGTTAAGTGGTCAGGATATGTGTCAGTGGCGAAAGGAAGCGCTTGTAGGAAGATCACGTATAAAACCCGTAATTAACATGTCTTCCTAATCGAAGCACAATAAACCAAAGATATACTACTCTCCTCATAAGCGATGTTAAAATCAAGCAACTTTAGGAACCCTCGAACTCCTGACTATCGTCAATGTAATTATTAAGAGTTGTAACTTTTAGATGTTTCCTTGAGGGGGTTAGACACATTAACATAACATATCATAAAAATTATTATAAAAAAAACAGTTTCGTGCCTTTACTTTAATAAAATCATCAACTAGAGCATTGTAATCTATGCTTCCAACAATTTCTGGTTCGATAAATAACATCGGGAGATCGGAAGTTTTTTCTGTTGCAGACAGCTTCGTACGTAATTCTTCGTTCAACTGAAGCGTTAATTTAAGCAGTTTGTGTTTTGTACAAAGTGTTTTAAAGATTTCATTAATGTTTCGCCGTTTAATAAATTAATTTTTGGATCTTGCAGTGACTTACCCAGTGATTTAATCCAATTAAAATTCTGTGTCAAAATACCGTCAACAAACCAGTTTCATATCCTTCAAAGTACCGTATTAACCCTTTGGCTTCTGTGCGAAATATAGATTTTTCATTTTCGGAAAAAAAATTTTTTTTAGGTTTCCATGTGCAATGAAAACAACACCACACCACTTTTATCTTACACTTACGCCAAAAAAATAAAATAAAATAAACTGAAAATCAGGTTTTAGAAACATTTAATCCTCCATTTAATTTTAAGAAAGGCTTAGACAAGTGTGCAAGTGGTTCTAAAAGTTATGTGCAAATAAATATCACTTTTCAATATTTTCTAATAAAATTTTATTGAACTTTATCTATAAGTGATACTTTGATAAATTGGTAAATACGGGTCACATGGTATTGATAATTTTTCAAGGAAAAGAGACTCACGAAATTAAACACATTTTGTAAAAAAGTTAACAAAAATCTGATTTGATCCTAAATACATCTTAGTCAAATTTAATGTAGACTCACTATATCCGAATGGTTCGATTTTAATAATATCTAGTACGAGTATATTTCATAACAGTATTGTCCCAACTGTAATAGTTTGTTTTTAAGACCCTTTTAAGAGCAAATTTCGGTTGCGAACATGCAATCTCTGCTATTATTTTTATGTGGTAGTAAATATCTTCTCGGAACTATTTAGGCAGTATGCTTTAGCGTTGCCTCCATTAAACCCAAAATTGTGGTTCAGATATACAAATGACATTTTTGTCATATGATCTAATGGTTCCTATAAAGCAACAAATCCTCTTTCGTTTCTTGAACAGCAAAATCAGCAATATAAAATTTACACTGGAAATTAATATATTATGATCTTTCTAGATGTTCTTATACAAAGGAAAGAGGAAGATACATTCGGAATATAGAAAATCCACATGAACTGACAGGCCCATAAATATACATTACAACCCTCATTACGATTCTATTTAATTGAAGAGCAGACCACGAAGTACTAGGTACCTGGTTGCCTTAAGTGACAAGAGGGACAGTTTATTGATGCAGGATTTAAAGACTTGCTGATTAGATGAAGAGCGAAAGGCTTCTATAATCGGGACACGCTGGGAATAAAGGGGCGAAAAGTGGGAGGTCCTTGGTCTCTGCAGCTGGGCGGTAAAGGCATGCATGTGGGCAAATGCTCCTGTCTTCCTGGCAGAAGTGACTAAGGAAATACATTGGGACAAAATCCGTGGTTGTATCTATAAAATAGAGATAGAGCGCCCACATTTCGACAATGCTTTAGTGAAGTAAGCTTCCTTTTGATGTTTAGTTCATCAATCAGCCGAATATCTTTTTTGGAGGACAGAGTCGAGAATGTTATGGGTTGAAGCAGAGACTGCTCCCCATATATGAGAGCAATACTCAAGTCTGGGTCTGATTTGCGATGTGCAAATATTAGTTGGCAGAAGAATAGTATATTGTGTAACAAGTGCGTGAAGTTAACTTTTATACACGAGTGTGATGTTTGTGGCCCGAGCCGAAGGCGAGGGTCACAATATCACACAAGGGTATAAAAGTCTTCACGCACGTATTGCACACTATACTTTTTCTACAACCGTAAATAATACAAGTACGAAATAAAATTAAACTATTTAATTTTCTCCTTTATATAATACAAATTAAACTAATGAACTATTTATTTAATTTTCTGTTTTATAATAATTGTAACTTTTTAATAGAACTTATAGTTAAATTATTTAATTTTCTACTTTATAATAATTGTAACTTTTTAATAGAAATTATAGTTAAATTATTTAATTTTTTTCTTTATAATTATTGTAATTATTAATAGTAATGTTGCAGTTTGTTAGATTACTAAATTTAACTTCTGTAGCCTCCTTTGATGATGATTTGTTAATAATATTGCTGCTTGTGATCGAGGTCATATTTGGATTTTGAACTGACAAAAGTCTATTTGAAATATCATTTTTCTTGTTAAGGGAATTTTCTACGTAACCCTCAGTGTTGTTTTAACATTAGTAAATCTGCACCGGTTTCAACTAGCAAGGAAGCAGATGATCGTCTGAAACAATGGCCTGTATATTTTTCTGGATGTGGTAGTTTTAAAAATTTTGCTATTTCACTAGGCAATTTTCCAAATTTGTTTATCCCGACGACTTGGCGAGTACATTTTCCTCCTTGATACTTGATGAAGAATTTGTTTTCTTGATAATTTTGGGGACGAAGGGCGGCATATTTTCTGTATAATTCTAAATGCTCGGTAATGGTAAATTTTCTTGTTATTTTGGTTTTTGTATCAGGGACGGATACAACAAGAACACTTCCTAAATCTTGAATATCGCACATTTTCAGCTTATAAATTTCGCTTCTTCTTAGAGCACCAGCAATCCCAAATATTAATATCACTTTGGTTAATAAAAAAACTTCGTCAGGAGCCTTATTTATGAACTTGAAAATTTGTTCTTTCTCCAATATTCGAGATTTTTGTGGAATATATCCTTCATTCTTCCGTTTTAAAAATGCATGAACTTTTGGATATTTACCAATGTCAATGTTATTTTTAATGCTAATAGTACTTTTTAGCATTGAATAATGACTCCATAGTGTTGATGATTTCACATTTTTTGACAATTCTGATAAATATGCGAGTAAAACATTTTCAGAAAAGGTTTTAATATTGTTCTTACTGCGCCAGGTCATAAATTTATTGTACGTGTTTTCATAAATTTCCTTTAACTTCTGAGGTAACAGAGAATTACTAGCTGTTTTCGCTGCTTCCGTAATATCTGGTGGAGTACACATTTCTATATCAGAGTCCATAATTATTGCTTATTATAACTTAAAATAATAAACTGTTCAAATTACTATTCGAACTTAAAGTGTCTATTTTAAACTGTTTGCATTGGCAATTTGACAACTCGTTACCATGACAACGATACAAATTGCGAGGCACGGCCGCCTAATAAAATTATTACCAGTGCGGGCCCGGTGCCTAAAATTAATGGCGGCCCATGCATTTCTTATTGAGCCGGTGCGTGAAGTAAATCCTTTAGGGAAAGCATTGTATTTCACGCATCGGTGCTTGAAAACAAGCTTTAGCTACTTCAATCAGTGTGTAAAATAGGATTTTAAGGACGGTTGTAGAAAAACATAATTATGTCTTAGGCTGCAATTATTAAAGTATTGTTAACTTCACCAGGCAGATAGCTGTCATTGATTCAATATAGCTGCAATTGTTTCAACAATGGTATTCTAGGCTTGCTCGTCATCTTATGATTTTAAGGAGATTTTCAGATTAAAAGTCATTAAGCTTATCTTCCATTTCAGTCTTGGAAACAGGTTTGGGAAATTGTATTGTGAAGTGGAGTGTACTATTGCCCGCATAGTTGGGAATAGGATTGTTAGTAGAAGAAAAGCGGGAAGAGACTAACTGATTTAAGCTTTAATAGGTAATGGATATTGGGCTAAAGTTTAAGACAGTCATTTAGAAAAAAAATGTATTATAAAAATCCAATATTGCCTCGGGACGTTAGTAAGGACTCATCGACAGGAAGTGTAATTCCATCATTCATATACGGAACTAGGGAAAAGGATTGTAAGTTGAGTAATAAGCTTTAACTAAACCTTAAAAAGAAAACTCATAAAAACAGTGTGCAAACATAAAGTAAAAAAAAACTAAGAGTGACAAATCACACATAGCAAAACTACTGATTAGGCTAATGCCGTCTTTAATAGCATAACATATCCCGACTTCATGTGGATTCATACTTTGGCCCTCAAATATCATTGTTATTCGAATTTGAAAAATAACACGGTAGTCATTTGACGAATAGAAAAACATTTTTTGAAATTATTATGCAGCCTCATCTTGATTACTACATAACCTTAAGTTATTTAGGTAATAACGGAACTATTTCATCTTTTCAAAAATTTTAAAAACATGAGACCGGAAATAGACCGATCTGAAGTCCCGAGTTAAACTTAATTTAAGTACATGACTATTCTGATATGGTAATTTGGAGGGAGAGGGAGGTGGCAAACCTTAAATTTAAGAATGCTAAGCATGTCCTTATTTTTGCCTCTACTTCCGAAGATAGAAATGTACTTATTATTTCATAATGATTTTTATCTTTAACTTATATTACTTTTGACATACTTTAACCAGTCTCCTTCCTTAATAGTGGAAATTGAGGACTGCATAACGGCCAGTCCTATAGACATTTAAAAATATGATTAAAGAGACGCATTATCGAATTAGTCATATAAACCAGTTTAGATTTTAATTGTAGATTCCGATTTTACTAGATATTATTGTTCATGTTTTATTTATATTATTCCGATAGTCTTTAAAGTTATGTAAACTACTGATCAATTATTAAGAATGGCGTAGGTACTGAATATCGGATGCGGTTTTTGCGTTGAATATATCATTACGTTTAAGCCTAAGTGAATTTGCATTGAAACTGCCACCACCTATTAAATTATAACTATCTGAAGATTATCAATCTATAAATATGGTACCCCAATACGAAAAATTGCTAGAAACGGTCATTAAAAATCTATTACCTCGAATATAACATATTGACTATTAACCAGGCCGGATTTAGAAAAGGTATATCCTGCGAGACAGCTCTTGAAAACACAATATTCAGCTGAAAGGCTGCATTGCAAGAAAATATGACGATAGGAGCCCATTTCTCGCCCCACGACTTTCGAAGAAGAACATTTGAAACCATCAGCAGACCATTGCATTTTAAAAAAATTAAGAAAATGAGATATAAATGGTAGAGTAATAGAATGTATGCAAGATTATTCGAAATAACGGATGAAGAAGACAAAATATAACAACTGTGTATGATTCTTCAGGAAAATTACCCATAGTGTACTAGCATATTTATAAGTGGTAATATAAACTGGGTAGAGACATACAATATACAGCTGTTTGCAGACGACACCTTACTGTACTTTGTAGGTAAGGGCGCCAATGTAATAATAGAAAATCTAAAGTTATTTATAATTGTTTTAACGTGATTGGAGTTTAATAACTTACAGTTGAGCACTGATAAAACTAATTTTTTATTTTTTATTTTTTTCTGACGAAACTTTCTGGAACGATGGTTTCGGGTTTCAATTTTGTTTGACGATTTTACGAATTTTTTTCGTTCGAAAAAACGGTGTTTTGGGGCGCTTATATCTCAAAGTTGGTGAGTCCTATTGAAATTTTCCAAGAGACGTTTTTCATAGGAAATATCTAGGAGAACAAAAACCTAAATGCATCTCTGCCGGAAAAATTGGGAGAAAATAGAAAGTTTTAGGAAAAACTTAAATTTTTCAAAGAAGTAAAAAAAAATAATTTTTTTTTGTAATTTTTTCTTTTTTATGAAAAAATGGGCATCTGGTCAGAAAAGTAATTACAGCATCGGAAAGTGCTTAAAAAGCTATACGGAATCGATCATTTAGGAGGGGAGTTGGATTGGGGGTGCACTATCGAGGTGAAGTTAGCACCAAAGTTTCCAAGAATGGGTAAATTTTTTAACATTATTTTTTTACAAAACAAGATACTTTTAGGTAGACTGTGACCAAATTTCGAGTTTATAACTTTAACGGTTAAATTACTACAATTTTTTAAAGTTGATAATTTAAATTCTAACTTTAACCTCATTTTCCCGTTTACTGCCAATACTAATCGAAATTAGTTCCAGACCCGCGGACTGGAAGACTTTGCTACAAAAAATCTCTAATAACATTTCCCTCTAACTACTCAGCAAGTGGGTGAAAATTCGACTTAAAGAAGAAAGTGCACATATCGGTCAAAAATCGATGGATACCGATCCATATACGACCGAAATGGCCTTGGCCTAGGGTATAAATAAAATGTACAGAGATTTTTGACATATCAGTTGTGATAGACGTCACGGCTGAGTTTTGGTTTGTTTAAAGCAAATATTTCTCTGATATTTTTTATCGCTTGTGCATTCACGCGTTAAAGAGTCGTTTTCACGATTTGTATTTTAAACTTACGAGTTTAAGTATATGTGAATTTTCATTGTGTTCAGGGAACTGTGTTTTTCAACGAAAATTTGCTTTAGTTATTGAAAAATCGAAGAAAATTTAACGTGATTCAAGACATCTGCTCAGGCAGATTCTGTGAAGTGTGACCACTATCTCCGTTTTATAATGTACGTGTTAGCATGATGTCATTTAACGAAAATCGCAATGAAAATGAACAAAGGATAAGTACTAAACAGTAAAAAAATTAAGATCGATTTTTTAATGTTTATGTTTCTGCAATTGTATTTCTTTAGTTCAGTATCGTTTATGTACATATCTTTAAAATAGTTTTCTTATTTCGTTGTAATTTGCTAAGTTCCATGTCACAATAAATATTTATATGTTTATTTGTTTTAAAGTCGATAGGTATAATAGAGTAATATTTACTTTATTTTGTCGAAGTATTATGAAAAAGTGTATGTCACAATAAATATTTATATATTATATATATATATATATATATATATATATATATATTTTAAAATATATTATATTATTTGTTTTAAATATATATATATATATATATATATATATATATATATATATATATATATATATATATATATATATATATATATATATATATATATATATATATATATATATATATATATATATATATATATATATATATATATATATATATATATATATATAATATTTACTTTATTTATGTCGATATATATATATATATATATATATATATATATATATATATATATATATATATATATATATATATATTAAAACACATGCGTATTATACTGTCTTATCCAAATTAAGTGTCCACCATTAGTAACTTTGTTATTAGTAAAGATACGAAATTGTTTAAATAAGCAAACTATTAGCATTTTCAACGCTCTTTAAGATGGAATCACTAAAAAAACAATTGAACATCGCGTTTTCGAGTTTAGACAAGAAATACAATGTTTTTAAATGGAAACCCCTGTATATTATATTTTTTTCTGTTAAAGCTTGAAATTTTAAACAAAAAAGGTTATAAGGAAATTTTTCTTAAAACCAAAAATAACATTGATATTACAGTTTCTAAAAATTAACAGCAAAAGCTAGAACAGCAAAGTATCTTAATTTTACAAACATCGATTATAAGAAAACAAAACAACTAATTTTTTCTTAGAAGGTGCTCAAATACACCGCCCCGTTCTTCGATACATTTTTGTGCTCGTTTCTGAACTGCTCGAACTGCCTTTAGTATGGTTCTACCATCTATCTGGTGTATCTTTTCCCTAACTGCAGCCTTTAAATCGTTAACGTCTTCGTACCTTTGCTTGTAAATTTGATCCTTTAAATATCCCCATAAAAAGAAATCAGGAGGGGTCATGTCTGGTGAACGCGGGGGCCACTGAATGGGGCCATTTGTCCCTATCCACTGAGCATTAAAAAAAGTACTTAGAAGTTGATAAGTACCTCTGTAGTTGTGCGCAGGTGCGCCATCTTGTTGAAAATGCAGATTCTGTCTGTCTACTAAATATCTCGAAAACGGTTGCTCGTATCCACTTTTAACAGGTATACCTTTTTGACGTATAAATGACAAGGGAATAACTTGTTTTACTCAAAAATGTAATACAAGACTGTACCAAAAAGTTGTGATTGTTCGAAGGAGTAGAAAAACATGTAGGTGGCGCCCCCTACAAGTAAGAGCAATACTAATATTAGATTCGAATTTGTCATACCAAAAAACCCCTGTATATCAATTTTCACTCCATTATTTACATTATCACAGATTTTATTTAAAAAATAGGAAAATTAAATAAAAACTTTAACACCCTGTATCTCGAGAACTAAGGCCTTGCGGACATTTATTTATATAGACTTTTATGTTTATTTTTTGGTCCTGAATATGTACCTGAAGTATTGACATTTCCTCATGAATCACCCTGTATATATATATATATATATATATATATATATATATATATATATATATATATATATATATATGGGTCTATTTATGGCTCAAGTTCATCTTTAGTGGACTTTATTTAATTTATAACCTGATAGATTAATGTACTCTATGTCGAGTCGAGAATTTTCCAGACGAGATGTGACAACATCCTGATCGTCGTCTCGTCTCCAAAATTTCGAGATTAACCATAGTCGAGGCGAGACAAGATGGAGACTTAGTTTTGTTCGTCTCGTCTAGAATTGATCAGTAGTTTATATAATTTAAACTAATTGAAGCTAGTACGCATTTTCAAAATTATTATAATTTATCAGTTTATTTTGTGACGAAGTGAAAACACACTAGCAGAATATGTTTCCTTTATTCCTTTCCTCTACAATCGAATTATTTCACCCCCAAACAAAAGGTACATTAATATTACAGATATCTACAGCGAAACAAGGCGATGTAACGAAATCACACAAAACCTAACGAATTGTCTCTCTCCACCCCCTCAAACGGAAAACGAATTCGGAATATTTCGAGCGTATTTGGGCAACTCTGCTGAATACGAATGCACCTAGCCGATAATCCAGTTATCTGGAATACCGGAGCCCACTTTTGGGACCGGAGTTTTGTGTGATCAGTGTAAAATATACGAGGATATTCATGAATAAAATATTAAGCATCTATGGAAATCTTTCGAGGTTGGAAGAGTTTATCGAATCTGAAAAATACACATATATATAAACTTTAAAAATTATTATGACAACTTTGAATAATCAATCTCAAATTCCACTAACAAAATAGAACGAGCACCGAACAAACCTTGCAGGAAAAGGCTAATAGGGTTTAGATCGAAATAAGCACATTCCAGGCCAGTTCCAGTGCAGTGTTCAATATACTCAGTATCAAATTTGGAATTTTTCGTTTTCGATACCAAAATTTTATTTTTTTTTTACAATTTTAACTACTTAACGTCTTCAAACAAGTTCGTAGCTTGAAAAATATTAATTTAGCAGTTAGTATTTGCCGAAATCAAAGTGTTTTTAGAACGTTTATACTCGACCGCAACGACACTGGTTAACACTTATTAATACCGTTAATTTTAAAACCCCATATTTTACTTACTAATGAACCGACGTTAATACTATTTTAAGTATTGTGAATACGCTTCGGTCCAGAATATACAGCCACTGTGGATTAAATCAAGGTTAAAAAACTGGACTTTCAATTTTTTTTAATCTATTTGAGTTACATTATGACTTACAAGGATGGGGACTCAAATATTAAATACAAAAACAACAAATAAAGATTAAATTAAATTTGAAAAAGTGTGTCTTCAAAATTATCTTAGGGAAGTGTTTATGACACTCACTAGATGGGAAACTTTCTGCCATAGGACTATATATATATACAGTATATAAAGAAATACAGGGCTTTTCAAAAGTTCAAGTTGCGGTAATGTTATTATTATGAATGTGATACAGTATTAGTTTATATAAAAACCCTCAGCCATGGATTTTGGGTAGTGGCTTTCCACACTTGGACATATTAACAAGTATGTTAGGTTAATAAAAAAAATAAACATACGTCAAAATAAACTGTTTAAATTCGAGTTTTCGATGCTTACCGGAGTTGTGATCCCAATCGGCTTCCTGGCAGGTGAATCAACAAGGTGGCGTGACGATTAGAATCAGTATAGAATGCGGGCAAGCTTGTACTGAGTCTGAAGTTCAGGCGGCGTTACGTTTGTGGCTAGTAACGAAGCAGTTAAGCGCCGAATCCAGAGGCAACGTCAAAGGGTTCGGAATCAAAGGGCACAGCTTGGTCCCTAAGATCCTAGGGTATATCTTGTCTTATGTCGCTCAAACGAAGATGTTACAATGTATTTCAGATGAAAACTAAGTAAATTTAGGGATGCCTTTTAAAGATGGTTATTCAAATTAAATTTCTATCCAGGATAATTATCCTTAATCGCAACTTCAACTTTTGAAAAATCCTATATTTCTTTATATATTACAGATATTATGACAGAGAGTATCCACCCTAGGAAGTGAAACTGCACACCCTGTGCTGAATACCTAAGGGTCCAGCTTAGTAAGTAAAACACTTATTTCATACACTTTAAATGAAAAATCTTTGTTTTCGATTTTAGATTGTGGTACAATTGACTGCAATAATATCTATCACTTGAAAACTATTTATAATTTGTAAAAACTGTTTTCGCCTTAAATTGATTTCTTTGACTCCGGATGTTTGGGTAATAGCTAATCCTGGATGACATCAACAAAATTTCAAAATTCGACAGTTTCTTTAAAAACAGAAGTGAACACCAGTCTCGAATTTTGATACCTGCTAAACTGAAAAAAAAATGTCATCCAAGAGATTTATCAAAGTTAAGATAGGAAAGTGTAAGACATTTTGTTGTAGGTTTAACCGTTTGTCAAATGGAGTTGAAGTTAGGTATAGAACATGAACATACAAAATGTGTTTAGAATGTGCTACCGATCTAAAAAAATGGGGGTATTGCATTTAAAAAGTAAGTGTATAGCGCCAAAATCCTTAAGGGATGACGTCATGATCAAATAGGTATTATCAAAAGACCCGGAGTCAAATAAATCATTTTATGAGATTAGCTATTGAACAATTATAATTCGAGATTTGATTTTAGTTGACACGAATTTTAATGGTAAGTTGTTACCAGAATTTCTAGTTTACTAAGAGCTGTAAAACTAAATTCAATATCTACTGATTTAGTGAGATTTGTAATAAAATTAAAGAGGTAGTAAACAATTATAGTGACTCTTCGTACAGAATTTAGATTCCAGCTGCATTGAAGTTTAATTTAAGTTTCCATTAAAATTCCTAATTAAGCTCTATTACGCTACAAATAGAATTTTCATTTGCGTTTAATTAAAGCTTTGACTGTATTTACATTTTTTTCTAATAATAAGATCTAAACTGCTTATTGAACTGGTAGCCGATAAATCTGAAATATTTTAGTTAACGAACGAATAAGATCCAATAACCATAAAAATATGAAAACAGTAACAAAGTTTATAATGTAACATCGGATGGCCTATTAAATGCAGAACAGTGTATGCCATTACTGCTCCAAGGAACTGCACATCTAATTGTAATATTATAGTAAAATGTTATATTATATTAAAATAAGGTAACACTATACAGGGTTATTTATAAAAACATGATTTCATAATTTCACTACTGAAAATACTGGATTGGACGAATTGGATTGTTTGTGATTTTAAACTTCACACTCGTATCAGGAACGGTCCGAAGACAAAATATTTGGGGGGGGGGCGGGAGAGAGTAAGAAAACTCAACTGCGAACTAAAAAAAAAGGTATGCACCTTCGTGTAGCTACCTAGTATAATTCATATTTTATTATTTCATTTTCTAAGTCTGGACCTTTTGGCCTTCAACAAAATCTTTCCAAGGTAAAATAAGATTTTGCCAACAGAATTAAATATTGGAGGGGACGTTCCTCCCATCCCCCCGTATGTCCATCCCTGACTCGTATACAGGACAGACCTGTCTCAAATCAATTTGAAAAAAATCTTAACTTAATTAAATCATTAGAGAAATAAAAAAGATTAAAGTTTTGAATCAAACCTTCTTTTAAACCATAGACGACTTAAGTCTTAAGTGTTATTTCAATATGATTTGAATTTGAAATTATGACTGAAGATAAGTCAAACAAGAAAATGACTTAAGTCTTCTGAATGACTTAAATTTTTTTATTGGCTTAAGTCTGGACTGTAAAGAGTTAAGTTTTCTTTTGTTTTCAAGATTCAAATTAGATATGACTATATTGGGTTAAATCAACAGTAACTACTTTTTTGCTAGTTTCTAGAGTCCTTATAATGTTGAATAATATATGAATATTATATTCAAATAACGTTATTATACATAGATAGATAGAGAAAACGCAAAATCTAATTACTTAAGTTGAAGATTTATTTGTTACCTAGCAACGTTTCGATGCGTTTATTACATCTTCTTCAGGCTAAACAATCATAATTACTAAGATAGGTAACAGTGAATATGTCTAACAAATAACTGGCAAATCGGTAGATCATAGATTCATACCCGTTAGAAACCTCAATACGAAAGCTGCGAAAGACAAAACAAACGTCTTGCCGCAGCATCGTACTAGCGTATGCGCTAGATAGAGTAGGCACCTGAAAAGACTCTTATCATTTTAATCAGAATTAAAAACACTTAAATCATTATTCTGATGTAAGTTTTTTCTATCCTGACTTAAGCATCTTAGAAAATATAACAAATCAGAAAAAAGTATGTCTAAAATGACTTAAATCTAAAGTCAGTTTTTACAAAATGAATTAATATTTAAAAAGAACCTTAAATTAATAAAATTATTAATTAATTAAGTTAATAAATATGTTACATATTTTAAGGTCTGACAGCTTTTATACAGGGTTAGACAAAAAAACAAGATTCCCCTTTATTAAACTACTCAAATAGAAAACACTTGATATTAATATTATATTATTTAACGAACAGGTAATGATAGTTGTGAGTAATAATCATTACATGCAAGTATAATATTATTATTTTTCTGTTTTGCAATTATAAATTCGTCTTTTCGATACGCAGAGTAGTGTTGTACTGTTAATTTAAAACCGGACACGTCTCAAAATTGAAAAACAAAAATGATATGCATGTAATTGGTGCTTTTGGCATGCGTTGTAATCAATTTGAAAATGTTCAACAGTAAATATGTTTTTAAAAATAATGCTTTTTAAAATATAATCTCACTCGTCCTTGGCTCGTGCTATATAATCATGTCTTATAACAATAGTGTTTCAATATACTGCTCTATACGGCAAAAAGCTAAACGTTTTCATTTTGAAACCATTGTTAAAAACTAAGTAGCAACTTCCTTGTAAAGAATGAATAGTACGACCATAATGAAGATGTTTTATACTCCTCTGCTGACTCTCCAACATAGGCCGGAAGCACGTATTCTGAAAAGAAATTAAGACTTTTTTGGTGCGCTAATTAATAAAACTTTTGTACAGCATTTCATATTTTGTTCAGGATTCGGCGGGTAAAAGTCCGATCATGACAGTTTTTGCTGCTTCTATAACAGTCTGCAGCGGACCATTCATTTATCACTTAAATTATTGATTAAGCCCATTTTTGCGAAAACAATCTTTTAAAGATAAAAATACCAAAATACGAATGTCGAATTTTAAACTTTTTAAATTACAAAATTACTAGCTTTGGCCTTGAAAACTACTTGACATTAGCTCTCTAATATGTATTATTGATAAAAATTATTCATATTGTGATCGATATAAGTCAGCTGTCTGTAGGAATGCCAAAGACTGTCCCCCCCCCCGTTCTTGTATTTAAAAATAAACACCCCGCCATTCTTTCTATTGCTTGAAAATCCAGTTGCCAGTCTAAAAAAAACGACGATTGTGATTGGTCAAAGCGAGAATGAGTAATGAATATTGAGTAACGTGATTGGTTGTAGTCGTAGAAAATTTTGTGTGTATTTTTTTCATATGATCCTCTATAAATTATTACCTTTTACTTCCCTCGTAAAAAACTATTTACCCAGATGATGGTTTATATTAAATTAGTTATTCCTAATCGTACTATTATAGATATTACGACTTAAATGTAAAAAGTACGTTTGCCATGACGGCTATGAGTACGCTATAGGCAACACAAAGGATGGTCTGACGTCAAACCGTAAATGCGGCGGAACTTCAATTATCCATAATTAATTAACAGATAAAGATTTTCATTCCATACTTTGGAGATATCTTTTTTTTTAATGTTTAGTACGTTGTCGTGCTGTTTCAAAATATGTGTAAGTTGCATATTATTTTCTAAGAGTAGCATCCTGAAATTAATCAAAAACTGTCAATCAGCCAAACTCCACAAAAAAACATTTTTATCTTATATACCATTACTAAATAAATATTTTGCGTTTCTGCTATTCATCGAAGATGAAGTACTGAGGTTGATTCAGTCTCTTAAAAAAGCAGCAACTTATGCTGTTTATGACATTAATGCTTATTTTACAGCACAAGGCCGATGACACCCAAAACTTTTATATTTAATTTATGCATAAGCGAAGGAAGTTTCCCGGATACCCTCAAAATATCCCGGATTGTCCCCGTCTTTAAAACTGTGAGTAATGATTTTAAACTTATATCTATTATACCAATTTTTGAAAATGTTTCTGTAATTATCTTTAAAGATAATATAGCTGACTTTTTTGAGTCAAACAACTTGCTTGCTATGGTACAATATGGCTTTAGAGTGGGCGATTTAACAGTTAAATCGGTTATTATGGTAGTGCAGGACATAGTCGAGGCCCTTGAAAAAGGAGAGCCTTAGAGGCAGACAATTCCGTCAGTCTGTCTATTCGCGGCATAGGTAAAAAACTATTTATCTGGATTACTTCAAATTTTGATAAAAAATTAAGGTTTATATGGGGAAGACCTAATAACATTTTGGTAAAAATCTAATATGGCAAAACAAAATGGCGGCCTAGGGAAATATTAAAAAAATTATTACCAAAAAACTACTTACCCAAATTAGCTCAAATTTTGCACAGAAATAAAATATTATGTAGGAATCAACTGATAAAATTTTGGTACGAATTCAAGATGGCGGAACAAAATGGCGGCTTAGTAAAATATTTAAAAATTCAGCTGAAACTTTACTTATATGGTATACAGATAAACTAGTAAAACTGTGGTACTAATTCAAGATAGTTGAACAAAATGGCGGCTAAATAAAATATTTGTAATCGAGAAAAAAATCGACCTCTCAGATCACGTTCACGTTTTAGAGTCTCTAGATGCCAAACAATATGTTTTATGAATTCCCTCTGTCCGTTTGTCGGTTTGTCTGTCTGTCTGACATTTCACGGCATAACTTAAAAACTACTTATGCGATTGACTTCAAATTTTGGGTAAAAATTAAGGGTCATATGGAGATGACTTGAAATATTTTGGTAAAAATCTAATATGCCGGAAAAAGATGGCGGCCTACTGAGACGTCAAAAAAATTATTACTGAAAAAGCTAATAATCCAATTTACCTCAAATTTTGCTCAAAAATTAAGTGTTATATAGAAATGAACTGGTAACATTTTGGTATGAATTTAAGATAGCAAAACATTTACTAGATTGATTTAAAATTTTGTGCAAGCATTAAATATGATATAGAGATAAACTGGTAAAGTTGTGGTACTAATTCAAAATAGCGAAACAAAATGGCAGTTTGAGTTAATATAAAAACTACTGAATGAATTTATTTCAAATTATGCCCAAAAATCAAGTGTGGCATAAGTAGAAACTGGTAAAATATTGGTAGGAATCCAATATGATCTAAAAAAATGGCGACGAATAAAAATGTTTTAAAATACAGTATATATGTGTTACTAAATGACTACGTATTGAACTAAATTGGGTCACACTTCACTACTCCTAATAAAAGGAAATGTTTAAAATGAGGCAAGTTCCGAGTAAAGGAAATTTACCGATTTTTTGTATTGTACGGACAATTCTAAGAATATGCCATGTATTTATTAATGTTACTATTAAAGATAGGAAAAAAGCTACGGACAAAAGATCTTGAGCTGATAAAGAACTATATATTGCAGATATCCCCTAGTACACAAGGTGGCGCAAAAATCGTAGGCGTAGATCACGTGCAGTCTGGTATAGGACCTTCAATACTTCATAATATTATTTCTTTATAAGAAAATGTTTACTTAAAATATTCTGTGATCTTTATCTTTATATACACACTTCATATCCATTATATACAATATTACATATTTTTATTTTGAAGGATAGAAAAAAATATTATTTCTTAAAAATTAGGATATAATAACAGCTTTAGATGCAAATCATATACATATACATGTTGGATGTGTCCTAAACAAAGTCTTTTTATGTGTTTAACTTAATAACTATCTCGTCAAAATTAAAAACCAATTACTCTTACCCCAAAGCGTAACAGGTCAGTGAGTATAACTTATGAAAACTACCAGGTAACGCCCAGGCATTGGGGCAAAGAAGCCGCGTTTTTTAATAACCAATAAATATTAATAAAAAAAAGTTGTTCTCGGCAAGATTTGTTGGGAGCTGCTGGCTCGGGCGGGATTTTTTGTATGATTTAGAGCCAATTATATTGGTATTGAGACAAAATATGTGTAAAAAAAGTTATTTAAATTTAAATTAGGAACTATATTACAAGGCTCTTTGTTTTATTAATAAGATATATTAAAAGCAGAGTAATAATAATAATAATAATATCTAACGCACTACCATAAAGAATTTTTAAATATCTGGAAAACCCTCTTCCAAGTGAATCTAGGACTGTTCCGCAACTGTCGAAAATCTATTATGGAAGCAAAAAACAAGCTTATAGTAATTACATTGCAAAATCAAAATACCCGGAACTTCCCTCGTCATGATTTTTTTCTATTTGTTAGGAATAGTAGTAGTTATAATAGGGGAGCGCCTCCTCCTCCTCTTCCTCTCTCTCATGTCCCTCATTCTTAACTTCCTCCCCTTTTATTCTCATTCGCATCATATTTTTAATTTTTTCTCTTTGTTCTCCCACATTTCATTTTGCATTCTTAAGTCTTATAAATAGGTGCATCATGATCATTTTAGTATGCCGAGGCACATTTACTAAGCTGTGCTCGAGTTGCGTAAAAAGTTATTTTTGAATTTTTCCACCAATTTTGTATAAAACAAAAAGAAAAAAATGTGTCAAGTAATAAGTGAATTATGTGTAATCGCGAAAAATTAACTACAACTATCAGACAGTTAAAAGTTAAATATCTCAATTTCTTTGAAGTGATTTCGAAAGATGAATACACCAAGCTGTTTTATCCACTGAAACGAGATTATTTGGAAGCAATTGACTGTTGTGATGATTATTTAGAAGGAATTATAAGCCTTACTACGTTTTTCAATACATTTGGGAAATCATACTTTGTAGGAGAATTAAGCCACCTAATAGAATTTATAGGAGAAGATTGCCAATTTATACCTGCTATTATTGCAACCCAAAAGAGGTTTCAATTATACGAAGATAAAAAACAGGTATTATCAAGGAAAGTTAATCCTATTCGCAAGAGACGTCCCCCTACATATTTAAAATATTATGTTAAATAAATAAAATGGCTGAGTTGCTGATTGCAGTTAAATTATTAGAGGAGAAATTTAGTAATCTTTCAAAAACCTATTTCTCATATTGTATGGCAAGTGGTCCGGAGTGGATAGACTTTTATTGTAATCAATCTGAGGAATTCGTAAAGGCTGCCCTCTGTTGCAACAAATACATTGAAACATTAAATTTTTTTCAACTTATTATAAGATCTAAAAGATATTGGCTTTGGTTACTATT
Organism: Kuschelorhynchus macadamiae; assembly: GCA_030620095.1. Lineage (NCBI taxonomy): Eukaryota > Metazoa > Arthropoda > Insecta > Coleoptera > Curculionidae > Kuschelorhynchus > Kuschelorhynchus macadamiae. The sequence continues at coordinate 113,400 of JAUTXW010001589.1, read as the reverse complement.
TAAAAGACTTGAAGCAATTTATTGACGAGGATACTATTCTTCAAGAAATTGAAAAGGAAGAATAAATTTAATAATATTTACAATGGAGCAAATGGTTACTGAAATGTATGAAGAGTTTATTATATCTGCTGCATACTTCCAATATTTATCAATTGTAGGCGAAGAAGACGCAGAAGCACAAGATTTGTCAGCATATGTTAATAATATAGATCGAAAGGAACAATGTAAATTAGCCGCTAAATTTTGTAATGATTATTTAAAATATAAAAATGAGCATGAACTTTTAAATGAATTTAGAAAATTAGATTTAAGGTATCATATTAATTTTATTCAATCATGGTTGGTTAATGCAAAATAAAAAGGTAATTAAGTTTTTTTATATTTTTATTCATTCATAAAACAATTGTCATATAAAAATAACACATTTGTCAAAGCACACATACAAGGTGATTTTGAATGATAGAAGCATTTTGGTTCCATTAGCTTTAGCGCTGGTTGTTCATCTATTTCAATCACAGGCTTTTTAGAATATTTCTGTATTAAATCCTTTTTTTCGCTTCCTTTTACAAAAACAAAATCTGCTTTCTTCGTAAGTGTTTCAATTATTTTTGGGAAATGATGTAATGGAGTAAATCCATTATTCCAATGTATACAATGATAATTTTTCGTTAACCATACCGCCTGCTTGTGACAATCAGGTGAAAGAAACTCCATTGGAAAAGGCTTTTTAAAAATGTAATGAGTCATTTCATAACCATCAAAAGCTGCAAGCTCTTTCGGTATAAATTTATTTTTTTCATCCTTGAATCCTTGAATATCTATAACCAATCTCATATTTTCAAAGCAGCAAATTTTTTAATGAGACATGACTAAAACTAAAAGCTTTTGAAAATTTCTTTAAATTAAATCGAAATATGAAAATAGTGGGGATAAAGTTTATAATTGTTTCACAATTTTAGTAAGAGGGTTGTAGCTAAATAATTTGTCATGTAAAATAAGACAATAAGCAGAAGTATCTTTTTTAATTGCATTGTGTGTCTCAAATTCAATTCTCATTACTACGGATCCCGTTTGAATTGTTTCTTTTTGATGGGAGCAATCAATATGTGTAATAGGACTAATGTTTTTGAATTGTTCAGGATTAAAAATGGGTTCATTTGGAACACCATAGTAAGACTGTCTAAAGTTGGCAAACATTTCGTATAAAGCAGAAAATTTGTTTTCTTCGAAATTTAAGTACAAATCGTGATAAGGATATCTTTCAGAATTTAAATATACTCTAATATTTGACAAGGTAATATTGTCAAATTTACTCATATCTTTAACAATTTTCCCTTTTCTGTTTTCTTGAAAGCCAATCACAACATGACGAGGAGCTTCTAGTTTACTAGTTGTTTTTACCGGCCATGTGTGACGGGTTGTTTCGGTTAGAGAAGAATATTCAACAAGTTCCCAACTCCTGAATCCTATCAATATATCTTTATTTGATTCTAATATTTTTGATAGAGCAAGTTGTTGTGGCATATCAACTAGAATGTGAGGAACTTTCCAATAAATTTTATCGAAAGTAACCAATGGAGTGTCAGGAGCAGTAACAAGGTGTGCCGGATCTTCTTTGAAAATAACACCATCTAAATCATCAGTTGATCTAATAAGAACCAATTCCTGTTTCATATTCATAATAATTTTTCTGTAATCTTCAAAAAATCCTAAAAGCATTTTTAGTGGTATGGATACGGAGAATTTTCCATCATTATCAACTAAAATTGTATCACCTTCTTTCCGATGTGGAAACCAACCTGCATTTTCCAGTTTTAAACTTTCGTTGGTAGTGTGAGAAAGGTAGCTTTTTAAGGTTGATGCTAATCCAACATTTCTTATTGAATCTATAGTAATTCCGTTTAGTTCATAGCGGATTTCTCTGAACAAAAAGGCTATACCATTGTTAATAAATAGCAATTTTTTCTTATATTTACCTTCTGTATTAGTTAATTTTCCTTCGATATAAAGTAAACTATCTAATGGTAGAGTGTAAGCATCGAGTTCTTGAATTAGGATCCTTATTTCATCATTGTAATCGAATTTTGAAGAAATATATGGTTGATATGTGTGAAGCTCAGAACTGACGATGGAATTGTCTACATAAAGCTTTTCGTTTACGTTTAATATGTTCATTATTTTAAAACAGTGAAACCCAAGGATGTGAGAAATTTACGATTATCTCGTCTTAACTTGTTGGTGTTGGATTTGATACTGAACTGTTGTTTAGGCTTTTTCTTTTTATAACTTTTATTTTGTTGATAGTGGTAGGGGCAAGTCTCATCCCAAGGGCTCTATTATATCTAACAACCATTTTATATTTCACTTGTTTGTAAATGTAACCTTACTGTTATAGTTTCTCCTCTAAAACTGATAAGTTCTCCGTCTTGATCAATTATTTTAACTGTTATATTGTTAATTGCTTTGACGCTAACTGGAAAATACAAAATGGGCAAAGGAGATTCAACTATTTTATACCCTGGAGCTACAGTTGGATAAAACTGGTGAATAATATGAACAGGTTTACCATTATTGTAAGAACCGACACAAATATTACAGTCAATACAAATAGCATTCACCTTAGTTATTTTTGCAACATTATCTGATTCTTCCTCTTTCATAGCTTCTAGTATCCTGCTATTAAAACCCAACATTTTTCCTATCGAATCTTCCTTGGTAAAATCAATTATTCTACTACACATTAAAAAAGTTTTTAGAGTATTAACATTTGCTTTTAAAAGAAAAAAAATTTTTTCATTCGGAAATAAATCTTCTATACTTTCTCTTATGTATGTTTCTATATCTGTAATGTCATAAGTTCCGTCGGGAATAACAATTACTTTATTATCTATATAAAATTTAATATATCCTTCTTTTATATTGGGGATAGTCATAAACGTTTCAAAATCAGCTAAACCCAGGTAATATTGTTTTTCATCCTCTAAATATATGGGCGGATTAAAATCAGCAGACAAAACAGAACTGTTTCCTGATATGGCAATTGTGGTAGACATTGCAGTTTATTTATGAATGAGATATTACAATAAATAATGAGTTTATATATTTTTTTGCAAAAATTTTAGGGTTAGTTGACCACAGTTATATGAATTAAATTTTTGTTTATTTTCATAAGTATAAAATACATCCATTTTGCCATTCGAATTAAAATATTTGAGAAGTTCAAAAGGTGGTTTTAAATTTCCAAAACTATCAAAATATATTACATTTTTGTTATTTTTAATATAAGCAGTCCAATGAGATCCTTTATTTTGTTTTTTATCCAAATTTACAATACCACATTCTTTCAGATTAATTTTTTTTGGAAGTTCATCGAGCATAAAAACACCTTTAAAGCCAGTTATTTTTAACAGCTTTACATATTTAATAATATCATTGTTCGTAAGTGCTCTTTTTGGAAAACTTATTTTGAGTTTTTTTTTGTCTGATTGCCTTCATTTTGACGGATCCTCCTTTATAAGGTCTAATAAATAGTCCCTTTCCTTTATATGGTCTAATATATAATCCTTTGCCTTCTTTAGAAGCATTTTCCATTGCAATATTATGTCTATGTATTTCTTCTAGTTGCTGTTTAGCTGCTTTAGCATCATTTACTGCCTTAGCAATTCCTGCCGCGCCTCCACCTAGTGCACCCAGGGCGCCAAGAATGGGAAACAAAAGAGGTAGAAATCCTCCAATTTTTTTGGGTGTTCGAATGATACGTTTTTTTCTCAATTTAAGTTTACCCCCTTTTGTATTTTTTAATCCCAAACCGAACTTTCTTTTACCCTTCGTTATTCCTGCAACACTTAAAGCTGCAATTTTTTCACCAATAGAAGAATCTTTAGCTTTTACCCTATCCCAGGCTTTTTTTTCTAATATTTGGTCAGATATGTGTCTTTTTGATAAATCTTCAGTCTGAGAGTAAGATATATCATGTTCTTTGCAAGCGGAATCCAATGGATTTATACCAACGTCACCTCTAGTTAATCTTTTTTCCAAGTTGGTGCCGGGACCACAATAATTATATCCTGGTATATGAACTTCGAAAGGTAGTTTACTAATTAATTTATTTACTAAACCAGAGCCTTTTCTATTACGTGTTTTAATAGTTTGTTTCAACTTATGGCGACCCACAGTCATTGAAGTTCTTTTTATACTAAAAGCACATTGACATTTTTCTGGTATAAATACTTTTACAGCTAAAAATATTTACTAGTGTGATTAAGAATGAGGATTGAAAAACAAAAATTCTCATTACCAGTAAATAATCATGACGAAAAATTTTTAAGTAAACAGTTGAGAAAGCATGGTGACTTATTTTGCGGTGGTTCAAAAAGAGGGCTTATAGTTGGTTGCAGTGGTAGCGGTAAAACCAACGTTATGCTTACACTGCTCGAGCATCCTAATGGAATTAGGTTTGAAAATGTCTATGTTTATTCAAAGTCATTAGATCAACCAAAATATGAATATTTAAGAAAGTTGTTAAAGCCTATGAAAGAAATTGGATAATTTGAATATGATAGCGATGAGAACATTATTTCACCTCATGAGATAAAGCCAAATTCCGTTATCATTTTTGATGATATTCCTTGTCATAATCAATCTATTATTAGGGACTATTTCACGCATGGAAGGCATAGAAACACCGATTGTTTTTTTATTTTTCAAGGATATTCCTCAATCCTTAAACGTCTAATTCGAGAAAATGCAAACTTATTAATTTTATTTAAACAGGACTGTTTGAGTTTAAAACATATATATAATGACCACTGTATATTGGATATGACATTTGATCAGTTTAAAAATATTTGTGCTAACTGTTGGATGGATCCATATGGCTTTCTTGTAATTGACAAAGATTGTGAAGTAAATCACGGCAGATATAGGAGTAAATTCGATTCCTTTATATATTTATAAAAGTAAAAAATTTGCAGTTTTATTTCATTTAAAACTTGTACAGCATGGATAAACGTTTAGCTCGAGAATTAATAAGATCGAGACAAGCCGTGAAGCAGAAATATCAAAGCTTGAAATTAGCTACTTCTACTGCTCAGTCCGAATTAGAACAAACTTATAGACCAATAACACAACCACTTAAACAGCTAATTTCAAGTATTGGTAAATCCGAACCATTCGATTTAAAAGAAGAAAGAGTTTCAAAGTATGAAGATTTCAAAACACCTACAAAGCTTTATAAAACATCAACTCCGACGAAAAATATTCAGAAAACAGGAAAAACTCCGTCACTCCCTACACAACTACCAACATTTTTAAATGACAGTAGTATCACTTCTTCCTCTCCTGTAGTACAACCATTGTCATCAACTGTTATAGCAGAAACTTCAGATCCTTCTAGTGACACAACAACAAATTTAAACTTGTCAGACATATTGGAACAAACTAGAAAAACAATTCAAACCTATGTTGGTACACCATCATATAAAGATTACTTAGCAGATTTTCATGAATTACCCAGATCATATATTGATGAGGGTGTGAAAGATACACAACATAAATTTGACCATTATTATGGAATAGTTCATGACCTCGAAACGGATAAGTTTTCTTTTGGTTTAACACAGATACCGGTAGAAATTATTGGAAAAGACATTAAAGTGGGAGGAATAACGTACACAGGCACGCGAGGTTTATACGAATTGCTTTTCAAAAAAGAACCGAAAGGTTATAAGAAGGAAGATTTAGATAATTACATGAACATTCTAGCTAAAACAAATGTATATCGTAGGAATTTTGATTCAAATGAACAAGTTCAAGGAAATACATCACACAAATATGTTACAATAATAGGACCATATTTACAAAGAAAGGGGATTACAAAGACAAAAACCTTGCCAAGATTAGTTACAGCATTTAACAAACCAAAACCTCCGTTTAGAACAACTAGAGCCAAATCTACAGGAAAGGGATTAATTTTGAAAACAAACAGATCAAATACAGACTATGTATACTGGAATAATGTAAACGAAATTGTTGATAGGATACGTTTATTAATTTCATCAAGTGATGCGGGAAATAATGCTCATAGTAACGAGATTATCTCTATTATTGAAGAATTAAGAGAAGATAAAGTAATACTATAAATAACAGCTATCAAATATAATCATATTTATTGTTTAATGAAAGCTCAACATGACAGTTGATAAATTTGGACGCCATATTTCAAAACAAAATCAAGAGAGAATAAGTGACATTAATAATTTAAAAAGGAGATTAGGTGAAAATGAAACAAATAATGAAATCTTTGCTAAAAAGCTTAAGGTTTTTGATGAAAATTTTTTAAAGTATGAAAACCAGATTAAAGGATGTTATACCTCAATTGAAAACGTTAATAAACAGTTGCTAACGCTAAATCAAATAAGTAAAGATTTGCAATTTTTAAATGAACATGTTAAAAAGGAAGACAAAAAATTAAGTGATGATATCAACAAAATTAATAAAATAATGGAAACAAATATAAGAGAAGTAATAATTGAAAAACACAAGGAAAAAATTAAACAATTAAGAACTTTTATAAAAAGGTTAGATGATGAAAAAAAAAAGAAATCAAAATAGCATTCTTAACAGTAGAACAATTGACCAACTCACTTTGGAAGAAAATCAACAATATATTTCCTTGGAAAATATAATGTCCAGTGTAATTAAGAAATTAGAACAAGAATTAAATAAAACAGAGGAGGAATTCAAAAATAGTGATAGTAGATCAACTACTTTCTTAACTGGAGAGATAAAAAAATCCTTTAATGCGTTAGAAAAGGAGATTACTAAAATTAGTAAAATTTTAAATGAAAAAAGTTATACAATACAAATTGATAAATTGAATGAATGGGAAAAAACATATAAAAGTTATATTTCGAATTATTACAAAACATAGAAAGTGAACTTCCTTAAAATTGAATAAACAAGTTTGTTGTCATGACAACCGTTAAACAACAAGTCGTTAATGAATTACATAAACCTGCTAGAAAAAACTACAAACGCAGAAGGGTGGTAGTGAAAGGGTTAAATGATCTTTTTCAAGCTGATTTGGTTGAAATGTTACCCTATGCCAAATTTAATAAGGGATTTAAATATATCTTGATTACCATAAATGTATTTTCTAAGTATGTTTGGGCCGAACCGGTAAAATCTAAATCTGGAAAAGACGTAACAGCGGCAATGAAAAAAATATTAATTAGTGCAAAAACTCCACCAAAAAACTTGCAAACGGACAGAGGGAGAGAGTTTTTCAATGTAAATTTTCAAAATTTGATGCAACAATTTCGAATTAACCATTTTAGCACGTTTTCCAATTTGAAAGCGAGTATAGTAGAAAGAGTGAACAGGACTTTAAAGAATAATATGTGCAAAATATTTAGCATTCAAGGAAATTACAAATGGTTTAATATATTAGCGGATATTGTAAAAGATTATAACAATACAAAACATTCTTCAATAGGAATGAAGCCAAAACAAGTAAATAAAACAAATGAAAATAGAATCTTGAAATCTGCATTTACTCATGCTAAAACGTTAGATATAAAATCTCCAAAGTTTAAAGTGGGTGATCACGTACGAATAAGCAAGCATCGAGAGGCATTTTCAAAAGGTTACACACCAAATTGGTCAAATGAGATATTCCACATTAAAGAAGTTAAGATGACAAACCCTTGGACATATTTAATTCAAGACGAAGATAATCAGGACATTCTGGGTGGTTTTTATGAGCAAGAATTACTAAAAGTAAAGCATACCGATGTGTATCTTATTGAGAAGATTTTGAGAAGGAAAGGAAACAAAGTTTATGTGAAATGGTTAGGACTTGATAAAAAATATAATACATGGATTGATAAAAAAATATTGTTTAATTAAATTGAAATTAAATTTTAGTTAAATTTGTTTTATTTCTGTTCCTCACTTTACGCTTTAGCTGATACAAATTACAAAGTCTTAATGTGCTAATTAATTTCAAATAAAATTCACATTTAGGAAACTAAAATTTTATTAAGTAAAACATCAAATACAATTTTTATTAAAACGTGTCAAATATATTTTATTTCTATGTTCCTCAGATAATATCGAATCTAGAATAAGTTTACAATCATTTATTCTTTTTTCAAAACGGAGTCTATCTAAGTACCACATCTGAAAGTTACTCGTACGGGCTTGTCTGTAAGCAAAGCTCCACTTCACTAACACATGCACCTTATTGTTCTCTTCCAAAAAAGATATTGTTTTCTTCGTAATATTTTCTTTTTGATCCATTTTCATTGTTTTCTTCGTAATATTTTCGTTTTGTTCCATTTTGCTTCAATTTGTTTTCCATTTGTTCAGGATATAAAGCAAGTAATTCCATCATAGTTGAAACATTTTCACTGTTAGGATTTTCTGTTGGACTTATTATATTATAAACATGCGTACACAAGTCGCCACAATCAGCTGAAATATTATTTTGAAATATTTTGAAATATGTATTGAATTCTTGCCTTTTAAGTATAGATAATCTATAATCAATAATTTCCTTTAATCGCCACAAATTGTCCAAAGACTCTTGTCCTAAGTATATGAAGTGTGGGCCTTTTGTAATTTGTAGAACAGGGGTATCATTTATTTTCTGAACCTGCAGATGAATGTTGTTTATATTCACACTGGTTTGATCAACTTGAGGAAAGTAGAAATTGTTTACAATAATTCCTTGATGAACACAAATGTCTTTCCAATTTTCTTCGGTTAGTGCGATTGAAAATCCAGTTTTTCCACCAATTTCAATTTTTGGAGAAAAATCATTTAAACTAATGCCAACAAGAACAAATTTTGACAAAGAATTATTTAAAAAATAAATTTTTGAATTAAGAAGCGTTTCCAAAGGTTTATGAACCACAGCGTTGTTCATAATGACTAAACGAGACTGAAACATATTGTGTTATTCTTGTACTTAAATATTCTCATCCCCACTTTCTTTAAAGTTTCGATTAAAATGGATTAATGAAAAAATAGATTTCCAGTTTGAAATTTGTAATAAAGATAAATAATTAAAATGGTAATGTATAAAAATAATGCAAAGTTTAATGTAACACTAATGATGGAAAAGTAATAATTTTTGAATCCGTCATAATAATTGGTACAGTTGGGGGTTAAAATTTGTAACTGATTATTTTTAAACTCTAACCTTTCTATCCAATTTGTATCAAAAATAGATCGATTTGGATAATGATACAAAATTTTAACAAATTTACTCGCATTTTCATTTCCATTTATTCGTTCCATCCAACTAATTGTACTATTGTTAATTAATCCAATTTTCATAAATTTACAATATTTACTTAGAGTGACGTCTGTTTTATTAGAAAAACATATTTCACACTGTGTTACGCCAGGGGGATGATGAACATAAAAAACATTTTGGAAAATAAAATAAAGAAGAATAAATTGAGATCTACTGATAGTCATTAAAACAAATTAATAATTATATTCCAAATTTATTAACATTAAGCAGATACTTTCACCACGAAAGCAAAAGCAGTTGTAAAAAAATAACAATAAAATACTTAATTTAAATATATGTAAAAGTTCATAAATAAGGATATTAACAATACTATATAAAATGTGTAGCTTGAAGACTTATTTTGAATGGTTACAATTATTCGATTCCTATTTTTCCATAAACAGTTATTTAAATCACAATTCCTAGCAAATTTCTTATGCTCCACAATAGGATCATCATAACTTAACCAATCAAAAATTTCAATACCACAATAAAAACATTTACAAATATCATTGATTGAAGTATAGTAAAAGCCAGCTCTAACACTTCTGGTCTCAATTTTCCTTTCCATTTTTTAAAAGTGGAAAGTCGTTTTTCATATGTTTTAAAATAACTGTTATCAATTTCTTTGTCAAAAGTTTCTAAGCACATTTTGTGAAAGACTTTTGAAGACTAACTTTGGTTTCAAAAACAACAAATTTAAATACCTTATAATATCTACATAAATATATCTAAATCTTCATGCTCTGCATTCCATTGATACAAAGCAATATCTTGGTGTCCCCAAGCTCATGTATTAAAACTATAGGGAATTTTATACCGCTTATCATCTTCGGAACTCAAAGCCAATTTATTAATTAACTCTGTAAACATTGTATGTTGTCTAGATCGAAAAACATACATTGAACAAAAGGTTTTAGAATGATTTTCAACAACATCTTTATAATGAATAAAATCCAACTGCTTTTTAATTGCACTTTTTTTAACACCTTTTGCTTTTTTTGTTAAACTGTTTTCCGTTTTAATACAATATGCTTTTGCTCCAGTACCAAAGAAAGCAGTAATGGGTTCACCAGCATATTCATCTTTGAATTTTCCTATAACTGACTTTGTAATAGGCATTTCATGAATATTATTAAATTCATAATTAGATGTGTCAAATTTGTGAATATTTTTTATCATGTCAGAATAAATATTTGGAGTTGTGACTTCTAAAATGAACGAATCGGTATCGGTGTATAAAAGTGAAATATTTTCCTGATAAAGAGGTTTTAAAAAATTATAAAAGAAATCATACATAACAGTTTTAGATATATCTAATATTGAGAAGCCTACATATATTGGTTTATTGTAAGTAACTTGAATCTTTTGCATTTGAATAGCTACCAAGTTTTCAGAAAATATTGTTAAGTCCTTGAAATATGGTTTTGCAATTAAATTCTCAGCACCATCTTTTCTTCTATTTTTTTCCCACTCTGTAACAAGTCTTACGTCAATTCTCCTATCAACATTTTCCATAGTCTTGCCATAAATACTATTATTTGCCAACTTGTAAGTATTACGATCAAATTCATTCTTTGAATCATTTCTTAATCTTGAATTCAAGTCTATATATTTTTTCAACCAATCAGATTGAGAAAACTGTAAAACTCTAGGAACTTTAGTTAACTTGAGTCCATGTTCCAAACATTGTTTTAATAATTGATAGTGAATAACATATTTTGATTTATCATTTAAATTGGGTATTAATTTTATGCATTTAGAATTTGGCGGTTTAAAGTTTTCTGGACAAAACGGAAAATCGTTATGATAGGAATGTAGACTTGTAGGATATTCTAAATCAACTTCTAAAACATATCCCTTATTAGATTTTTTAGAAATATTCATAATATTTAAATCATTGATTTCTTTATCTGTTAACCAAACAAAATCTCCCGTTGGAATGTGCTGTGACATTGCATAACCATACAAATTTGTTGCATCATAATAAATTATGTATTTAGTTGGCTTTAAAGGATCAAAATTTAAAAGAAATGGGTTATTAGCTTCAGATTTTCTATAAATGCAAGAACTCACACCACCGCGAACGCTTTTTTTGAAAAAGTGTATCATATCTGGATCAGTTAACAATTCTAACTCTATTCCAGTATAACGCAAACACGCCTCCCAGGATAAACCTGGAAAAGTGTAAAAATGAGCTGGATCGAGCTTATATGAGGATAAACAAGTGCTTCTAAAATTTTCAAAAATATCTGCCAAAAGTAAAGTATCAGAGAGTAAGTAAACGTCGGAGTATTGACCAAGAGATTCACATTTAAACAATTGCCAAACCTTTACAGCTCTTTGGTATTCTGCATCACTGATGTGCTCATCCGTTAAAGTATTATAAAATTGGTCTTTCTGAGGTAAAGTTGTTTCTTCTAATTTTAAATAATCATCAATATAACTGTAAGGAAATACACCTTTTTGCCGAATAAGTTTAAATCTTTCTTCATCATTGAAAATTTTTTTTATTTCCTTACATTGTTCATCTTTTAAGCTTTCAGAGAGTTTTGATAAAGAATGGGATAGAAATTGAAAAGAATCAATAAACCTTAATGATATATTTTTTTTCTTAGCCTTTTGTGTCTTTTTATCAAAATAGTTATCCACATGAATAAGCTTTTCAAATGAAATATATTTTTCCTTGTTTTGTGCGATAACTGTTAGTTGTTCTTTGTTTAAGCATAATTTTTTAAGAAATAGATGAGAATCATAATTACGCAAATTATGCAATATAACTGGAATAAAGTTAGGTATTCTGTAATTTATGTTGCAGAGTGAATGAGCTGGACCTCTATAAAGACCGGTTATATGACAATGATCTGCAACCCTGTCATTTAAAAGAGGTTTATTACAAATATGACAAACTTTTTCATAGTTATGATAAATTTTGTCCAGTTCGTTCAAAGGGATCATTTTTTTAGGAGCCTTTAAATATTTATTGTATATGTTATACACATCTCTTTCTAAAGAATTTATAAATAATGTATCACAATTTTGACCTCTATATTTTTCAAATTTAGAATAATTATCGTCGAAGGAACATTTAATGTAATAGGCAAATGAATGTGGAATATGTTCATATTGTTTTAAGGTGTATGAAGTATTAGGATTTTTATCAACATTGTCATTATTTAAAGGCTTTAAAATGCATTCAAAATCTGCATACACCACGAAAGGAACTTTCATTTGTTTATGATAATTTACAAATTTCAAAATATTATCATATGAATAGTTTCCAAACTTATCTTTTATTAATTCTTTAGAAGGTAGGTTAATTCGTAAATGATCACAATCATAGCTATTGTGTTGTAATAAATTTTCTTCTGTAGGGAAATATTGTAAACAACCATCGCAAATATATTTTTTTCCGTGATGTTTAGAAATTTGTGCAGAAACTAGTTTTGATAAATCTTTAATATAGCAATAATGAAAAGTTTTTTCATCATCATCACTTATTAACAATAAATTGACATGTTGATTTTTTTTATTCGATGAATAATAAAGTGGACCAATTACTTCATACCCCTTTTTAGGATTTATAACTTCTAATCCATATACATTAATAGAAATGTTATTTTTTTCTTCAAAAATCTTAATGTTCTTTAGCAACATTGGAAATTCTATACCTGACATATCCAAAACAGAAGAGTAGTGTGGGTAGGATGAAGTTTCAAAATCTAATCCGCGTGGTTGGTGAAGAGCAGACACAACTGCCCAGGCGAAGCAAAAGTTGTCATCATTCCTAATGTTGATCACAGCTTGACGTCTCTTGATCTCTTGAGGAAGTTCGATAAAAGATGAGGCTCTCAGCGGATTGTGCTTGTTAACATTAATTTCCAAATGAAGTAAATTCATCAAAGACCATCCTGCAACGTAAAAATTAAAAAATTACTTTTTTTGTTGCTGTTGTAAAATCGAAAATAAATTCTTTACCTGAATCTCTTTCTGCAAATTCGTCAGCTTTCTGGTCAATAATGGTGCAGATTTGCTCTAACAGTTCTTTTTTCTGATATCCCTGGCAAATGACTTGGAACGGCGCATTAAAAGATTTGACATCATAGCTGTCGCTGCTGGGGTTAAAATAGAAACCGAACAGTTCCATATTTAGCTTGATACATTTATGTTTCTGTAGTTCTTGATCTATTAGATGTGCAATTTTGTATTCCAAATGTTGAAAATATTCTTTCACATTTATGAAGTTTTGGTGTGAGGAAATCCTATAAGATATTATTCGTTCCCTGAATGCTGACTTGATAATTTCAACACCTTCCTCCAAGCCTATTTTGGAATTGTTCTTGTGCACACTAGATCGAAGATGTCCACCCCATAGACTTTGGTTTATATTTTTCTTGCATTCTTTACAATATTTTACAATATTTGTAGAATCTATAAATTAAGAAAAAAATATTTTACAAAATATAACAAGAAAAATAAAATGTTCTTACCTTTAACAAGCTTTGGTTTTTTTAACCAACTGTTGAGTTTTGTGGAATTTCCGTTAACATGTTTTTTAATATGTCGCAGTAAATTATCCTTTCTAGTGAAGACTTTATTACATGTTACACACTTATGCATTTCTGAAGTTTTCTGCATAATAATAATAATAAAATTAATATTGTGCAATTCTATTTAGTTATAGTCAAATTTTGAAAAAAGCAATTGCATTTTTGAAGTTCTTTGTATAATAATAAAATTAATATTGTGCATTTTTATTTAGTTATAGTCAAATTTTGAAAAAAGCAATAGAAATTAATTGACTTTATGAATCCATTCCTTCAAATGAGTCAACTAATTTGTCAAAGGCCTGTTTAACATAATTCACCGTACTTTCGTCTCCCTTTTTAATTGTGATCAAATTAGTTAAATTTTGAATAGCGAAACCCAGACACTTAAGGTTTGCTATTTGTTTTTTATTTTTTTTATTAATTTTAAATTTTTTTTTAATGATAAATGATGGTTTCGAAATTGAATTTTGTTCAACTGGTGAATTATTAGGAGAAATATCCGAAGTTAAATTTGCTTCAATTTGTTTTTCTTGCGAATCAGAATTTACAATAGCATATGGTGAATTAATAGAAGATATAGCCGAACTTAAATTTTGATTAATTTGTTTTTCTTGCGAATCAGAATTTACAATATCATATGGTGAATTAATAGGACAAATAGCCAAACTTAAATTTTGATCAATTTGTTCTTCTTCCGAATCAGAATTTTCACTAAACAAAAAGGGAGAGCAAATTGGTCTCGGAGAATTAATTGGCGATTTTAATGTTAAATAATTTGGATTAGATTTTTGAAAACAAACAATATCCTCATAGCTAGAATTTTGAGTTTCGTCAATGTCATTCAGTTCTTCAAGAGTTTGTTTAGTTTTTGTTGTAATTAAGTCCGTTTTGTTGTCAATAATGTCATTAAGATCGTCAAGAGTTTGTTGTTGAGTAGCTGTAAATAAATATTTTTCGTTGTTGTGTTTGTTGGCATTATTCTGAACTTGGCTATTGTAAATAATTTCATTCAAGTCCTGAATAGTTTGTTGTTGACTAGTTGTAAATACATCTGTTTCATTGTTTTGTTGGTTTGCAAAATTTTGCATTTGAGTACATATGTATAAGTCAAAGTCATTGTCAATTATTTTACTACTCGATGCCAAAAAATTGTCCATTATGAAAAAAATCGTAATAACAAATAAAAATGCCACAAATGTACATAAAAATGTCACCAATATATATAAGAATTAAATCTTTCCAAATAAAAATGTTAGAAATAAAAATAAAAATTAAAAAATTACCAAATAGACACAATGTAAACACCAGAAAACTCGCGAGCTCTGCACAGTGTGAATGCAGAAATCAATTGCATTCGTCTCTTCGCTGAGGCGATTTTATATGCAAAAGTTAATCACATGTGTCCTACTTAAAGTTGAACGACAATCTCTAAAAACCACTTTCCCAAGCCGATCAACAACCTTACCCCCTTCCCCCCTTCCCCCCGCCCCTCCCCTCCCCTCCCCCTCTCCCCCTCCCCCCGGACCCCTGAATTTCCGAGACTAAAATCCCGGCTCCCCAATTTCGGGCTACCCTCTTCAGGTTAAGTTAAGTTAGGTTAGGTTATGTTAGGTTAGGTTAGGTTTGGCGGAGCGGGGAGGGGGGCGAAGTCCCCCTTGCCCCGCTCCCCCGGACAGCGAAAAAAAAAAAAAAAAAAAACTTAAGTATTGCATGTAGTAAAAGTGGTGGTCGATGGGATATATACTTAAGAACATCCACTCGACGATCATACAGTATCATTCGCTGTAATATCAGTTGTCGATATTATTTATAACCTATAACCAAAATTGTTTTTTATCAAATATATCTATCTAAATCTAAAGCTCCTAACGATGG
Organism: Kuschelorhynchus macadamiae; assembly: GCA_030620095.1. Classification (NCBI taxonomy): domain Eukaryota; kingdom Metazoa; phylum Arthropoda; class Insecta; order Coleoptera; family Curculionidae; genus Kuschelorhynchus; species Kuschelorhynchus macadamiae. The sequence continues at coordinate 97,674 of JAUTXW010001589.1, read as the reverse complement.
CAGAAAATATGATTGGAAACGCTGACCAAATTGAAGAAAATAATGTGGAGAACGCCGCTCAAAGTGAAAAAAGAGAAGAAATTTTTATTAACTTGGAAGGCGATTCCATCACTTATAAACATTCATTTTTGAACAAATCATCTAGGCTTGTTAGAAGATCATTCTTGTTTAACATCGACATTAATTATATTGAGGAGGAAGAAGAAGAGATGGAGGAAGATGATCAGGAAATTGACGAAGGAGTGGACATGGATGGACAACTGCTAAATTTAGGAACCGAGGCTGACGTAAAAGTAAGCAAGTTTAGGGCTAGTGAATTATTTAAAAATTTTGAAGAAAAAGATGTATGTGTTATACAAAGCTACACTAAAATTGAAAGTCGAAGACTAGGAACATTTGCTATTTGCCTTCCTTGTAGTGCAATTCACATGAGATATTTACGGAGAGGGGAGTCCGATCATGTGAGCTGCCACTACAAAAGAGCTTATGTTGTTAGTGCTTCTGATTTACATTGTGCTATTTGTAGGATACATCTTTTTCTACTAATTCCTGAACATGCTTGCTTTTACTGCAATAAAAATGAAAAAAAAAGAGATAGAAGATTATGTTGTTAAATATTAATAATAAACATAGTTTGTAAAGGTGATGTGTAGATTATTTCAACAATATTAATTTTAAATATAGGTTATAAACGTAATGGGTAGATAATGTCAAAAATATTAATTTTAAACATAAATTGTAAAGATAATAAGTAGAATACGTCAACAATATTAATTTTAAAAAATGTCAACTGTTACTATAAGCGGTTATATATTTTCAGTGCTATATGCAAAATACTTCTTTTTATTCTAACATCTGACACTGTATTTGTAAATGAAATAGCTAATCATATGTAAAAAAAGTGTCGATTATGTCAACTGCCACTAGAAGCACTCATATATTAGCACAACATTTTGTTAACGCTTGTTTCTGTATTCAATTGAGTTTTCTCTTACTTGATGCAAATTATATTAATATTATTAGTATAATTAAAAAGTAGTAGATTAGGCTATGCCGGTCCGACAATCAAAACCGTCATTTTTACATGTAAATTCCCATAAGAAAATTTAAGCTTCCATTTGCAAAAGTGGTGTCATTTTAGGGCGTGGCACTTTTTGTGTAAACCCATAACAATTGTTTTGTTATGTAATGTGAAAATTAGTATGTATTAAAAAACTTGTTAGATCATTGTTGTCGTTTCAATATAGGAAAAGGAAAAAATGTGTGTCAATTATTATATATATATTTACATTTACTTTTTTTACAAAATTATTTGTTACCAGAGTTTTCACAAACACAAATTATAAAAAAAATATTATCCTCTTTTTAAAATTACAACAAAATGATGTCTAATTACATCTTTGAAGATTTGTACCAAATAGTAATATCTAGTGCGACATACAGGACAATTGTTTACCATTATAGAACAACAATTTTCATCATTCCATCTTAAAATACATTTTAAACAAAAAATGTGGGAACATGTATTTGGTCTACATGAATCATAATATTCGATTATTTCAAAACAAATAGCACAAAACACTTTTTTCTCTTCACTCTCAGTTTTGTTCAAATTTTTTAAAACAATCCCATTATTTTCTTCTCGAACTAATGGTATATTTTCTTCTTGAACTCCTGGTATAATTTCTTCGAGGCTAATTGTCTGAAGCGGAATGGATCGATTTCTTTCTCCAACTGATTCACTCATTTTATTTTAATATTATTATTAATAGATTTATTCAACAGATTTTTTTCTTTTAACAGTCACTCGTACCTTAACATACTAAAATGATCTTGATGCACCTATTTATAAGACTTAAGAATGCAAAATCAAATGTGGGAGAACAAAGAGAAAAAATTAAAAATATGATGCGAATGAGAATAAAAGGGGAGGAAGTTAAGAATGAGGGACATGAGAGAGAGGAAGAGGAGGAGGAGGAGGCGCTCCCCTATTATAACTACTAATAGTGAAGTGTGACACAATTTAGTTTAGTACATAGCCACAGTATACATGTGTTACACATACTGTTCTATTCCTACAATTATTTTACCATTTTCTTTCTACCTATGCCACACTTGACTTTTGGGCATAATAAAATAAATTTAATAAGTAGTTTTTACATTGACACCTACCACCCTTTTCCTGCGTCATATTGAATTCGTACCAGTTTATGCCATTTTCACATCTAATTTTTCTGCAAAATCCATTGAACAAGACTTTTTTGCATTGATTTTTTAAAAAAATTATTTGGCCGCCGTTTTATTTCGCCACCTTAAATTTAAACCCATATTATCAGTCTTTACCAACTCGGCTGGTCCGCAGATACTTCCCAGATATTAAGTTTCTAACTGGTTTTCGTTATCAAACCTCTTGTTGTTATGCTAAAGTGGTGTATTATTTGGGGTTAGGATCCAGGAAAAAAACAAAAGCCTTTTTTTAAAATGTCTACGTTTCGCAACTTTATAATTGTATTCTCAGGACACAGATTTAATATCCTACATGAAACCCATATTGTCAGTCTTTACCTACCCCGTTGGTCTGCAGATATTTCCTAACCCCAAATAATACACCACTCTAACAATAAGAAGATCGTTAGCGAAAACCATTTAGAAACTTAATATGTGGGAAATATCTGCAACGGAGTAGGTAAAGACTGATAATATGGGTTTCATACAGGATATAAAATCAATATATGTGACCTGAGAATGCAACAATAAAGTTGCGAAACGTCGACAATTTAAAAAAAGACTTGTTTTTATTATTGGATTTTAACCCCACATAATACGCCACTCTAACATAAAAACAAGAGGATCGTTTAGGAAAATCATTTGGAAACTTAATATCTGGGAAATATCTGCGGACGAACAGAGTAAGTAAAGACTGATAATATCGGATTCATCCAGGATATAGAAACTATATGTGTCCTGAGGATGCAACAATAAAGTTGCGAAACGTCGTCAACTTAAAAATAGACATTTGTTTTTTTACTGGAACCCAACCCCGAATAATACACCACTGTAACATAACAACAAGAGGTTTGTTAACGAAAACCATTTAGAAACTTAATATCTAGGAAATATCTGCGGACCTACGGAGTAGGTAAAGACTGATAATATGGGTTTCCTGCAGGATATAGGATATATCCTGCATATATATATATATATATATATAAATATAAATATATATATATATATATATATATATATATATATATATATATATATATATATATATATATATATATCCTGAGGATGCACAAATTAAGTTCCGAAACGACGATAATACAAATTGGTTTTTTTTCTGGATCTTAACCTGAAATAATACATCACTCTAACAAAATTTGGTGAGAATCTTAAATTGAAAAACATGCGCATGTAATTGTCACTTTTCGCATGCATTGTTACCAACTTGAAAATGTTCAACAGTAAATATTTTTTTAAGATGCTTTTTTTTTAAATATACTGCACAAAATATTATAAAATACTTGTTTTATAAGACATTTAATCTCACTCACTTTCATGCTATAAAACCATGTCTTACGAAACTAATGTTTAGTACTTATACTATTTCACAGCTATTTCCCCTGTATATCTTATTAGCCATGTTTCCCTCTCGCCATTGCAAAGCCTACTACAATTACGACTTATTTAAATTTTAGCGGTGTACCTGCAAACTGTACTCAGTTATTGTGTTAAGCACTGAACCCAACCCATTTGACGTTGCTCTATTTTAATAATGGTCGATGACTGGATCAAAGCGAGTTTACGTCAGACCGCTATTAATAAGCTTATTAAATAAGTTAAAGTAAATTTTGGGCAAATCCATACAAACTAACTCAAGAGAATTTAGCGTGCTTTTTAGTAGCCTAAAATATATTTCACAACGAATGCTTATCAGTATTTTCAACCCCTTACAAATCTACTGAAACAATACATAGTCCTCGTAGAATAAAAAAGAACTGAATCTACCAGACGAAAATCCGAAAATTATGCATGCAGGGACAATCGGAAAATATCGGATAGAACAGATGCGTGAAAAGGATTTGATCCTTTTACGGGGATTACAATTACACGGACTTACACATGTCCCGGTTCTGTAATTGTGGCAAAGGGCGCAGTTTCACACCCTCCTTATTTGTGCTATTCGTTATAGTCGCTGTTGCTTTTCTATGAATAATATTTAATTTGGTTGTTGGAGATCAAAAGATCACAAACATTAGTTTACCATTAGTGACTTACTTTCGCCAAATAAGTATATTTTATGCATTAAAAAAGTTGTGAATCATTTAAGGATTACTTCTAGGACCAAAAATATGAAATACAATTTATATAAACGTAGTTCCGCAAACGCTTCGTCTCCAGATGCAGAGGGCTATAAAAAAAAACCCTGTATATCTAAAAAAATAGTGGCTTAAAAACCTAACAACTTTATGTATTCGATTATGTTCAAACTCTTTAAAGGAAAATAATAAAAGATAGTCCATTTAAAGTATATCAGCCGGAAAGTAGTAAGCAAGCCTAAATTTATAGAAAATAAAGATATATATTTTTACCCTTTTTGATTTTCAATTAAAAAATATATTTTATATAGATGGTGTCCCAACTCTATATATAACCACTGCAACAAATTAACACCAAAACTTCTTGATTTCAAGAACCACTTTTAGTAATAGTATCTTTGTGTATATAGTCTGTCTAAAAAGTAGCCTTTTTAAGAACAACTTTGTTCTTTTTTAAAGGAATGCCCTACATAATATTGTCTAATTAAATGTATCTCTTCTTGCTGACTATAAACATACAAAGTTTGATACCCCATCTTTTGAGACAATCGAGGAAACTGACAATAATACTGCCATAAGAGGCAGTGTACTCTTATTGACTTTTAGTTAGAATTTAGCTATAATGTTCTCTCTCATTGTAACAAATTGTTTCCTATGACACGGTTTTGCACAATTTCATGAGTTGCTTTTAAAATTAAAGATATACAATCTATAGAGAGTGTCCCATTTAAAAAACAAAGTTGTTGTAGAGTATATGTTTGAGACAGTCTTTTGAGATATTGCTAAAAGTATTTCTTGAAACCAAGAATTTTTTATCTTAAAAGTTTATTTATATCATGTACAGGGGCGTAATCGTAGAGGAGTTCAAATACAGTACATTTAAATTAAGCTAACGGTTATTTACTGGGTTGCCTGTATTTTAAACAAATTAAAATTTCTCGTTAGTGGGTCTTGAAATATGAACAAACATATTTGACACGTACTGGCTCAACGTGTTCTGTATGTTCAATCAATCTTGTCTAGTAGAAAAAGTGCTCTACTGAACATAATCTACTTAAGATTTATCACGCAGTTCGAAAATTAAAAATAGGAAATAAGGCTTCGAGAAATTGATTAAGATTTAAAAAGCCCGATCCTACTCTAGGAAAATTAACATTTTAACGAAGTTTCAGGCTTGTAATCGATTCATAAAAATGCACATGCCGGGCGTAAGAGGCTGTTAAACAAACATAGAAAACGAGCCGAAGAAATATGACTAATTTTGACTTTTTAATCAAATAGGTAATGCTTTTTCTTTCGAAACACACTTAAAGAATGATATATTTCAAATGAGTTTCTCGAGATTTCATTTAGGAACTGGCGTATATCTTTATTTTTATGAGGGGTATAATATATTTAGTAAATAAAAAGGCGGAAACATGTGTTTTATATGGCTTGTATTAAAGAGATTTGATATATAGCGAATTTAACCACCCACTTTGTAAAGGATATCATAGTACAAGGGATTTATTTTGAAAGTGTCAATATTTAAAAGTCCATCAAATGGATTATTTTAGTAAATAATAAAAGGTGCATAGATAACATTGTTTCGAAAAAAAGTGGGGTGTATGAATTTTAATTTTTTGAAAAACAGTTCTAATGCGCAGTCTAGTAATGTTTTTACCCGACTTGTAATTTACTTAACAATCACACACATATATATATATATATATATATATATATATATATATATATATATATATATAGAAAAAGGAATTTTTTGGGACGGCCGCTAAAGCAAATTGAAATTTGGCCAACTATAGGCACGTGTTTCTGACTTGAGGTCTTCATCAGTACAGTCAACTAGTTGAGAGACGAGTACAACAGTTTTGCTGACGTTTCGCCAAACTCACAATTGGCAAGCTTTCTTTCTCGGGTCTGAGTAGACACTGAAGTGTCCATATTCCGGATATTGCTGTTGTTGTTTATAATTATGCAACCAGCGGTGGAAAAAGTTGATTCATTTCTCAAAAAATCAGAGCATTTCTCTCGAATTATACTGGAAAAAGACGATACAATAGCAAGCCTAGATGACAAGTCGTTGTATCCTAGTATTTCCCACGAAGAAGCACTAAACAGGATTGCTATGAACGAGGATTTCCAGGCACATATAATAAAACTCTCGGAGCATTGTCTTAAAAAAAAATTACTTTTCATTTAACCGGCAAATGTATAAACAAACAGAGAAAGAAGCTCTTGAGAAAGCAAGTTTGAAGCCCAAGTTATGAATTCGTTATCTGGATGAAAGTTTTATAATATGGCAACATGGTCATACAGAGCTCGAAAACTTTCTAACTCAGGTAAATTCAATACATCCCAGAATACAAGTTACTCTAGAGTTAAAGGAAAACAACAAACTTCTATTGTTAGATGTTCTGAACACAAAACTGCATAACGGACATTTTGAATACACTCTCTACAGAAGTCCAACACATACCAACAAATATTTAAATGCAAGATCACATCATCACCCAGTACAAATTCAAGTTGTGGCCAATACTCCAACAGCTAGATCAACAACCGCAACAACAACGGCAATATCGGCCCCGGACGGGGGTATAAAAAGAAGCTTCCCAGTCACTAACACTTTAGTGTCTATTCGGACGGGGGAAAGAAAGCTTCGAAAATGAATATTTTGGCGAATCATCAGCAGCAAAACTGTTCTTTTCAAAACGACAGTAGTGAACGGATGTACACCTGGAATGAAAACATCATATTTTTTCATCCGTGAAGGACTAAGAATATATATATATATATATATATATATATATATATATATATATATATATATATATATATATATATATATATATATATATATATATATATATATATATATATATATATATATATATATATATATCTAAAGTAGAAAAATATTAACGCGGTAAGAACTATTTTATAGCAGAAAAAGGAATTTTTTGGGACGACCGGTAAAGCACATTGAAACCGACAAATATATATATATATATATATATATATATATATATATATATATATATATATATATATATATATATATATACAAATGTCTCAAATATAAGCAAGTATTAAAAAACCCAAAAAGTTTAATTGATTTTAATAAGTGAAATGATTAGTACTATAGAGATTTAACAGAAATATGGCGGAAATACAATTTTACAACTTTATGTATTTTTTCAGTATCTCCTCAATGGCATGTTTTAAAAGCATTTAAATTTTCTTTTTTTCTTAAAAACACGCACTGTGTAAGCATTTGATATAGTTACAGAAAAAGTTAAAAACCTTATAGTTCATGCGCCAAGAGCCCAAATAACAGAAAAGTGGATCTGCCACCGTCGGTTTTCGTTCTTTCCATCCTTGCATACCCCCACCCCGCGTGTCACTAAGCATAGCAGAAGGTTAGTTAATATTGCTATAGGATTGATGGTAACCATAAACAGTTTCATTACCCATTTCATCTGAAGGCAGAAAGGCGCTAAATTTGAATAAAAAGTTAGTTTTTATGATATCTACTGGCTCCCACAAAAAAACTCATGAAAATGTATCAAATACAGTGAGGTATGACCAAACAAAAGAATAATTAAAAAACATTTTAACAGATTTTTCAAATTTCTTACAAATGAAATATATAATTATTTTAATAAATACCGTGAAATGGTAGAAATCATTTTAAATTCAATCTTGGCCGAGAGAAGTAGCGATTATAAATTACTTTGATTAACTGTTAGAGAAAAATTTTATTGAAAAAAATGTTAAAATCATCTTTAGAAGTTATATATGATTGTTCGTCAAACGAACGGAAGGAAAATTTAATGCGTTCAACTCGGACTTAGCTCTAGAGCAGTCTTAGAACCATTATTCAGCAGTTACTGGAGGCTTGACTGGCATAACTAAAAATGAAGAAGCAATACCTTTTCTTCATATGTTGCAATACAATCCCTCTTTAATGGATGGTATCCATAAAGACCAAAAGGATATTCAAAATATCATCAAGTATTTCACCGCTTGTTACCCATGCCAAGACCGGTGAACTTGCCGATAAATCTTCTTTGCAATGTCTACTTGATATTGTAAAAAATGCATAGCTTCTTAACTGTACGTACAAAAATGAGAGATTTGTCCTGAAAACTAAAAAAAATCCGATATTATTAAAAAAAATACATTATACATGTTTGTTGAATGACTCAAAAAAAAAGAAAAAAGTACTTCTCGTTTGCAAGATGTTACGAAAAAAAAACATTATTGTTGGCAAGTCAGCGTCAAACATTTTGGAATCTCATGAAATATTAGACTACTGCAAGTACATCTTTGACACAGACGGATTTTACAAAAAACTCCAAAATCTAAACTCGCCCCTGAAATTAAAAACAATTATAGGTGTGATACAAATTTCCGGCAAGACATTTTAATTTTAAATTCTCAAGGCCTCTTTTTGGTTATGATGAGCTCTAGGCCCTTACCCATTCGGAGGCCCCCCTCGGGAAGTATTTTCAAGCAATTTTTCCGCCTATAAAAATATACATCTTGTATTTTTATAGACAATAGACAACAGACAATTTATTCATCTTTTCAGCTACAAAAAGTAGATAAGACATGTCAAAAAAGGGATGTATGATCCCACCTTAAGTAAAAATAAAAAGTAGAAAACCCTTACTAATAAATTTACTATCTTATTTGCACTTTAAACGATTGATCACTACATAATAAATACAAATAGTACAGAATAAAGGACCTACATGTTTATATCAAACAAAGTACATGCGGAATATACTTTAATTAGGTTAGAATGTTAAAAAAAATAACAGCTCTCACTCTCTGCCCATATGTTTCAGTTTCAGTTTCAGTTACAGAATGAAAAGTTTCGTTTTGTAGTAGCGTTTTTATTTATTTTTTAAAAGGTGCTATAGTTTCAGTTATTTTTATATTTTCTGACAGTAATATATATATATATATATATATATATATATATATATATATATATATATATCACATTTGGATTTTTCGAAGCTTTCGCTCTGCTATCTGAATAGAGAACTGAAGTGTTAGTGAGCTTGTCGATTATTGTCTTCCGTACTGTTGGTAGTTTTAATGATTCGTCCCTTTTATTTAAATCACCTTGTTTCTGGTTTTATAATGATCTATATTGGAGATCTCACTACACCCTTCGAAATTTATTTTGTGGCCAGTTTCCTGATGATGTAGGAATAGAGCTGAGGTTGCTTGTTTGTTTCTGATGCTGAGTTTATGCTATTCTACTCTTGCTGATATTCTCCTGTTCATTTGCCCCACGTACATTTTTTCACATTCCTGGCATGGAATGCTGTATACTCAGTGGTTTTCCAATTTGATTTTGTCTTTTGGGTTTTGAAGTAGTTTACCTATAGTTGTTTGTGACTTGTGTATTATTTCTATATTGTGTTTTCTAAGAATTCTTCCGATCCTGTCTGTTGCGCCTTTTACATATGGCAAAACTATTTGTTGCCTTCCCGGTTCATAATTTCTGTTGTTCGTTGTTTGGGAGCCCTGTGCATTAATAGCTTTCTTTATGGTGCGATTTGTGTAGCCATTCTTCTTTAAAGTATTAGATATTATATTAAGTTCGTTTTGCCTCGTGTGTGTTTTAGTTAATCGCATACTGGATATTAAGGTGTTGGCGACAGCTTGAATTTGTGCTGGGTGATGTATGGCCATGTTGCCATAAAAAATATGTTAAACGAATCCATAATTTGGGCTTATTTTTTCGAAGGCTTGTTAAAAAAAATTACAATCCTTCCAGCAGATAAAGGAAATGCAACCCTAGTTATGAATACCCAAGACTATATACAAAAAATGCAGGATATCTTACAAGACAATTGTTATAAGCCTATTGCAAGGGACCCGACTACGTGCCTAGAAAAAACAACTAAAAATAAAATAAAAAGTTAGCCAATAAACCCCGAAATACAACAAAAAATTATACCACGGGAAAAGTCGAGCAGATGTCCTAAACTCTGTGGTTTACACTACGAAACCGGAAAAATATCTTGCTGAAATTATGCAAGCAGCTCTGGAAAAAGCCGATTCATTTGTAAAAAACTCGGAGCATTTCACTCAAGTTATACGAGACATCGTTCTTGAAAAAGACGACATCATAGCAAACCTAGATGTCAAGTCGTAGTATCCCAGTATTCCCATCGACGAACCATTAGACAGGATTGCTATAAACGAGGATTTCCAGTCACATACAATACAACTCTCGGAACATTGCCTTAAAAATACCTATTTTTCATTTAACGGGCAAATGTATAAACAAATAGATGGTGCTCCTATGGGGTCCTCGCTATCACCAGTTGCCGCGACTCTATGTATGATATACTTCGAGAAAGAAGCTCTTGAAAAAGCAAGTTTGAAGCCCAAATTATGAATTCGTCATGTGGATAACATATTTAATATATTACAACATGGCCATACAAAGCTTGAAAATTTTCTGACTCACGTAAATTCAGTGCATCCCAGAAAACAATTTACTCTAGAGTTAAAGGAAAACAACAAACTGCCATTATTAGATATTCTGGTCACAAAATTGCATAATGGACATTTCGAATACACCGTGTACAGAAAACCAACACATACCGATAGATATTTAAATGCAAGATCACATCGTCACCCAGCACAAATTCAAGCTGTCGCCAATACCTTAATATCCAGATCCGTGCGAATAACTGAAACACACACCAGGCAAAACGAACTTAATATAATATCTAATGCTTTAAAGAAGAATGGCTACAAAAATCGCACCATAGAGAAAGCTATTAATTCACAGGGCTCCCGAACAACGAACAACAAAAATTATGAACCGAGAATGCAACAAGTAGTTTTGCCATATGTAAAAGGCGCAACAGACGGGGTCGGAAGAATTCTTAGAAAACACAACATACAAATAATACACAAGCCACAAACGGCTATAAATAAACTACTTGGAAACCCAAAAGACAAAATCAAATTGGAAAACCACGGAGTATACAGCATTCCATGCCAGGAGTGTGAAAAAATGTACGTGGGGCAAACTAACAGGAGAATATCAGCAAGAGTAGAAGAAGATAAATTCAGCATCAGAAACAAACAAACAACCTCAGCTCTATTCCTACATCATTAGGAAACTGGCCACAAAATAAATTTCGCAGGGTGTAGGGAGATTGCCAATATAGATCATTATAATGTTCTTTTTTACACTAATTTGAGAACTCAGTGTTATCTTAATTTTTTCCTCCAAAAGATTCCCATTTTTGGTGGCGTTGACTATGTCGTTCCATCAGCGAACATAAAAACGATTCCACATGAAATGTATTCTGATAAGTCGTTTATGGACAACAAGAAAATAAGAGGACTCAGGACAGTTAGCATCTATGGTATCAAAGGCCCTTGTTAGATCAAATAGCAAAGCTACAACTTTATCATTTTTATCAAGTTGGTTATATATATATTCTGTATAAGGTCAATCTCTGCGGTTTCAGTAGAGTGTTTTTCTCTAAAACCCATGCTGGTGTGAGGTTAGAACTTTATATTTCTCGAGAAAATAAAGTTAGCTAGTTGTAAATTCCCTTTTCGAAAACCTTTGAAAAACAGCTAAGTAAAGATATAGGCCTATGATTTTCAATTAAAAGAGGATCACCCTTTTTAAATACAGATAAGATATTAGCTTATTTTCACTTCTTTAGCAAAGCAATAGGTGTCGCATCTGACCCTGTTTTTTTATTGCAGATCTAACATCCTGTGGTGTTACATTAGTATATTAAAAGTTATTAAAACACTTTTCCGATACAGTGCACTCCTTTGATAAACCGTTACTGAAGTGATAATTTAATTTATGTTTAACAACAGTAGATAGATAATTACTGTATTTTTAAATTGTTTTGGTTTTTGCAATTTAAAGAGTTAGTTAAGTTAACCAAGTGGTCTTTGTTTTGTTCTTTGAATTATTTATTAATCTGTTCTAATAGTTTTATTTTTATTTTTTAATTTTTATGTTTATTTCTTTTTTAAGGAGTTTATATTTATTTTTTAGTTGTAAATCCTCAGTACGCCGGTGCAAGTTTTTTAAGTTGTTAAGAAGTTCGTTAGAAAAATTAAACTACTTAATTATCCATATTTATGGCAAGTATGTTAGACCTAGATGAAACCTACCTACAAAATCACCAGAACTGTGAAAACCGTGAACCAGAAGCTAAATTTAAGTTGGTTTTTATTTAGTTTGTTATGTTATGTTCTCAGTGACCATGCCTTGTATTTGAAAAAAAAACCTTTGAGGTGCTGTGATTCAGGATAGATCTCAAACATTTTTTGAAAAGCTGTTGAATCTTATTTGTATTTAATATTTTAACCTATCGCCTTTTCCTCATATAGCTCTTATAAGTATGCACGATTGTACTGAAACTACCCTAGTTCAATGAGCTGCAGTAGGCCTTTAAGAGGTTTCTACGTTCAGCTCTTGCCCTCCATATTGGCGTTAAAATGTCCGAATCTCAACACTACAACTTTTTAATGGACTTCACAAAGAAAATTTAAATATTCACCAAGGTTTTTTTAATTTTTAAATTAATTTAAATAATATTATGACAAACATAATAGTAATGTGAAATTAAAAATAAAAAAATAGTTTAAAACGTTTTAATACGATTAAACTAATATTATAGTAGGATGCGTACTGGAAGTTACAAAACTCTAATAAAAAATACGGGCTCGTATTTAAAAAGTCGACTTGATGATCGCCACTCGTATAAGAAACGTCGAAATTAAAATCTGAACTTACAGTTTTATAGAGGACAAAAAACTTCAATGGGAATGTAAAATATATTTTAAATGTTTAAATAAATTTAGAAAAAAATAACAATGAAGTGAGATTTTTAGTTTTTTTTACGAATACAAATATTCGGAATTTTGAAATTTTTTTGACGGTGTAATAATGAGCCTTTAATTTTGTATCTTTACGCCTATTTAACCAACCTTGTAACTCTCACCGTTTTGGAGATCCCAACGCTCATATCTAGAATTTGTAACATCTTGTATAAAAAAATAGACGAAAAAAGCTCTGACAATATCTAACATTTTAATCTGTAAGCTTTTTTGAATTTATATAAGTTGATCAAATGCGGTCCTCACATTTTGCACACTCAACCCCATCCAGCTCCCGATCTGTTAGTTCATACTTCCCTAATGAAAATGAAAAACCTGATTTTCAAAATGATGCAAAAAGTTTCTGTAAAAGATTGAGATCTCTGAAATGTGAACTTTTAACAATAATCTGGAAAGGAATTCTGGAACCATTTAATAAAATATGCCACACATTGACATTACATTAAAAAAATCTTAAAAGATAATGAATTGCAATGAGGTAAAGGTGACACATTTAAGGTAGCACATAAAGAAAAACCAAAAAAAATATGTGGATGGAGAGCTTCAAACAGAAAAAAACTGTAGACAAATTAATTAATAAGGCGATGCTCCGCGTATAAAGGAATAATACGGTCCTCTCGATTACGAATATAACCAAATAGACGAAACAAACATAGCAAAACTGATAACTTAATACCACGAAGATCTAGACAAGGGGCCCTCAAAATGTGGTATGCGTAGATGAATTATGAATCTATTTTTTTATGGAAACACATTACCCTGTATGATTAGTCATGTAAAATCATGAGATAAATCCGGGAAAGTACTCCTTAAAAGGAAAATGAATTACTATTTACCACATAAACAAAGCTACGTTTTCAATGCGGTAGTTTCCAGATCCTCTTAAGGAAGAATAACATACGAACAAAGTGAATAAACGGTTATTTATATAAATACGTTTAAACATGTAAAACCGTAAAAATATTAGACAAAAAACTTCAAACATTTTTTAAAATTTTTATCACATATTGTAGCCACGAGTTTCCCCTTTCAAATTCATTTCCTAAACATACAAATATTTTTGATGGAGTTTTTATAAATTTAGTTTCCCGTTTCACAATTTTCATATTTTCCTTTTGTCAGGAGAAGATATCAGTGGTGGGGAATTAACTATAGTTTCTGATCGATTTATCTCAGAAACTATCATATTTAGAGAGAAAATCACAAGGACCATTTTTGTTTAGAATATCTTCGCCTTAGTTCTTAATTTTTACATAATTGCTCGATTTACAATATTTCATTACAATATTGGCAAAACAAAGAATTGTTACATTTTCTTGCAATTTTTCTTGAACTTGCGGAGGTTCTAACCGCGTAAATCTCGGCTAGTTCAGAATATCTCTCAAACCGCTACATTTTAAAAAAAACTGGCCTACTTCATAATTTTGACTAAGAACATTAACTATAGTTTCCTATTGATTTATCTCAGAAACTATCGGATCTAGGAAAAAAGGACATAAGAATCATTTTTGTTCAGAATCTTTTCACCGTAATTTTTTAGATTAGTGTTTATTACAACAATTTCTTTGTGAAAAAAAAAGACGAACCTATTTAGGAAAACTCATGCACATGCTTCCGTATGTATAAAAGTTTTTAGTCATACAAAATGAAGAATCTTTTACATTCGCAGCAGAAAACAATAAAATTTAAGCCAAAAAAAACATAGGCAAAATTAAATAACCTTATTTGTTGCATTTGTTTTTATTTAGATCTCTTTTAATATAGCAGGTGCAGGTTACTCTTTACAGTTTGCGACGCCTTTAAAAACTGAATTTAAACGGATTCAAAGACAAATTCTATATATATTTTTTATTTTTCAAAAAAAAAAATAAAAAAATTAATATGACAAATAAAAAACAAATGGAAAATGGAAAACATTGATTAGGCTCTATAAAGTAACAAAACAAGTTAGCTTTAATTCCCTTAAATCTCTGTCCATCTTTTTAGTTTTTAATTCACCTGATAATGCAAATCAGTAGAAATTTATTTAAACAAAATAGTTTACGGCCATCATATTGTCTGTTAAGTCTATTACGTCTAACTCGATAGGAAAAAAATCTCAAATTATTTACATTAGGTATCAATAAACATCAGCCAGATAGTTTGCAAACAAACTTTTAAAACACAAAGCCAATTTCCTACCCGGCCGCCATGTGCCACTATACACAAGAAATATAAACAAAGAAGTAAAATATCATTGTCACTGGAGAAGTGCGACGAAACATTTCATAAAATAATAGAGCCGTATACCTTTATGAGGTGGTGTAATGTTTTCAAAAAACAAAATTAATCAACTCATTTATTGTTTAACTGTTCCTAAGTTTTTCGAAAAAATGAACAGAGCAACCATTTTATCAGAAAAATTATCAAATAAATCTTCGTCGTCTTTATTACTTCCATCGTAAAAGGGAAGTATATTGTAATCGTGAAAAAAATCACCTCCGAGATGCTTTTAGATCTTTACGTCTCAGGGTCCCTAGGTGCCGAAAAATGCCGTCGCGTCGCGGCGTCGCGGCGTCGGTCTGTCGGTTTATCTGTAAAAAATAGTTGAAGTAAAACGTGGATACGTAAAACCTGATATGTGATTTTTTCACGATTACAAATATTTTCTTTGGCCGCTTTTTTGTCCGCCAACTTGAATTAGTAACACATTGTTACTAGATGATCCCTATACCACAATTAGTTATGGCACACAATTTGAAATCTATCAATTAAGTAGTTTTATCAGGCTGAACTTTTAAATATTTTATTATACCGTCATTTTGTTCCGCCATCTTGAATTTGAAACCAAAATTTTACCAGTTGAGTCCAACATAATACCATTTTGTTCGGCCGTCTTGAATTAGTATCACAGTTTTACTAGTTGACCCTATACTACAACCACGTATGGCACACTCCATCGTAATACTTTAATGTTTGTGCAAAATTTGAGATAAATTGAATAAGAAGCTTTTTAGTAATAATTTTTTTAACGTTTCACTAGGCCGCCATTTTGTTTCGTCATATTGGATTTTTACCAAAATACTACCAGGTCATCCCCATTGATTAAAATTTGAAGTTAATCGGGTAAGTAGTCTTTAAGCTATACGGCGAACTGACAGATAGAAAAACAGACCGTACTACGACTGACGATATTGATAAAACATATTTTTTGGCATGTAGGAACGCTAAGATATGTAAAACCTGAGAGGGTGATTTTTTCACGATTACAAACATTTTATTTGGCCGCTATTTTGTTCAGCCATCTTTTACTAATGAAGCCAATTTTACTAGTGGGTCCCTATGCCACAAGTAGTACAATTACCATAGATAATAAAGGAAGAGAATACACCGATCCAAGACAATTGTGTGACTTGTTAAATACATTTTTATCAACAGCTCTCGAATTTCATAGTCAGGTGAAAGTAAAAAGTCTTACACATATCTCCGCTAAAAGAAATTATCACCATTCAATATTTTTTACATCATGAATACAATTCTGTATATCCATGGAAACGGCCTGCTTGTGACATACCTCCTCCTTTCGTCGATGTTTTAAAACTGTGTGGTGTATTTTACTTTCGATCTCAATTAAAAGTATCTAAAATAATTCTCGTTTTTAAAAAAGGTGATAAACTTAATATAAATAATTACAGACCGGTTGCAATACCTTCGTGTTTTTACATTTTACATAATATTATTATGGATTTCCACCGAGTATCAACTGACATAATCGTATTACCAAAAAGATACTCTGCGCTAGAAATCGGGAACAACCTTTTTCTATATTTTATAAAGAGGGTTAAATAACCCATCGAATTTCATTATAATTATGGAGCAATTTACAAAGTTGCTCACAGGTGTTTTCAAGTAAATTCGAATATTCCACGCCTTCGAACTTTGATTTCAATCGCCCAATCTCTGCGGTAAGGTGGATACACCTAAAATTTGTAATGTGACAAAATCTATCATTCCTTTTAGGACATTAAAATTTGGTTCTTAGAATATATTTAAAGCATATATTTTTAAATTTCATTATAATAGTTAAATGAAACCGCTACCCCGGTAGCTACCCCATCAAAAATAGGTGTTAAAAGCAAGTTTTCGAATATATTTAAAAAACCGGTAAATCAGCGTACTTGGATATTTAATTTAATTACCATTCTCATGATATTACTTATAAGATAATAAAAATGCATTGAATTATTTCAGCCTTTATGTATTTTCAAATCGAGCGCACTCTTTTTTCCGAACCTTCATAATATCATATTCATTAAAGCAGAGAACCAAAAAGTGTTATGTAACGCACCTATACCGACGATAAACAATTAAAAAGATTGTTCAATACAGGCGAACGATTTGTTTTGAATGGACGAGATAAACGAGCTAATTTATCTTAAGACTTCAGGTCGGTTGAAAGCAATCCATCTAGACTTTAGACAAACAGCGTATGGAAAGTAAAGTAACTGTATTGCGATTGGGCATTTTTTCATGCTATCAAATTTATTGATTAATAATAACAAATTGTGGTCATATATAAAACAGAACAAAATATTTGAGTTCATAGAGAACATAATTAATCAGACGTTAAATTTAAAAGCAATTATGTTACCATTTAATTACAATACCTGCATTTAACACAAGTTTAACACAGCGTCTACTAAAATGCAGGTATTACTGCTTAAATACAAGCAAACTGCAAATTTAGACTCTTGAAATACAAAAAATAAAGAAATCACCAAAACAAAATGTATAAAAAGTTCATTAAAAGTGATTTGTTTTGCTGCAGTCATTGAAATCCTTCTAAATATTTTCAAAAACAATACTCTGCTTATTACTTGAAATATATATATATATATATATATATATATATATATATATATATATATATATATATATATATATATGACTATGAAAACAAGAGAGACCCAACTTTTTACATTTAACACTGAATCATAGATCGAATTTCTTCCCTCTCCACTACATCGATAGGTGTCTTTTGTTGTCACGTTTCAAAAATTGTCAAATACTCTAAGCCAAGCTTTATTGAATTTCTCCAATATGTTTATATATTTTCATAACACAGTTATATGTATATCAAAATTGACATCCCTTAGTAGTTTTACTAGGCAACTATTCATTCATAGCAATCATCATCACTCTTGTTTATAGTCTAATTACATAACAGACGCTGCATTGTTGTCATTTTTGTAACCGCGATGTTGTTGTTTATATATTTTTTTTAGTTCTTTAATAATTTTATAAGTTCTGTATGTTGTAGTACTTAAATAAATGAAAAACTGTGGTGAGGAAGTGTGTTGTCTGTGGAAATATAGACTACTCAAATCCGGAAATATCATCACTAGTAAGTCTTGACGTAATTAAGGTTAGATATCAGTGGCGTCCAAATCATAAGGGCTTGGCATTTACACACATTAATTTGATATTTACGCCATTAGAGTATGTTAATTTTCATGGAAAGCAAGAAAAAATGGATAGTAATTGAACAAAAACAAATATTTTGCCAATTTTAGGTTGGGTTTTACATAACGTAACCATTAAAATGCATACTAGCTCTCCAAATAATTAAATGCGTTATTTTCAATACAAATATTCTATTTTGGATGTGAATAAGTTCTATATTTCTATGACTAAATGCTTTTGTTTAAAAACAAACATATTTTTTGCGGATTTTTGAAATGCCTCTTGGTTATAAAACGTTTTGTTTAAATCATATAGTGATTTTAATCAGATAACTACGAGGAAGTAGCTTACGTTATTCCTCCACATACCAAATTCGAAACTACTTAGTTCCTCGGGTTATATCTAATATATAATTAAAATATAGTACAATTCCTACCTAACCTTTTTAGTATATAAAAGCTTATAAAATAATTATTTTATGAGTCCTTTATATTTTGTTATACATCAATACTATTAATATTCAAAAGTTTAATGTATTTCTGATACTGAAATAAATATTTCAGAATTAAATTTATTAAATTTTTATAGAAAATATATATAGGAAATGAAATTTTACTGACTTTTTAAACATTAAATTATGCGGCCATTTTGTTTCGCCATATAGAATATACCAAATTGTACAGGTTGATCCCATTTTCGCACTTGTAAGATTTCAACTTAATTGGATAAATAGTTTTTTGATACTGATATTTTAAACATTTAGTTAGGCCGCTATTTTGTTTAGTGATAAAGGCTCTTTACCAAAATGTTACCAGTTTATTTCTAGTTTACACTTGATTTTTAGACAAAATTTGAGATTAGGAATTCTTTAGTAATATTTTTTTTAACATTTTATTAGGCCACCATTTTGTTCCGTCAAATTGGATGTTCACAAAAATATTACCATATGACTCTTAATTTTTGACCAAAATTTGAAGTCAACCGGATAGGCAGTTTTTTAGCTATGCCGCAAACAGACTGAAACGTGAAGATCTGCAAAAATCTCGTAGGGTGATTTCTATACGATTAGAAAACTTTCTTCTTATAAGGAAAGTCAAAGGGACCGCAAAATATTTATATCACCCCCTTTCTGATTTTAAACCCCCTCCCGAATTTTAAAATTGACAAAAACACATTAAATTGCTTAGTATAAACATATATTAAATTAAAGATAAACGACCCGCCGCTGGTTCAGCCTATAGTGAAAGCCAACAAGGTTGCCATTTTTGGGACCGGTGACGCAGAGGAAGATATATGTTTTCTCTCGCACCCATTGCATGCGAAAAACAATAATAGATCCAACTTTCGAAACTATTTATGAATGAAAAACTTTGTTTTATAGTCTAAGATGTATATATATACATACATATATATATATATATATATATATATATATATATATATAAAGGAGGGGTATTGAGCCTAATGAGGACAGGTATTTAAATTGCATTTTAGCTACGCCAAGGGGCTACAATATTAAAAGAAGTTCTTGGCTTTTATGCACATTATTTATTAGAGAAAAACGTCTTGTGAAAAACAAGTTCATTTTACGTAATTTACTATAACATACTGGCTGAAATTCTTGTTTTTCCATGCTATATTATTGGAACCGAGGCAAATAAACTGTTTC
This sequence comes from Kuschelorhynchus macadamiae, assembly GCA_030620095.1. NCBI lineage: Eukaryota > Metazoa > Arthropoda > Insecta > Coleoptera > Curculionidae > Kuschelorhynchus > Kuschelorhynchus macadamiae. Next base: position 77,331 of record JAUTXW010001589.1, on the reverse strand, counting down.
TTTATACCTAATATAATGTAATACTATAGAATGTCTTGTATCTTGTATGATCAAAACTTAATGTTATAATTTCCCTCCCTCATCAATGGCGATTCTGCGACCTTTTTTAGTATCAAAATGTAAAAACTGGTTTTGACTATTTTTAAATCCATGTAACTATTTTATATAACTGATGAAGGTCACATCATGACTGAAAAGTTTTATCCTTCAAGAGTAAAATTTTGGACTTGAAACCTTACTCCCAAGAGTTACATATTTAAAGAATATAGTTAATGGTTAAAGAAAATACATCTCTCTTTTACAATACACACACACACACACACATATATATATATATATAAATATATATTTATATATATATATATATATATATATAAATAATATATATATATATATATATATATATATATAAATATATATTTATATATATATATATATATATATATATATATATATATAAATATATATTTATTGCACCATGTGCATCATTAGATATGGTATAACGGTCAGTAAAAATCAAATCAACCAATCGACTATACAAATACACTATCCACACTAATATCAACACGCAATTTAATTTTGTGAACGTCGATAGACGGATAGACATATAAGTAATATAGTAGAGTCCGATCAAATTTCTCTAAAGATGGTAAGACTGGTTGGTAAATGCTTTATAAACCGTTTCACATATATCATAAATCAATGCTTTCAGTCTTTCACTTTTCCTGAATCCTGGTAATATTATACCGCTTCTTAAAAAAACAAACCCAACCAGTGCTGTCCAAAATTATAGAAAAACTCATGAATCAACAAATGTCACACTGTGTATTTTCTAACCAAATTGTTGTTCCAATTCAGTCTGGTTTTAGACAAAATCATAGTACCTACTACAACAGCATTAACAAGAATTTCGGGTGACATTTTTCGAGCTGCTGATACATCGCAAGTTACTGTAATTTTTTTAGATTACACTAAGGTTTTTAATATGATAAATCGCTCTTTACTGATTCCAGAACTCCTCTTTTTCGGATTTTATCAGAGGGCAGCTGGTTTCATAAATAGTTACTTAAGTGATAGAACTCAACCGGTATTCTTGAATTCTAGAGAGTCAGAGCCTGGTTGGCCATTATATGGAGTACTACAGGGTTCCATCCTGTCCCCTTTCTTAGTCTCGATCTACACCATTGATTTTAGAGATTACATAAAACATTGCAGAATGAATTTATACGCGGATGACACCCGAATAAAAGTAGAAGACTCCATCACCGCGAAATTATTAGTTAATGAGGATCTAAATGCATTAGACGTTATTTGGACAGCACACAACTTAAGTTAAATCTAGAAAAATCTTCGCTGATATTTTACCCAGAGAAACCGCTGCAACTTCAATGAAATATATAAGAAACGTTCTATACAATTTGGCGTTTGACTCACAAAAATCGGCCAAGCCGTTTAGACAATATAATATGCGCGAACAAACAAAAACAGTTACATAGAGGTCGAATTGAGAATCTCCTCCTTTTTTGAAGTCGGTTAAAAAGCAGACTTTACTTTTTCAATTTTCTTTTGACTCACCATCTTTTAAATACTATTGCGTTGAAAAGAGTTTTTTAATACACGTGTTTGCAATACACCATTTTAAGCGTTTAAATTTCGTTCTTGTTATTCTGTTCTGTCCGAATCGGCCCGAATTTGTTGCGACCGGGACAATCTTAGAAGACGTCTTTGATTAGTCTTTTCAAGATTAATTTTAGCTTTGTTTAAAAGAATTAAATCTCAAAGGTATTAATTTCCAGATCAATGCTTTTTTATGAATTATGTATGAAGAATTGCCTCCTGAGTTTAATTAATAGGTAACTAATAAATATATATTGACCCAAGCGTATTTGACTCGAAAATCTTGAAAAGGTTTACAAAATAAGCCAGAAAGACACACACACTATACACCAACCTGAAAAGACTCAGTATCCCAGACTTTGGACTCAGGCAATAAATCTAAATTTCTTGCTGTTTCTAGAGTAGATTCTAGTATACTATTATCTGACGAATCCCTTTAGAACCTTTCTTTAGCTCACCAAACTAGCAACGCTACGACACTACTTTGGTTTTGATAGGTTTGTTTGTAGTTTGGTTAGCACGGTTCTACTATTATTTGAGTAACTTTCTATAAGTTGCCTTATTCTATTGCAACATAAGAATATGGTATATGGTTCACTATTATTAATGCAAATTTTTCGATATGAATATGAAATTAATTCAAGCCTTATTGGAGTGTATTAATCTGGAATTTTTTACTTTTCCGCACACTTATTTCTAAATAAAATAAGTTAAAAGTAGGCTTTACTTTTTCAATTTTCATTTGACTCATCTTTTAGATACTATTGCGTTGAAAAGTATTTTTAATACACGTGTTGAAAAATGTTAAACGTTTAAATTTCTTCCTTGTTAATCTGTTCTGTCCGAATCGGCCCGAATTTGTTTAAAGTTGCGACCGGGACAGGAACTCTTTCACATTGAAAGAGGTGTTTGATTAGTCTTTTCAAGATGAATTTTAGTTTTGTTTAAAATAATTAAATCCTATGAATTTCCACACCAATGCTTTTTTATGAATGATTTAGTTTAATTAATACGTAACTAATACATATATCTCGACCCAAGCGAATTTGACTTTGATAGGTTTCTTTGTAGTTTGATTGGCACAGTTCTAGTATTATTTGACTCACTTTCCATAAGTTGCCTTATTGGAATATATTAATTTGGAAATTTTTACTTTACTAGTGCGAAAAAGTACAACTTTTCAAGTTTAAATGCGTAAAGAAAACCACATTTTTCCGCACGCTCGTAGATATAAATTGTTTTCAACTTTTTTGAAAAAATGAGTATTAAACTAAATGATTATTTATAAATAAAATAGTTAAAAGCAGGCTTTGCTTTTCAAATTTTCTTTTGGCTCACCGTCTTTTAAATACTATTGCGTTGAAAAGTATTTTTCAATACAAGTGTTGAACAATTTTAAACATTTAAATTTCGTTCTTATATTACTTCCTTCGTAAAAGGTATTATAATAGCGAAAAAAATCACCCTCCCAGATTTTTTCAGATGTTTACGTTTCAGGGTCCATAGATGCCGAATGTCTGTTCGCAGCATAGCTAAAAAACTACTTACCCGATTGACTTCAAATTTTGGTCAAAAATTAAGCGTCATATGGGGATGACCTGGTAACATTTTGGAAAAAATCCAATGTGACAAAACAAAATGGCGGCCCAGTGAAATATTAAAAAAATTATTATTAAAAATCTACTTATTCAATTTTCCTCAAATCTTGCACAAAAGTCAAGTGCTACATAGGAATGAACTGGTAACATTTTGGAATGAATATAAGATAGCAAAACAAAATGGCGCCCCAATAACATTTTAAATTAATTTCAAATTTTGTGCAAACATTAAAAATGATGTATGCATAAACTGGTAAAGTTGTGGTACCAATTCAAGATGGCGGAACAAAATGGTGGCCAATTAAAAAAACCTTATTCAATTGACTTTAAATTTTGCAAAAAAAAATTAAATGTGATATAGGAATAAACTGGTACAAATTCAAAATGACGTGTATTAGTGTTTAGAAAGAAATCACCCTCCGAGATTTTTTCAGATCTTTACGTTACGGGGTCCCTAGATGCTGGAAAACATGTTTTCTCAATTCCATTAGTCTGTCTATCTGTCGGTCTGCCTCTTCGCGGCACAGCTAAAAACTACTTAACCGATTGACTTAAAATTCTTATCAACAATTAAAAGTCATATGGGAATGACCGAGTCATGTTTTGATAAAAATCCAATATGACGAAACAAAATGGCGGCCAAGTCAAATGTTAAAAAAATTATTACTAAAAAAATACTTATCCAGTATACCTCAAATTTTGCAAAAAATTCAAGTGTTAGTAATTTACTAGACAATTTTTTGTACTAATCCAAAATGGCGAAATAAAACAGAGGCTTGATAAAATATGTAAAAGTTCAGTCTGAAAAAACTACAGATTATATAGATATTATATTTATTTAATATCTTGCAGCAAAATTGAATATGGTACAGGGATTAACTGGTAGGAATTCAAAATAACGATACAAAATGTCGGGCTTAGAAAATCAGTGTAAAAAAATCAATTTATTATATTTAAAAATAATAGAATAGTTATAGATTTCCATATTGTGGAATAAAATAACGCGGAATAAAAATGTTTGAAAAGGCATTATACTAAATCAGTACATGAGGAACTAAATTGAGTTAAATAGTGAGGGAAGTTCCGGGTAAAAAAAATTACCCATTTTTTTCCTTGCCATCGCTAAAGAAACAGGTGTCCGAATCGGCCCGAATTTGTTTAAAGTTGCTACCGGTACAGGAAGTCTTCCAAATTCCAGACATCTTTGATTAGTCGTTTCAAAATCAATCTTAGCTTTTTTTCAAAGGAATTAAATGTCAAACGTATGAATTTCGAGATCACTAGTCTTTTATGAACTCTTTTGAGAAGAATTCCCAACTTAGTTTAATTACTACGTAACTATACATGCTGTATAAAAGCATCGCATTTCTTTTGGTTTAAAAAAAAGATCTGTAGAATTGCTCCTCTGCAATTACGCAGCACAAACACTGCCAATTCCTGAAACTGTAATTGAATTGGGCGAACGCCGAGCGGCAGCAGGAATCGGCCGGCAGTCCGGTGCGATGAAGTGTGAAACAGGGGCTTGCAGGAGCGTTTGTCCTTTGTAACTCCATTTTCAGGACGAGCGCACAGCCCGTCGCAGGATAATCCACTTACAACAGTGAGCCAGCATCTGAGGGGTGTCGTTTTATTGTTGCTCTTACTTGTAAATATTTTTAAATTATTCTCCAGGCCTAGAAGCTCACTTTGTACTAACAGTTTTGTTTTCGGTACATATTTTTCTAGATCTTATTTTAAAGCTTCTTGAAAAGTTTTTTTTTAATCTCAAATGCTGATTTTACTGTTCGAAGGTTTCCCAAATTCCCAAATGGATGTATTAGGATCTAGAAAACTGCAAGGATAAAAAAATAGCAAATATAGCAATTTTGAAAATATAGAGCATATTTTATTTTCCCAAATGTTTCAAAGCTGTAAACGCAACATCACCTGGCTGAATTCGTAATGAAATAGTTACTTACTTTAAATGTAAGTGCAATAATTCATCTTGGAAGGTTTGCAAAAAAATATGTAAAATGTGAGATCCGACTTTAAGAAATGAAACTGATCGGATCTCTTTTCCGAAAAGTGGACTTTAAAATCTGACTACAGAGCAAATTTTTGACTCTTCAAAAGTATTTAAAAATTTTGTGAAATATATAAATATATATATATATATATATATATATATATATATATATATATATATATATATATATACATTCCCCATTTGATGGAACATTAGAAGTATCTACAGAATCGAAAATTGAATAGTTTTGAAATTTGGTGCGCAGGTATAGGCTGCGACCTATTATTTAAAAATATTTTTAAGACTGCGGTATTCTCAGATCTATCTGTAATCGACATCAACTTTGAAATTTTAAATGGAACGCTATTTTAGATTCTACATTATAATCTAGCTAACTTTTACAGTTTTTTAGATATTTATATTTTTTTCGACCAAAACATGAATAAGCGAATAATTAAATTATGCACGGTAAAATGGATACCCCAAATTTTTACTATATTTGAAAAAGCTGTTATACTTTTGTGAGTTCAAAAAATATATTTATGTTGGCACTTTTAAAAAACTGCTAGAAGTTAATTTTTTTTAACGAAACACTGTATATTTTACGACCACTTAGAACCAAAATTCTAATCTAAACATATATGGTATTCCTATACGTATCTTCCATTGTTTTTTACTTATTAACATTTTTAACGATAAGTATTAATATTCGCTTAAATTTAAAAGTTATTAGTCCTAATGCGCTATGATTTAATGGCAGCGCGGTTTAAGAAACAATAGATGATAAAGCTACAAGAACGAGAAATATAGACGCCACTAAAATCAACCCGATCCTCGGCTTTCTTCGTTGGATATCGGGTGTCGTTGCCGGGAAGCGCTGTAATCGAATGATAGCTCTGTCGTTTTCAAATGATTTGACTGACAATTTGAAATTATGTCATATACGAAGAAAGTAGAGGATGTTATTTTGCTATCGAACTGCTATATCTATGTCCGAAATTAAAAACAACGCATTTTATTATTTAAAGTGTTCGTGTACCCATGGCTATTAGAACAAACTACACTCACACTCGAACGAAACGTGCCCACCTGAAATTGAGTTTTCTATAGAGTTTCTAGAAAGTAGAGACGTATGAACGGGAGCTTCGTTCATACAACGGTAGAAACTTTCATAAACATAAACAGAATCGCTAATATATCAAAAAGCCACACGTGATATTATGACCTTTGTGAAGAATTATACAGGTAATACATTTATTTGTGACATACTACAGACTCATCTAGAACAGAAGTCATACATATGCAGAGCTGCTGGACCTTAAGATAAGACCAAAGGCAATAACGCTTATCAAAAATTGGGGCCATTACCATATATGTTGCAGACTTATGAAGAAACACAACATAGCCAATGGAATAAAGAATTATTTTTTTAATGATTTATAATTTCATATGTAATAATTATACTTGTGATATAAAATTCTTGGTCATTTTCTTTTTAAGAATTTTCTGAGGACATTATATTGTAATTTAGTCTCTCCATAAAATGTGTTTACATCAAGTTATTTCCATACATTACATGTTTGATTTAAAGTTGTTTTCTTTTTATTAATTTTAAGTTACAATAGTGGCTTTTTCTCAATGGTTCCCAAAAAGTTTTACCCATATAAGATTTTTTTTTATTGATAGAGAAAATGTTATTTCTGATAAAAGTTGGTACATAAAGGCCAAATATAGTTCTTTCAATTTATTTATAGTTAAGGAGATATTAAGGCTCAATTTCCATTTTTGGGTCACTAACTATAAATGATATAAAAAAACTGTACTTAGCTTTTTATTATGAAAATTTTATACCCTATAATTCTGGTAACATAACAATTTCAAAAAATGTTTTCAAAACCAAATATTTTTTATTTTTTAAATGTCTTGTATATCCATCTGACTTATATTCTTATTTGATAATTTTTATAGTATCTACAGATTACAAAAATAAAACACAGTAAAAAAAAAGACATTTTGATCATTTTAAAATAGTTTAATGTATTTCAGATAATATCCACAGTTTCGATTACAACTCGTAAGAAGAAACTGCAAGAAAGTTACGAGTGCATATTTTTCTTGAAATACAAAAGAGTTGAAATTTATTACGAGATTTAATATTACAATTTGAAATTAAACATAAAACTTAAGATACAGAACAGAAGATAATCACAAAACCAGTATACAACATAAACAATCATACATATTTAAAAATACATAACATTTGTAAAATAAATAAATTAAACATTTTAAATTATTTATAATATCATTGTTTTCTTTGTGAAGGAAAGAAATCTTGTTTCTCCATTTTTATTTTGCCCATCTTTGGTTTACTTACTTGCTCGATCGTTGCACCAATTTGCTTCATGCACTTTAAAATTATAATAATTAATTAGTATTAAGGCACTACTTTGTTTAATTATGCAACATACTTATCATAAGTATCATCATCCAAAGATCTTAAAAAGTTTGATAGCGTCTCAATTTCGATCTCCGTCTGTTTCTTTTTGTCAATTGGTACCCCAAGATTACACTCGTTTTTTTCCTTCATAAATTTCTCACTTTCATCATTATGGTGATTCTTAACAGTCAATGGCCCTTGTTCGGCAAGCATTTCAGCAACATCACCTAAAACAGAATCGCTTCCCTGCCCTTGCTGACACAAACATACTAAATGTATGTGTTTACACAAGGTAGTCTTTATAATATATTGTGAACAGTCACGCATATAACGGTGACTGCAAATCTTGCGTACTCTACAGTATAAAGTTTTGCATTCTAACTCACACATAATTCATTATAAGAAACATTGTAATACTCATCACCTGTTGAAGACATTACCTGATATTCCCCAAATTCATTGTTTCTGCCATTTTGTGTGCTTTTACAATGATTTTATCGTTGTAATTGTCTAAATGAGGGCGCTAACCGTTTCTCATATTCTTCTTTGCTAAAAAAATTAAACATTAATACTTCAACTTTTATCTTGTGACTTTGTTCCAGATAAATTTGAAGCATGTTGTATGTCCCACAGGCAAATTAATTGTCTGTACATAAAGGGCATATAACGTGTGCCTTTCTGCTACATTGGACATCCTGTTCCTGGTTATGAATGTTTTTAATTTGTTTGTTTTTTGCTGAAACACTGGGAAATTCAGTCACATATTGGGCAGGTTTTATTTGAGCGTGTAGTTTGCACTTCCATGATGAGAATAGTCCAACCAGAGACTATTGACACAAAACTAAGTGCTGTGTTCAAATAAAACACTTCAATAACAAACTGAAATCCTAAACTTTCTAATCTCGGACACAGTTTTTATAAAAATTCTGACTTTGAATAAAAAAGGCAAAAAATTCGCAGTAAAAAAGCGCCAAATTGAAAAAATCGCTTTTTGACAGCTTTCATATTAAAATCGCTCGCGCTGAAGTTTCAAAAGGCCAATGACACCCGATGTCAAACGAAGAAAGCCGAGGATCGGGTTGATTTTAGTGGCGTCTCGAGAAATATTAGTTTCTATAGTGCAGCATGCAAATTTTATAAAAGGGAGGTGAAAATGGAGAATAATACTTATTCAAACGCAATGGTGAGTGTCAAAAAAATGTAGAGAGAACCTAGAAGATTTAATGAACTCTATCCACGCCAATAAAAAAGCGGAAATTTAGAAGTATTGAAATAAATTACAATAATTTTGGAAGAATAAATGCCTCTAGAAACAAAATAAATTTAGTAACTGGAGATGAAGCCAGTGAAATAACGACTTTAGTCCACACAAGTTGGAGAAATTTAGGAAAACACAAAACGCACGACTACAAATTTATAATTTTACAAGCTTTACAACCCTACGATCCTCCGAAACGAGTAGAATTTTTTGAAGTAGTTTTAACCAAGCCATACGAACATAGCGATTTTTTCATAAAAATCATTTGGACAGATGAATCGTAAGTTTTCGCGTAAGAAAATTTTCAATAGGCGGAACAATCACCTTTAGGATTGCGAAAATCCCCAATTTATCCAAGAAAGAGGATTTTAACACTAATTCAGTTTTAATGTCTTTTTTTGGTTAATGAACGATAAACTTTCATTTTGCATTTGTGATGAAAACTTGACTGGTCGAAAATTTGGGTGGTGGGGATTTTAAAAACAACTGTAAGTGGATGATTTGCCTCTTAACATATATCAAAGTGGTTGGTATCAGTTGGATGGCTCACCTGTCCATTGTACAAACGAAGTAACTAGAGAGCTTTTTGACATGTTCGACGACCGATGGCTATGACGTCAAGATCCTTGGAATTGGCTAGTCCGATCACCTAATCTAACCAAACTAGACTTTTATTTATGTGTTAAAATCAAAAAGGTAGTGTGAAAACACTAGACGATTTGGAAAATCGGGTAAGACGATGTCTGTATGTATTTTCTAAAACCGCACTGTCTTTAAATCATGGCACAATAGAACCACTTTTAAATTTCAATAGCAAATATTAACGCTTATTGTTAAAAACGTTAATTAGTAAAAAACGACCGAAGAGAGGTATAGGAACATCATATATATTTAGATTAGGATTTTTTAATTCTATCCATTGGTCGTAAAAAAAGTGACTTATAACAATTTTGTACAAGTGTCAACATAAATATATTTTTGGACACCCATTATATAATATGGCTTATGTTTGTTATAAAACTAAATTACACATGCTTACTAAAAATTACTCAGATTAAACGTAGAATCTAAAAATATAATATGTGTGGTGTTCCGTTTAAAATCACAAAGTTAATGTCGATTACAGATAGATCTGGCAACACTGCAGTCTTAAAAATATTTTTAAATGATAGGCTGCAGCCCCATGTACCTGCGCAACAAATTTAAAAAATATTAAATCAGATTACACCAACGTCATAACAAGAGCACTACGATTCTTATATGAAACATGCCCGGCAATACCGCAGGCGCAATGATACATTTTAGTTAAACGGGGACCGCGATTTCGTTCTTTTTAAAGCTCATCACGCCGCCATAAATTAGCGAGCCCCGTGTAGTGCAAAGGCACAAAATGGAATCACAGAAACAACTACTCCCCTGGCTAATACAACAATCGGCATTGAATTACATGTTGCCTCCAGACTTTCGTTGGGAGTAATAATGGTAATATTTTTTATTTCACGTTAATCAACGTCATAACAAGGGCACTACGATGCTTGTCTGGAACTTGTCCTGCAATGCCACAGGGGCAATGATCCATTTTAGTTAAAAAACGATCGCAATTTCGCTCTTTTTAGAGTTCATCAGGCCGCCATAAAATAGCGATCCCCGTGTAGGGCAAAGGCACAAATTATACTTTCCGATACACAAATCCAGATGCGGTTTTTTTTTCGAAAAAGTTTCATTTGGATTCAGCTCACCAAAATTATAGATATAAAGAAAAGAAATTAAAATTGTAATTTCCATTGAGATTCCGGGAAATCTCTTAATTTTTTTTTTAAAGTTGGGTTAAAATATAATTTGCCACATTTTTATGGATTTTTAAACATGATCAAAAGTCCCTGAATTAGCGATTTAGGGATTCTTTGCAGGAAATAAAGCTAATTATTGCTTTTATGGGATTTTGATTCCCCTATAAGTCTATAATTTCTTTACAAACTGGTTATTACCATTAGTTCTTGACAATGTGTTTTGTCCTATAAAAGTTTACGACTATCGTATGATGTGAGTCCGAACGTCTAATTGATCATTAGATTAAAGCTGGGAGATTATCTTGATCCTGCTTAAATTGATTAAGACACATAAAATATAGTTTCTAGAATATTTTAGAACTGTTATTATGATAGCATCACTAAAGTATAAAAAGAACATTTATTAAAATCGAAAGAAATAGTCATCTTTTCCGTTCGGTGAATAGTTTCAAAAGCAAGTAGAAATTGTCGGTCTCTCATTATCAAAGGGCTCACTATACACACAAAATGCTTATACAAAACCCTTTAAAACAATAACTGGAATATGACTTGAACTAGGTAATTTTTAAAGCACATTTATGTGTCCAAGCGGACACGCACCCCTTCAAAGAGGATACAGTGTAAGCTAATCTCTGAAAAATGTTGTATCGAAATCTCTAAACTGATAATGTCGGTATCTGGATTTGAAAATCAGCGGTTTTTTACCTTTAAAAATATTGTAGCAGCAGGTCTAGGCTCAAATTAAGCAGTGCATTTTCATCTTAGAGTGATTATCAGGCAATCGTTTAACTATTTTTGTTCAAAGATATTATCAGAGCTGTTGTTTATATTACTAGCAGACCTTGTTTCCGTTAGATGGCGCGATGAGTTTCCAGTGCAATCATAAGAATATGGGACACATTCACCACATCGTCCAGAAATGTTATTGAAGAAAAACATATTGGTTTTATAGAAAAAATACGCAATAAAATAATACGAAAAATAGTGTTGAAGACGATCATTAAAAAAAAACATGTAAATTGGTGCAGTAGAACTCTCACAAACTTGCGGAAAAATCTGGCTTAGTGTTTTAAATATATGGACTAGCTGGCCCGGCAGACCTTATTCTGCCTTTCCCGTTAGATGGCGCAATGAGTTTCCAGTGCAATTATAAGAATATGGGGCGCGTTCACCACATCGTCCAGAAACGTTATTACACAAAAACATATTGGTTTTATAGAAAACCAGACGATCATTTCAAAAAAAATCATGTAAATTGCAGTACAACTCTCTCATGAACTTGCTTAAAAATCTGGCTTAGTGTTTTAAGTATATAGATTATAATGTTTTACTCGTTCCGTTGTCATTCAGTTCGTGCTAAGCTTAAGCTTATCCGTACATATTTGGTGCCGTATCAGGAATCCGAGTGTCTTTAATCTCTTTGATATTATGCCAGCAATCACACACGCAACTTACAAAGGTCTTTCGTAAAATATTAACAACGCATGCGCTAGTAAAAAAATTATAAATTTTGCTCAATCATCAAGAAAACATAAAAACGTTACCTTTTAGTTTACGCCTGCTAATGACTATACACTCCAGTCGAAACGTTGTATAGTAATCAACAATTAAGACAGTGTAGGTAAGTTCGTTTCATACTCAGACAATATATAAATAATCACTTTTTTGTTTAAATAACAAGGATAACAAAAACATTGCTCTCAATCCTATTTCATTTTCAAATCCAATATAGGAGTTCTTACCAACAGAGACTGACGCAAACTTTCAAGAAAACTTTGGGAAAAACGAGAAACTAAATTTTGCCGTTCCAAAGGTAAAACAAACAAAACTTTTCGGAAAAGCAAAAGAAACAGAAACCTGCACAAAGTTACATCACAATCCTTTGTAACAAAGTTAAGTGTTGGAAATTGAAAGAGTTTTTCGAGATTTTCTCAACTTATTCAATATTTTTACTTCAGGGACCCGAATTTGCAACAGTAATAAATTATTTGTGATTGCATCAATTTGACAGTAACACTTACACAGAATAGGTAAATATACCGGGTGACAACGGAACTACTACCTAGGCTCGCATTTTAAATAGGCTTTAGATAAAAGTTTGAAATTTTGGTTGACGATTGGGTTGAGTAATATACATACTTTAGGCAAAAAAAAAACGAGAATAATTTCCGGTTTTACCGGAAACGATTAAAATGTTGCTATTTTGAATGGCAACCCTGGTATTTTTTTGCATATTTAAATTCTTCGAGAAATTCTAGACATTATTATTTTTGTAGAATGTCCTATACCTGAATTTAATAGATTTTGACTTATGGAGCTCTAAAGTTTAATCTATTTTGACATTTGAAGTTTTCAAAAAAACGAAGTGCGCTACGATCAAAATAAAGGATGCAATTTATACTTCAATCAAGGCATTCTAGTATGGCAGAGTAAAAAAACTAAAGTTAACAATTTTCAAAACTCGATATTGATTGTTCCAGGCCCTAAATAACATGTATTTAAGTTTATAATAAAAAAAAGAAACTCGTCTTCGCAAAAACATTTATATATTTCACATATAAGTACTGCGGATTAAAGCAGAGCTGTCCAACATTAAACAGCTGCCTAAAGGCGGAAATTAAACGAGTATGATACATATTTAAGCAGGATTACTTACAAGTTATGGTTTGAATACCAGGAATTTGTCCTCTTTGCACAAAAAACTTTGGCAACCGTAACTTAACCTAGAAACATCTATATTAATCAAGCCGAGCCGGTTTTGGAAACTCAAGGGCCCTGAGCGGTAAATTTTGATTGGCCTATCAGGATGAATGTATTCAAGTTTATAATAAATATGAATGATATGAATCTTTCCTTTTATTAGGAATAGTAAAGCGTGGTCCAAATTGGTTCAGTACATAGTCATTTAGTAACACGTGTATATTGTCTTTTCAAACATTTTTATTCGGCTCCATTTTGCTCCATAATTTTGGATTCCCACCAATATTTTACCAGTTTCTACCATTGCCATACTTGATTTTTGAGCACAATTTAAAATAAATTCAATAAGTAGTTTTTACATTGTCACGCACCGCCATTTTGTTACGTTATGTTTAAATTGTACCAGTTTTTCCCTTTATCACATTTAATTTTTCTGCAAAATTTAAAAGTCAATTGAATAAGTTTTTTTTACTTTGATTTTTTTTAAAAATTGTATTTGGCAGTCATTTTATGCCGCCGCATTGAATTCGTATTACAACTTTACTAGTTTATCTCTATATCACCCCTAATTCTTCCACAAAATTTGAAATTAATCTAATAAGTAGTTTTTTTAGGATGATTTTTTAAATATTTTATTAGGCCGCCATTTTGTCTTGCTGTTTTATATTTATACCAAAATATTACCAGTTCATTCCTATGTAACACTTGATTTTTGTGCAAAATTTGAGGTAAATTGGGATAATTTCTTCTTTAAGTAATCATTTTTTTAACGTTTCACTAGGCTACCATCTTGTTCCGGCTTTTACCAAAATATTACTAGGTCGCTGACCTATCGACATATCGATGAAACGCCCATCTCTACTGTTCAGGCAATTTACAAAAATAAATGCTATGAATCATGGGACTCTTCGTGCACATCTTTATGGTAACCATCAGATCTTGTTGTCAAAGTTAACTAGACACGGTGTTTGGGGTCAACCTTTTCATTAGCATACCTCTGCAACCTAATATACCCAAACAACGCTTTCAATATGTAAAATGAAAATAACAAAAATTGTACGTCTAAACCCATAACTTGAGGCCTTTCCCAATGGTCAATTATAGGCCCTTTATTTAATGTAATGTTTACTAACGGTCTTATCCTCTATTTATTAAATTTTGGTAGTTCACGACCCCAATGTTTTTTCGACAGTTTTATTAAATATTTAAATTAAAATGTTTACGTTTTGATACTGATCAGTGTCATCATCAGGGCCAGTGGCGGCTCCTCCATTAGGTCAAATGGTCAATGACCCCCCAATAAATATTTTCAAACAAAAACAAATAAATAAAATAATACATAATTTTTTTCCATTTTTTTTAAATTTGGAAATACCTCTTTTATTTTAAGCGTATAAACTCGTTGACCGTTCTCTTAATTCCGCGACACACTCTCCATGCCCGATCACGGCTTGCGGCCCGCGCTGACCTCGTGGTTATAAACGGAGACGAGTTTTTCCAGGCTGTTCCCGATCAAATTCGCATAGGTAAGATACGGCTTACGTAGGCAAAGTTTAGGTCAACGGCCGCGCTGAGGAAACTTAAATATTTTTGTCAGTTGATGTGTTTAATGTGGATCGTGTGATAAGTTGTGGTTACGATTGCGTATTTTTATAGATTTTATTTTGATGATTTTACATTTTATTTGTTGATTTTGTGGTTTAAGTTAATGTTTTAAAGAAAGGTAGCCAGCGTGTTTTAGAATATTAAGTCTTTATAATTTGTTTTCAATTATATTTCCGAGCTGAACTTTGGGAAACGACTCGAATTAAGACCAGTAGCCGACCTTTGCCGAAATTTAAAATTCAGCTAACAGGTAAAGACAAAAACAAAGAAGTAAATCGTTATTTTCATAGAAATGTGTACGATTTACGTGCCTGGACATGCGTTTGCGAAGTAACAAAGGCGTTTTATTGTTTCGTGTGTCTGATTTTTTCAGATTACTCTTTGTGGTTTATATGTATTGATCCCCTGAAAAGTTGACCACGAGCCGCCACTGATCTGGGCCAGATTCTTATGACTGATACACTTAATATTCCGCCTACGAGAATGTTTTAATATAAGTAATAATAAGAGGACATATACCAACACCACTTGTACAAGTGATGTTGTATGTCCTCTGATTTTAAAAATATCCTCTTTAATTAATCTTAAATAAGACTAAAACGAATATTTTTTGTTTCACCATTCTAGATAGCAGACTGAAAACTAAAGTCTATATTGCATAAAATCAGTTATATATCTTGTGACCATACTTCACCATACTGCTTTCCATTGGTCGCTAGATCGTATGTTTGGAAACTAACTTTAAAGATTATATATTTTGAAACTATATCCCTTCCCCTTAGATAATAGAGTATTAAAATATACAATATTGGTTGTTATGTAAGGAAGTAAAAACTGTTTTTGTAAGCAAAAAAAATTTGTACTGTTAATACGTCCTGTTAAGCGTTATGGAAATAAAAAAGATTTGCCCCCGTATTCACAAAAAAGCAGGAACGTAGACAGGGGGGGTCTGGGGGGGGGGGCACGGCCCACCTTTTTATCCTGTGGCCCACCACTGACCCCCCCATTAGCCTGCCTAAATATATTATATGGTACGCTCATACAAGCACAATATTTTTAACGAAATAAAATACTCAAACCACAACACAAAATATCTCTACTAGTAAGAATCCCAAATATAAGCTGACTCTTACCTAATTAAAACAAAGAAAATATAAACAGTAATAATCGCTGTAACAATCCGATTTCTAGTGCTTCATGTGAGCGAACTTTCTCTTGTTTAGGAATGATAACATCATTTTTGAGAAATAGAATTGGAAATGACAGACTATCAAACTTGGTCAATTAAGAGGTCATTATTAAAAAACAGATCTGTAATGAGTAAAAGATATTTTCGCGGAAAAAAAGAGAAGAATAAATTTAATTTTATAAATGATTTTTTTTGTATTTTTTAGTTAAAGGTTTATATTATTCATGTTTGTTTTTTATTAGTTTTAGTAATACTTTCACAACTGTACGTTAAATAAAAGCGAAAAAACATGTTTCTTCAGATGTGTTTAATGAAGTTACTTTTGTATAAAATTTGTTATTTAATTCAAAAACCTAAAATAAATATAGAAAATTCGTTTGAATTTTTTTATTGGCACATATTATTGGTTACAGGATCCATCATTAACGTAAAAAAAAATCGTTTGCTACTTTGACTTTGAAATTTTAGGTAGATGTTTCCTCTTTCTAGGGCTACCCCATATAATTGAAAAAAAAATGTTTTATGTACAAAAAGAACATGTTTCACCTTACCCTTTTGTAAGAATAGGAAACGACTATGTGCACGTAGAGGTAAATGGGAATGTAGACACTTTTGTATTTAGTGCAATTTGTTATTAAATTAAAAACGTAGCAGAGCGCTTTCGGCTTTCGCTATCATCAGTGTCACCTGAAAGCAAGGAAATCACTTACTTTAAATGGTAAGAATTAAAAGACGATAATATTTTATAAATTAAATATTTTAAGGGAAAGAAAACAAATTTTATAAAATGCAAAGGAATACTGAGGAGAGAATTAGATAAATTAATTGTATGATTAAGTGGTGAAGATAAAACAAAAAAAAAACAGATTACTAATAAAAGAGCTGAGTACATCACACATCTTTTGCAAATTTTAATAATTTTCATTAACTAGATAAAGGGTGTGTTCTTTCACCACTTTTCGTGATTTAAACCATGAAAATGTTTAAACTTTGACACATGGTCGCTTCAAATGATAAAAACAAAAAGATTTGTCATAATGCTAGAGTTCTTAAGAGCATTTGGCTTTATGACTTATTTAAAAAATGTACTTAAAGATCTGTTTAGATAGGGCCTTTTTAGCTTTAAGACATACTGAAGAATCTTTAAACTTAGAGAGTTTTTATGTGAAGGCTTATAAAGAGGTTTTATCAGTGTCCTCAGGACCTTCATAAATATAAAAGTGTTTCTTGAGCACAATTTTTGACTGTCATTTACCCCAAAATATGAATTTTTAACGGTTTTCTACCCCTAAAAAATAAAGAAATCTGCGTCCGGGTATTGTTTGAGCAAATTACATGCACATCCGCACAGACATAATTTTTTTATCTAAAAATATGTTTTTCGTATTCTAGGGACTGTAAAACGTCAAAAAAACTCAACTTATATTTTTCGGAAATTTTTGTAATTCCAATAATTCCCCTCTATGCATAGCCTATAGTATATTAATTATACAATATATTGGCTGTTATATGGGCAATCCGGATAAAAAATCCTCTCGCCTATTACGTTTCTATGGTAAAACACGTAAAACAAGACCGAGCGACAGCTGCAAAAATTCATTATTGATCTAACAAAACCTAAACCAGCAATCTTCACTGAGAATTTACTGTCCCTGTGAATTTGTCAAGTAGAAATGTCTAAATCAAACAGAGAATTAGGAGACCTATTTAATCAGTTGCAATTTGCTTTAGATTCGGATAAACGATATTGGATCAGAAATGATGCAAAATTAAGGGCAGTAGTTAGTTCAAAATCGTACGATGAGTTTCGGTAAGTATTAATACATAATGAGTTTTATGTTGTAGCGCAACTACATTAGCAGTTCGCATGCTTTCTCTAGAAGTATCATTTACAAGAAAACATAACTACATAAAATAATTCTGAAAAACATGTACATTATTTAAGAAAATTCCCTTGCGAACAAAAAAAACACGTCTTCTGTATTTGGTTCTTATATTACTAATTTAAAACTTAAATATATGATACTTGCGCTTGTATGATAATCAATGAATAATTTATTTTTATATATTTATTTTTCTAAGTGTTCTCAAGTTTAAATATAAATAATACCGTTTAAGCAAGATTGGAAATATTAATAGCTACTATTGCTTTTAAAGTTTAAAAATCTAGCGAGGCAATAAAGTTGGTGATTAAATCCTATCATAATTCCCTTGCTTCAGATAATACTGCAGCAAGGGAAAGGCGGGGTGGTAAAGAGCGCGATAACTCCACTTTCATAAAGTATTTTTCCACCAAGAAAATTCAGTTTTTTTATTTTATTTATTTATTTTTAATTACGCCCGCATCGACGCAAGGGTCACTAACGCATAGATAAGATATTTAGCTATAATTGTAACATGTTCATTAGATTGTTTATATTGAACTCGCTGTTTAGGGTTTCGAAGATAGTGTATTTTATACCGTATTGATCTCTTTTATGTTCGTATTTTTGGCAGTCTGTAACAATGTGTTTGATTGAGATAAATGCACGATACATGTCCATGTGGGTTAGAATTAAGTATTCATGTGTCTTATGTGTCCTATTCTGAGCCGACTCAGTGTAGCCTCACTTTACCGAATGCTTTGTACAAATTGCCACGGTTTAACAGATAGTTTCATTTCAGACTTCAGATAGTTTCGATTCCGAATTAGCCCACTCACTTTGCCTCACACTTAGCACTTTGGTTTTAATGTAAGATTTATAGTCACTATTCACTGTAATTACATTAGTTGCATTCGCCTGTTCGTTCCCCGAGATTCTAGCAATTGCAACCTCCTTTGTTCCAGGAACTTCTATGTTATGTAGGACTTGCTTAATAAGCTGTACTTATCTTCGCAGTGTAGACACGGATGTAATCAGACATTTTATATTTGAGGTCTGAGTTGGGGGTCACGACAGCCGCGGATGTACCATCTTCCGATTTAGAGGCGTCCGTATAGATTACGTCACCTTTTGGTAGGTCGTTAAGGACACTATGAAATTAAGATTTAGCCAGGGAATGATTGGATGCGTTTTTGCTGTTAACTTGTAATACACTAGGGTCTGTCAATTACCCATGGAGGAGTAGTTTCAAGATTATGTGGAAAGAGTTGGAGAATTGTTAGTTTTAAACTAATTTGACAGCGATTGATTGGTTTATAAAAGGCTGATCTGGTCCTTACTTTGAGTTCATATAATGAGTTATACCTATTCGAAAATATGTCATTAAATGCCGTAATATTTTGATTAGGTGCCACCCTAGTAGAATAGGATGGTTTTGGGTAACATTCTTCTGCAGCAGAGCGGGATCACCTGCCTAGAATAAAAAAATTTCAATAGGGCTTGCACAGTAGACAACAAAGGCAATCCATAGTGCACCGAGGCAGTTGCCGAGTTGTAAACTATGCAGCCATAATCTAATTTGGATCGAATTAGTGACCTATATATTTTTAGAAGCGTGGTGACATCAGCGCGCCAGGTTGTATTCAATAAATTAATTCCTTTTTGACCCGATGCAATAAGATAATTAAATTCGCCTCCCAGGTAAGTTTTCTATCGAAAATCATACCTCGAAATTTATTTTTTTCCAGGAATTCTAGATTCATTCCATAAAAATATAGTGAGGGTTCTCAAAGAAAGGACACATTTGCTTTTTTCCTTTGAAAATCTAAATCTGGTGCTTCTGAACCAATCTTCTAGTTTTCAAATGACTTTCATTTGACTGTGGGCGTCGTGATGAGTAATGCCATTTATTGCGGCTAAGAAGAGTGTCACACTGATCACTGAGCCTTGGAGTATCCTATTATCTTGTCCTGTTTGTGCAGATAGTGCTGCATTAACTCTGACACGAACCTTAACTCGCTATGGTGAAAGTTGCAATATTTTATATCCCTATCAGGCCCGTAGTTTCGGGGGGTCTAGACTCCTTTTACCCCCCTGGCTACGGGCCTGATCCCCATGCTATCAAAGGCTCCCCTGATGTCAAAATATACAGCGATGCATTTTTTTGTTAGTTTAAAAACGCTTAGTGGATCTTGGATTCCAGGTCTATAATGTGGTCGTTTGTAGAACGATTTTTCAGAAAAGTCGCTTTGCTCAGGAGCCAAAAAGGTTTTGTTCTTCCAAGTATCAGCTTAATCGGTAGTTGATAAGTATTTCTAGTGTCTTACACATAACCCAGATTAAAGATTTCGGTCTGTAGGCTTCGGGTTTTGATATATGCATACTTTCATATATGCATGTATATAGCTCTGATAACTTGCATTTTTATGGAACGCCGTTTTACTTTTTAGTCATACGCATCTTTGATACCAAATTTAATTGCAAAACATATAAATGATGCTACCTGCATACAATTTTTATTCATTTTAATTCTTTCAATATCGAATTTTTGTGGATACCGATTTTACCGAATGACATTGTTATGATAAGCAATTTCTTTGCAGACCATTTCAATTAATACTACAAAAAATTAGTTGTTTATCCTTTTTTAACACGTACACAGCCTACTTAAAATTTCTATATACATTCGTCTTTCCTTAGTTATTGCATTTCATCAAATCGATGTTAATAAAAATTGGTATGAAATAAATGCCATATACAAAAATCTGTTTAAATATTTAATACATTGATTCTTATTAAAACGTAATTGCTTCAAACTGGATCGCATTAAATTAATATTAATACAGAAAACATTAGAATGCAATAACGACTTTCTGGAGATTAATTTATTTCAACCGTATGAAGGCAAATCTGATTTAAGAAGTCATGTATTAAAAAAAATTAATTTATTTTTATCGCATATCAAAAAAAATTAAAGCATCTTTTACGATATCATTTTTTTTAAATATCAATTCCATTAACACCCTAAAAATGTAAATAGAATAATGCTCATTATTTTGATGTTGATAGTTGTTTATCTGTAATTTATACTACATCAAAAGGATATAACACGGACCCTTTACCATGGAAAACTTGAAATATACATTTGAATAAATAAATAAAAGTTAATACGAGATTTAATTGTATAAAAGTTGTGGAATTTAAATGATTAGCGGGTATAAGGTAACTGGTTTTATTTAATATGCATTGTTTTGATTTAGAATTTTTATTAATGTCGATTCTTGTGAATATCAATTTTCATTGAATGCAGCCACCTTGTTTCAATTTTAATTATCGGACGTGGAGCGATCTAGTGCAAAGTAGGGACAACAAGAGCAGAAATCTGTAATTTTGTAATACCCGAGTTTCTGGCTAGGCATGCGTTCGAAGATAATGTTCATGTGAAATTAACCAACTGTGTTGTGCATGACGTCATGACGAGTCGGATGCGAATAATGAAAAACATATTCGTAGATAATCAATGACAGTTGAAACGTGATTAATTATTGATTGATACTTAGTTATTAAATCATTGGGGAATACAATATACAATCCTATATTTAAAATGCGACCACGTACAAAATTACAGAGTATAATGAAAAAAAGTTAAAACGAACGTATCTAGCTCCCAATATCCTATTCCAAAACAAGCTATTCTACAATCCTTTGGTGATTTCCTGGTCTAATTTACAATCAGTCATATATGGTAGAGCAATAACATCGATTTTTGATTTAGTGTTTATATTTATACCAGAATAAAGAAATCAAGGTTTTGAATTTCCCAGCTATAATTCACAGATTACCACACACTATAATTTGTAAAGGCAAATTGTAATTTCTCCTGGAAGCTGTGTGCCGGCGACATGCTCTACTGCAGGTTTTTTGGCTTCTTAAACGTGATTTAAAGTAGGCTGGCCAGATTTTTTTAAAATGAAAAGAGTACATTTTGACGAAATGTAAAAATAGGTACCAGCGTATAATATTTAAGTAAAGTCTTGTCACTTTCGCAGAATTCAATGACTTACAATAATAATTATAATACACATAATAATATGGACTAAAAATAACAAAAATAATTAGAAAATGGCACCAGATTTCGCAAAATAGAAATCATTGTCCCAGATTTCTCAAAATAGAGGATATTTGCCGTATTTATGGAAATAGTAAGAGTACCAGAGTACATGGACCTGAAAAAGAGAACATTCCTCTTAAAAAGAGTATATCTGGTCACACTATTTAAAGCCAACTGTAGTAAGCTTATATAAGTATATATCTTTATTACAATATTTATTTGATAAATTAGGACACTATTTTCATGTTTGTCTCCCTTATTTATTATGTGAGTAATTATTATAATTTATAGGTATGTGCACTTCACTTTCAAAGCTGCGTGTCGATCAAGATACGAATTTACAAAAATGAACCCAGTGGTGTATTTAGAATATCTTAGAGGGGGAGGCAAACATTTGATAACTAAAAAAAAGTTCTAGGTTCTTGTTGGAACAACATAAACATGAAGACTAAAAAGAAAACAAAGTTTTCATGTGTTTGTGAAATGCTTTGTAATTTTTGCTTGGGTTATTAGCTCGGAGAGGAAAGGGGTGCGGGGTGCATTTGTGTTGCATGTTGGAATGCAGAACATGTTATATTGAAGAATACTCCAAAACAAAAACATAGCATGCATGCTTCATTAGCTTGGTAATTTTGTTCACAAGGTCTCTTTGCTCAATACACAAGAGTAATCTACAAAGCTGATTTTTTTTTCTATTTTTAGTTCTTACATTCTGGTACTCACGCACATATTATGGATGTAAGCCAGGGCAAAATATGTGATAGTTTTATAGGTCATAAAAACCAATTGATGGTTGTGTCTTGTATTAGATTTAATGCCTCCACATCTAACTGTGATAACGGTAAATATTCAAAGCAGCGGGTACCCTTCTTGTCATGTAGAGATACTAGAGAATCTTTCGATACGAATCCACGACATGATGATTTCTGTTTGGATTGAAACCTGGAATCATATGCATATGTACCTACATATAGTATATGTTGAACCTAAATACAGCGTGTTACTAAAAGTCATAATGAAATTTTAGGGGTAGTTTTTACATAAAAAATTATGAATAAAAGTTCCTATGGACATGTGCAGAAATACTTTAGAGATACAGGGTGTCGAAGATTTGTTTTTTTTTTAGATTATATAATGCACCTTTTAAACTTTTAGAGACAATTTATTGAAATTTGATACACTGTGAATTGTAACCAATACTTACCTACGAAAACAGTATGTACACTCTGATTGAAAATCAACTTAATTTTTTTTAAATACGGAACTATATTTTTTATTTAATTATTAAGATACGTTCGACCTTCCAAAACTAACGATGTATCACACTTAATGTTTCAACAGTACCTAGATTTAAGATTTATCCATAAAAGACAATGTGTTAGAGAGACACAGAAAACCAGAATCTCGCCAAATTCACAAAGGAAAATTTTAAGTACCCTAAATGAATGAGTGCATTACATCATTGGTTTTTAGAAGTCAAGGGCTTTTATAAAATAAAATAAAAAATGCAGGTCTCATTAAAAAAAAAATAAGTTGATCTGACCGCGAAGAAGAAACGTCGGATTTCAAATCTATGTGCACCATCTTGTTGATAACGAAAAGTAGCTATAAAGATATAAAATTTATTTTGTGTTATCTCTTCAAATGCAGCCTGAAGAAAATAAAATGTATATAGCTGAATTTTCGGTATTTTACGTACGTATATCCTCGGAGGTAGTCAGAATTGTCTAACTTTGTTAACTACTTATTATTCGATGTTAAATTGCTCAACTTTGTCTTATTTTAACCGACATTGTATCTCTTACGGTTTCCAAGATCTCAATGCTTGTACCTCGAATTTGTAACACCCTGTATATATTTGCGTGTTTTGATTCGTTGGGACCATTGCAGTATACCACCTCAATGGTTGAGATATTCCAAGTACAACCATATGTAATTCTCACATTGAATGCTATTTTTTAATTAATTTTTATTTTTCAATCTAGAGTGCTGTGATTTGGCAAAAACTATTAACTTACCTCCAAGAAGCCTGGGAAAAATAAAATTATCTGTCTGTTCTCTAAACATCTTTTATACCCATTTAAATATTGGTTAGGCGATTTTTTTAGAAAAACTCATTTTTTTTAATGTCGCTCTTTTGGTTAGCCTTTGCGAGTAATATATAATGATACCTCACAACAATATGCAGTATTTTAAAAAATCGGCAAATAAAGGCATAATATTCCCCATTTAAAAAACAAAAGTTAATAGCAGAAATTCGGAACTAAAAGAAGATATGGCAACACTGTTACAGTAATGTATATCATAAAACAAAATAAGTAAAAACTCAAAGTGGAGGTGCTACAGATAAAACGTTTAAACAAGCATTTCAGATTTCAGAACATAAAAATAGCTTTTTGGATAAAAAATCAGATTCAGCTTTTGCTGGAAGAACATTCATTGCTTTATTTTACACCTACCAATAAAATAAAGGTTGTATTGTTTGATTGAATTTGTTATATCATTGTATAAAGGGGGGCTTAACAATAATGGTTGTATACATATATATATTTGATAAATTAAAAAATAAATCAGAATTGAATGGCCGATTCAAATTATCAGACACAAAACAGAATCAGACACTATCACTAACCGAGAAAATAAGTGTTACTTCACAGATTGTTTTGTACTCTGTGACAATAGCTTGTACAAATTTATTTAAAACTAAAATCTCGAAGTGTTGAAAGTAGTTTGCCGAACCGTCGGCGTCGCACGTCATGCGAATACTATTTTTTACATAAGGCCCGCCACTGCCTCGGGCCTCGCCGTCGCGACGGCAGTGGCCCCAGCACAGAGCTTGCGCGTCATGTTTTTGCGGGGTTTAGTGATTGAAATGCAAAGGCCACAACGGGTAATTCTCAAATGTGGTGGGGCTCCGGGAGCGAAATACAAAACTGAAGATCTTTTCTTTTTTCTGTCATTCGCCCCGCCCAGATGAGCCCCAACCATCGTAAGTAGTTAATTCGGCCTTGTTGCTTCTAGAAAAGCAGCCTCTATAACGCAACATACGAGTCCCCTTTTAATACTCATTGTTTATAACATTATGATTAACACCACGATACACTTACAACGGTATGCCCACGCCCGTTTCTTCAGCATTCAGCAAGAAAATAAAATTGAAGTTTACAAATATCAGATTATCTAAAGTGCTCATCGTGAGGATTCGTGAAATTTATTTTGATTAAAATAATTAATTAATTTATAACAAAAGTTAACAATGCTGCAAGTAAAATAATTGCAGGGGAAACTTCCATTCATGTTTTATAACATTTGTTACTTGAGTTGCTGCACTAGTGCCGTCTATTGACATTTTTAGTTTTTACTTGCAATTGAAAAATACAAACCAGGTTCAAACTGCCCTATACAGGTAGCTTAAATCATATTGTTCTATTATTATAGTAAATATATTCTAAATTTTTATTTTTTAAATTTATCTTAACAGCTTGACGGTAAGCAACAATACACATTTTTGAAAATGTATTATTTTGGAAATTTGAAATATTTTATAACTGTCACTTTTGTTTTTTTATTATAATTTCAATCTCGATTTCTACTGCCTGCAACTGCACAGGTAGGACAAAATAAATAGTATTGAAAATAAAATCTACAGATTCAAAATAATTAGTTTAATAATTTTAAAAACATTTTATTGAAGCGTACATTCTACAAACGTTTTCAAATGACAATGCATTACGGCCTATTTGACTTCCAAACGCTGTACATCGATGTCACGTACTTGCGCGTGAAAGACGAGTTTGAATTCGATCCGTATCATCGTCTTTTATTGCACAAATGATATTACAAATTTAGCGAGCAAAATTGTTATAATGCAATCCAATGTTAGCGCAATACGCAAACTAACGAAGTCGGCTCATACTTCAAAACACAGAATACCAGACCAGAGCGTCCAGAATTTTACCAAACTTCTCTTTCGTATGACGACACAGTCGCAAATCAAGTATCGAACGCACTCAAGCGTAAACACATTATATTTCTTTCGGGAGGCTATAGATGGCGAAACTTCCGATATTAAAAATGTATTCGAGGGACTTGTATTGAATTGAAATTGATATCAATGGAAATTGGTTTCAATGAAAATAGATAATCAGAAATTGCTGTAAATGAAAATACCATTCATAAAAATTGATAATCGATTATATTGTTTCCCACAGAATACTACAAAAGTATTCGTTAAATATTGGATAAATATTGATATCAACAAATTTGTAAGTAATTAAATTATAATAAAAAAAAATGCATTTTAATTATAATATTATAATGAAAATTGAATTAATTTTTTAAAGACCCATCCAAATATCCTGACATACATTGTAATAGCTAAATCAAATTAATTGATTGTTAAAAATATATACGAAGACTTTAGCTCTGGATGTTCCAAGGATTCGGTTAAAATTACATTTTTATTGTAATATTATAAAATAAATTACCATAATGACGTCCCATTCAATTTAAATTAATACCGGGCATATAGCAGACTAAAAAGTAAAACGGCGTTCCATACATTTTGATTTTTTGCCTCCAACCACGTTTGTAGCAATTTTTGGTAGTTAACTAAAAATATTGCTGGGATGTTGATGTTATCAGAGCCAGGACTACATTTTTTTGTAAGCCGTTAAAGACTTTAATTAGTTTTGCCTTTATTGTAGGCGAATTAAGTGGGAATGGATTGGATGAGGAATGGATGATCCTTTTCCTGATCCTCCTTAATACTGAAGTTAAGATAAGTGTTGTTTTAATAAAACATTGTAAATCATGCATTAGGGTAATCGCCAATAAAAAAAGTTTGTTTTCTGGAATATTACAAATGTTTCAGCCATCGGAGATCCTACCATAACGTCTAAAACTATATTTAAATATGCCTTTTCATCGAATTAGGGGTAAGCAAGTAAGTACTTACTAAAGAGCCAGAAAATTATTACAAATTAACCCTATGATTTGGCGAATATTTAGTAAATATATTAGAACTGAACGTGATTTTGCCAGTAATATTTTGAAAGTTATGTACAGGATGTTCCAATAAGGACTGAACATAACCTTATTTTTTTTGAAGCTTCCTGTAAAAGACGAGAATAACTAATCAGTGTAATTTTTCCAGTAGAATCCCAAAGTCCCACAAAAAAAAAACAAAAGTTTATACCAAAAACCAAAAACTACGCCATGGGTGTGGGGTTTTTAAATTAAATCCCCCAATTTTTATATGTGTTAAAAAAGTTTTTTTTTGCATCCGTGATGGTAAAAAAATCTAAGTTGGCAATTTTTATTATGTTTTAATATTATGTTTTATTTACTTAAAAATATTTTTTTTTTGAATATGAAGCATTTTATAGTCTATATTTTTATTATAAAAATGTAGTATGTTTTATATTAATTCACATTATTTACTTAATAATACCATTATTTTATATCAAAACTAGTGCGTTATATAATCAAAAAATAATAATGACAAATTCCGCATCAGACTCCCCCCGCACGCCGGCTTTCGCGCTTAGATTTGTTTACGGCAGTTGCTATGGCGACGCAATGGTGAATATCCGTAAGCCAAATAGAGATGGGAGCGGCATAAAACTGCTGCTTGGCGGTGTATCATTTATGTTTCTTTGAACGTACGTATGTATCATTGTTTTTTACCTCCTACAGCCTTAATATCTGTACCGATTGTATCCCGCGAGGGTACTTAGCTAGGTTTGCTTTAAAATATTTAAAATGATGGAAGTACTGCGCCACTTTGTCCAACAAAAAATAACTATTTCGATAAAGGATCGTGATAGATAACAAATTAACAGCTCGTTAAAGTTATTCCATAGACATATGCGGTTATAGTATACAGAGTGTTTCAAATATAAGCAATTAAAAAAACTCGTACAACTCAAACAGCTAAACGGATTTCAGTGAGTAAGTAGTCAAATGATTCGTGCTATTCTTGCGAGCATCACCAACCAGTAATAGATTTGACAGAAGTGTAATATAGCGGAACTGGTCCATTTCATGCAGCGTGAAAAAATATATTTCCAGCTTGATCATGACAGGTATCAAATTAAAAAAGTCGTTAAGCCCATCTCAAATATACCATACAGGCTGTCGGAAATACAAAAACAGTCAGTTTATTTTTATTTTTGCTATTGACTTTTCTAATGTTGCCCCCCTTCCTCGCCTAGAAAAATATTTTATAGTTCTTAATTTTTATACTATCCTGTAATCATAAATATTTATCAATTAAATATTTTCTGTTAAGATTAATCGTAGATGCCGCCCATTTAAAGCCATTATCAAAAGGAGACTGTAAGAAACCAGCTAGTACGGGATGGAACAAAACCGTGAACTGAATTGCTGCTACGCCTATTCGAAGTGTTGCGATTTATTTAAATTTTATTTGTATGAAAATTTAAAAAAGTATATATATTAGTTGTAATATTCATATAAATAATATAAACATATAACGTCAGTAGAAAACACTTTTTTATTTCAAACTTAGGATGTTTGCACACAGTGGCTACATACAGTGCCACTGCGATGTGATTTATCGCATGCCACATTTACTTAGGTGCCCATTGAATGTTTTCAAGCGAAACGACGTTACGATTCCGGACAAATGGCAGCGCATCTGAAAAATAGTGAAAAGTTAGACTTACTTAGAATATGAGTTCCTGCGCAGCATCGGATATCGATATGTTTTATCGCGTCGTTCAAATGTGGTTGGAAGCAATTTCTTTGCGGCTCTTTATAGCAAACTAATGTCACTCAGCACACACAGACAAATAGCACTATAATCGCATTGTATGCAAACAGCCTAAGTCCCAATAGATATGTTCTAAGTATAGTTTGGTATTTCGTGTTCATAGTTTAGCATTAAGGGTTTTTGTAATCTTTGGGGAGGGTCAGCCAATATAAGTACCCCACGGTCTCAATATGAGACTTAATACCCCTCCTGGATCCTCCAAAGGAATTATAATTGGCCAATCCAATAAAATCAAATAAAATATTTAACAACAAGTTCAACAACGTGTGTTGAAAAATACTTTTTTTATTTTGTATCATAAAGACGTCTTTTCGAAACGCAAAGTAATATCGTTATGGCCTTCTTTTAGACACTATTTTTTTCTCTATAATGTTGGCAATGCTGAGTCATGGTCACCTCGAATTTGAAAGGCGTATTCCAATCAATTGCGACTTTTTGATCGTGAGTCGTTTTCGCAATTCGATACTAAATTCAAAATCGAGGTATTTTCCATTCCAAAACAATATCATTTTAACTTGCGGCTAAATATATATCGAAAGTGGTAGCAGTCGTAGTATGCGCGCATTAAAATTATTTTTGATTTTTAAGTTGACCTTTATAGATTTTTGTAGTATGTAGTTGTTTTAGAAGATAATTATTGACACATTTTACAAGATTTTGTAATTACCTGCAAATAAATAAAATATAACTTAATGCGGTAAAGCCGTTTTTTTGAGAGACCACTACAACTTATTTAAGCTTCCGTTTTATTGAATTGTATAAATTAAATAGGGAAACTGATAGATATCTCATTAATGCACTAGCTTTTGCCGGCGACTTCATACGCGTAGATGATAAGGTAAAATACATATTGTGTTTCGGTTTTGATTAACCCATTTCGATAACGGGCTGACCGAGAACTGAACGGCTCACAGAATATGGTACGTTTGGTCAATACGTCACTTGTCCCAGTCGGGGAATTTGAATAGAGGGTCACTAATTTGCAATTAAACCCACGTATGTAGATATCTGCTTTTGCAAGCTAGAAGCAAATTCAGCAAATGTTTATAGTGAAAGAAGTTATATATCTTATATAGTTTAAAAAACTACAAAACATGTTTTGTCATGATCAGATGAGCTCGAAAGTATCAAATTACTGTATTATCTTACGAATTTTATACGCTTGCAAATTTTCAAAGCGGTAGGACAAAATTAATATTTCTCCATTCACATTTGCCACCACCGACTTAGAAGATGATTTTTTAAAAAATAATGAAACACGTGTAATTCTGCTACTATATTTACACAGTGACTGTGTAACTTAAAAAAAAATCTTCATACAAACTTTATTACCCCTTTTGACCCCTTTACGGATGGAATTTTGTGAAATCTTAAAATATTTCCTCCAAATTTCAAGTCTTTATATTCACTGGTTTGGGCTGCGAGTTGTCTGTCTGTCATTATCGATCAGTCAGTCAATCAGTCACGGTACTGTTTTATAAATATAGAAAATCCTATTCAGAAAGTACTTCTAACAATTCAAATCCAAATGTTTTGAAAGTGTTTAGCGCTTTTCAGGTTTCATTCAGTTGGGTCTTAATAAAGAGCTTAAATTACCGTACATGGCTTCTTTTTACCGTGCATTTTAACTTAAAAAAAAGTGTTTAAAAGTATGTTTATATTCACATAATAAGCTACGTCCCTCATTGAGGGGGATTGTGCCCCAGTTTCATCAGACGTCCAACTTTGAAAAATGTCCCCCATTGCTCTTTCAAGTTCCCGTTTTCCTGTTAAAACTGGGATGAAGAATCTTAAAATTATGAAATTGCGACGACTGGTAATTATCTATATTGACGTCAAATCACCGCGCGTCGTAGTAGGGATGTCAATAACCGGTGGTTAAAACCGAAAAACCGGTGTTTCCTATTCGGTTAACCGGTTATAATTGGTTATTTTTTGCCTCCAGTTATAACCGACTTTTGTTTACAGACACCCAATAACCGGTAAAAACACCGAAACATTTTTATTCCATCAAAAAAAATGTGTTTCAAATATAAAATAATCCGAATAAGTAGCAACAATCAGTGCACATTACTAGCATGCATAATGGAGCACACAGTGAACGTTGTCAGAGCAAACATAAATAAACATAATTTCGTTTTATTTTATGAAGGTTTTGTCCTTGTTTATGTATAGACTTTCTATAAACAAGGGTTTTGTTTTGTAGTGATTACTTAAGTATAAAGCCGGGGTTATAGATTGAAAAAGTGTGCGTGTTGCGTCGTCCGTTTCAGCTATGCGTTTTCGCTGGTCTGTGGAACTGATCTTACTTTTATGTTTATATTTATCACCTTTTTGAGTAATGCAATTTTGTCTTGCTTGTTTTTAAGTTTATGGGCGTTTTTTTATATTTGCTGAAAATAGATAATCAAAATCATTGTAATGATGCCTAGTAAAGATCAGACAAAGTGGACATATTAATTGGGGTAGAAATACTCAAAACTCATACCAGTATTATCCGAAAATTAAATACAATAACCACAAACAGCTTTACATATATATATATATATATATATATATATATATATATATATATATATATATATATATATATATATATATATATATATATATATATATATATATATATATATATATATATATATATATATATATATATATATATATATATATGTCAAATTTATTACGAAGGACGATGGTTTTGAAAGGCCCTTTCAAATCCAGCAATTTCATTGGTTGCAGCTTAACGCAAAAGTCGATTTACGCTAGTTGCTTCCGTCAAAGTTAAAGATTACCAGGGAACAAGAAGCTCAAACTGATAAAATGTAGCTTAACAAGTCCTTTTTTATTTGTAGCAAATTGTTATTTGTTTGTTTTGTTATTGTTACTCAATCTATTAAACAGCTATTAGTGATTAAGAGCGCAAAGTGAACTAGAAATTTACTTGCTGTCTAGCGAGAGCTGCAATTTCACTTTCGTGTAGAATTACACACATAATTTTTTGGGAAAATAGTTATATAAATTGAAAATTAAATTACTGAAAGGATTTTTATAAACTGAGTAAAAAAATGTTACTGGCTCGATTAAAAATTATATCTACTGTTTATATATGTGAACGTTTTTAGTTTTATTATCATTTGTTTTGTATTTAACTTATGTATGTGACGTTTTACATTCTTTAATATATTTTTTGCAATAATTATTCTGGTGTTATTAAAAAAATAACCGAACAACCGGTTAACCGGAAAAACCGGTGTTTTGTATCAGTTATAACCGAGCAGTTATTCTTGGTAGTAAAAAAACCGGTTAACCGAAAAACCGGTGTTTTTAAAAAATTTGACATTATAAAGAAAACATTTATACTTTTTTTGACAACTGAAATGAAAATATTAGCTATTAGCTGTTTATTGTTGTTTTATGTTGTTGATTGTTTCTTATTTCTTTAATAAATGATTGTCATAACCATCACATGTTTTGTTGGTTACCTATTTTCGTTAGTAAGAATGTGAGCTGTATTAAGCCTGGGTTATAGATTGAAAACGTTTGTGTCTTGCGCAGTCCTTGAAGTTTACTTAACGCAAAGCAATGGGTATGGTTATATATTTGCCGCCATCCGTTTGAGTTTCCGCTAGCCGTCTAAACCATGGCGATCTTTAACTTTGACAGAAGCGGTTGGCGAAAATCGACGTTTGCGTTAAGCTGCAACCAAAGAAAATGCTGGATTTATGGGGTCACTCATCGGCTAACTGCAGAAGAGCCTTTCGATGTTCCAGATGCGCAGGGAACCACGAGATTGTCGGATGTCCAAACAATAATACATTAGTATGTGCAAATTGTCAAGGTGAACACCGGTCGTTTGACACAGGATGCCCAGTGTATCTCTATAAACTGGGAATTATACATCAAAGCCGCCAGCAGTATGTCCCTGCCCCACCCCCAACCAGACCAGCCTGGAAAGCCCCGCCTTTACAAAACCAACATGTCAGGCAACCTCCGGCTACACAACACTCACTTTCTACAGCTGTAGGAGTTCCACCAACCCGTGCACAGACCAAAGAAAAAAACCAGACCAGTGAATACTATGACAGGGACTTTCCCGATACCTTAGCCAGACGTAAGGAAAGCTTTAGAAAGACGGAGAGAGTGACGGAGGAAATTGGGGGTAAGTTTCGTACACTCACTACTAAATTTCAGGAGCTGTCAGAACTTATTAACTTAGATGAAGTGATGAACGCCGTTGACAGTTTTATCGAAATGCTTAGGGGCTGTGAAACTAATGTTGATAAATTTAAAGCTACGCAATATTTTTTCACCACCGAAATTCACAAATTTAATATTTAATTATTTTCTTTCCGGACTATTTTATTATATTTATGTTATAATTCATTATTGCAGCGTGGAATGCCAATGGAGTCAGAAGTAAGCTCGGAGAGGTTATACATTTTCTACATGTACATAATATTGACTTACTGATTATTAGTGAAACTAAACTTGTACCTGCTGACAAATTCCGTGTAAAGGGCTATGAGACCGAGAGAACCGATCGAGGATATGGCAGAGGAGGTGGTGTAGCTATGCTAATTCGACGATCTGTTGCATACAAACGTCTGAACAACATGCAGACAAATATTGAACATGTAGCGATCGAACTTTCAACAGGCCAATGGGTTATCGGCGCCTACGCTGCTCCAGCCACACGGTTGACAAATCTCGATCTTGACGCCCTTTTACTTCCAAACCCTCAAATATTACTGCTTGGTGACCTAAACGCACGTCATCGATTGTGGAATAATCACAGGAATAACCCGAAAGGTGTTCTTCTTGCGGATTACATCCACAATCATGCTAACTTACAGCTCCTACATACAGACGTCCCAACGCACCACCCAGTTAACAACATGACACCCACATACATTGACTTGGCTATTAATAGGGGGTTTGCTGACTTGTCAGGCCTGAGAGCTCTAAATGAACTAAATTCGGATCATCTTCCAATTTTGCTTCGTTGGGGTGAGCTTAGACGACAGGAAGGCGAAACCTTTACATATAGCTATAAGAACTTCAACTGGGTAACATACCGACGCAGACTAAACGAAATGACAAGTATCTCTGGTGAGATTGAGACTACGCAGCGACTAGAGTTAGAGGTCGAAAATTTCACTAGAAATATTCAAACCGTGCAAAGACAACTAGCTACAAAAGTTAAAAGACAGCCTACTCAAGACAGACTGCCAAATGACATTCTTAATCTTATTTCTTTTAGAAACAGATTGAGGAAAATATGGCAGAGACACAAACGCATTCTCGACAGAATCGAGTTGAACAATGCCACTAACCTAATCAAGACAAAAATAAGACAGTACAGACAGGAATGTTGGGCAAACAAACTCAACAGAATCTCTACAAAGGATAACTCACTGTGGAAACTCACCGGGGCTCTGCGAAAGAGATACGAAAAAATCCCGACTATTAATCACAATGGTAGGGATCACATATCTGACACCGATAAAGCAGAAGCTCTTGCAGAGTTCCTGGAGGGTGTACACAGTGGGTCACCTGACGCAACAGCTGCATAAGAATCCATCGCTAACTCAGCAGCAAATTTTTGTGTTAGGAAATATCATATTTCTCCTTCTACCTACAACTCCTTAATTACATCCCCCAATGAGATACGAGAGTATTTACGTTGGTGTCCTAATGATAAAGCCGCTGGGCCCGACGGCATCCCTTATCGGCTCCTTAAAAACCTTCCTCGTAAATCCCTCGTACAGTTAATGTACATTTTTAACGCAATCCTAAGACTACAGCACTTCCCCTCTCAATGGAAACATGCTGTAGTTATCCAAATTCACAAACCTGGGAAAAACCCTAACAGTCCTTCTTCCTATCGCCCGATCTCCCTCCTTAATACCCTGTCAAAACTTGTGGAGAAGGTAATCATGAAAAGAATCAAAAGGGCAGAGGAGAGTCTGTCGGTGATTCCTGCCGAGCAGTTTGGTTTTAGGCCCAAGCATAACACCACTCTGCTCGCAACGAAGGTAGCTTCGAACATTTTCAGTGGTTTTAATCGGCAACTTAACACTGTCATGTTGTTTCTGGACATAGAGCGCGGCTTTGACACAGTATGGCACGCCGGACTGGTCTATAAACTATTCGCCATCCTTAACTTTCCATTACACCTTGTGTCCTTAATTGCTTCATATCTGGGGAATCGTACCTTCCAAATACGTGTTGAAAACACACTTTCGACACATAAAGGCATTCGGGCAGGTGTGCCTCAAGGTACGATTCTTTCGCCGCTATTATACATCTTATATACATCAGATATTCCAAAATTTCCGAACACAAAAATAGCTCTGTACGCCGACGACACTGCAGTCTACGCACAATCATATTACGCGCAAGCAGCAAAATCCCAAATCGCCCACCATCTCACTCTTCTCACACCCTTTTATGATAAGTGGAAACTAAGAATAAACTCCCAAAAGTCACAGGTAGTTATTTTTACTAAAAAATTTACTAACAATAAAATACTGACTCCACTTATTATTAATGGGAATCCCATAAATCCATCAAAAAAGGCCAAGTACCTTGGCATTATATTCGACGAGAGATTGTCCTTTAACGCCCACATTACCAACTTAATACAACGAACATTTGCTTCTCAACAAAAACTTTACCCTTTAATTTGTCCCCGATCAGTACTAGACCCGACCAACAAACTTACAATTTATAAAGTCGTTATCAGACCAATACTCACATACGGGTGTCCGGTATGGGTATCGATATCTGATACACAGCGACTTCGACTCCAGAGGTTCCAAAACAGAATTCTTAGAGCTGCCATTATGGCTGACCGTTACATAAGAATCAGAGATTTGCATGCTGTAACAGGTATCGATACTATTGCAGATTTTATTGAAAAATCTGCAATGAAGTTTTATCTGCACGGTATTCAGGGCTCTACTTTAACTACTCACATAACTGACGTAAGATACAATCCCGACGTTCACATTAAACATGGACCTCTGTACAAGCGACTGCCACTATTTTTCCAGTCTCCCCCGTAATCCTAAAACACCTACTCTCTTGTCGAATATTCCATTAGCCCATCTTTGTCTAACAACTTTACGCCAAAATCTAAAATACTAAACAGACGAACTGCAGGCCCCACTCAGTGTACTTCTTTTGTGTATTGGGAAGGGCGAACGGACTAGACGCAAACCAAAATATTATCCTCAACTAACGCAACAAGACGGACGACTGCTTGCTGTATGAACATATCTACTACAGCATGCGTAAGCTGCCGTAAACGTTACTGAAAACATGAAGCGAATGCACTACAAAGATAAAACATTGTGATTGCATGTTGTAGCGTATTCGCAGTTATATATGATAACCAAACTTTGTTTTAACATTCAACGAGTTTGCTTCTAACAACGCCACTGGATTAAATATAAATTTATACCAAAAATGTACCTGATAAAATTAAATAGGGTTTTTCCATGATTTTTCCCTATATTACGTTACTGGAAATTGCTGTAATTGCCCCTAAGCATGTAGATAACCACGCCTATTAGGCCCACCTATTCGGTTTCTGAACCAAGACAGCTCCTGTGTTAGTACTAAGTGCGGGAAACAGGAACCCCAATATGCCTTATTGACCACTCTGGGTTCTGTCGGCAAAACAACGGCCACCTGTCTTTCGGCAGGAAATATTCCTTGCCTTATGGCTCGCTAGGCGCGTCGGGAATGAAATCACTTGTATATATATGTATTGTTAATATGTATATAGTAGAATTTAGATGTCATTGTAAAATACTGGAATTTAGAAATAAAATGTTTGTGGATTGTGGAGGTTGACACCGGAGTTGGTCTCGCAGGTCCTGGGTTCGAATCGTAGGTGGGTGCACGACTTTTCAAGTCTGCCGCTAATATTAGTAGTTTAAAAATCTAACAACAAGGATGTTCCCGTGGTAGTTTGGGGGTGAATTCACACTCCCCGCCATCAAATACCCTCTCAGATGGAGGGGATGGCCGAGGTTCAGACCCCTCGATAAACTGTAGAGCCCGCCTGGCTGACATTCCCCAGACTTAAATACCTTACCCTATCCCAGAAGGGTGATTCTAGTTTCCTTCTCCGCGCACCCTTTCTACTTCCTATATGTTTGAACAAAAAAGTGAACGGAAAGTGGTTAGAATGGCCATCGTAGCCTAGACCACTAAACCAGAAATGTCAAGTCATCTTCCATTTTATACTCGTCGCGTGTTTCCCCCATAAACGTTTATCTGTCATGCGTTGACTAGTGAGCGTCGCATTCATTCCGTTTGTGATTTTTGTTAAACTTGAAGAGTGTGTATTCTTATAAACTTGTGGTGATAACATTTAAAGACATTTTATTAGAATATTAGTGTTAGTGGCTTTTTTATTTACTTTTAAGGTACATAGAACATTCTAATAAGCGTTGATTTGAATTTTTAATTCATTGTTAAAGTAAATTGTAAATATTTTAACTAATAAATAAAGTTGTATTAAATGAAGTTGTCTAACAAATTACTTTTTTCCCCAACGTAACAAAAATTTCACTGAAATGTTGACACAAAAAAAAGTCAAAATATATTACAACAAATCTAGTTCTGAAGGCCTGTGATTTGATATTTTGCAGGCATAACTTAATCTTGTTACCATAATAAATTAGAGTAAGACTCAACAAATAACAAATGAGTATTAAATATGTGTTTGTAAAACATATTTAATACTTTACTATTTAAGTTCTTGAAGTACATCTACAGGGTGAAGTTGGTTGTACATTTTATGAAAGAAAGAAAAAATAAGGTCCAGTACTTCACAATATTTTTATTACAGACTATATATAGTCTTTAATAAAAATATTGTTAAGTACTGGACCTTTTTTTCTTTCTTTCATAAAATGTACTTTACTATTTGTTTTTCTACTAGGTGAAAAGTAAGGACTACCATTAATTATTCGAATATTTGGGGTTGTTTTGGAAATTTATTTAACATGACGAATTTTGGATTAATTTTTGTTATATTCTAGAAATAGTTTTCAGGGAGTAAATTACAGAGCCTTTCTTTTCTTCAATGTCTACATAAAGAAACTAATTTTTTCTGGTTTTCAAAATTTAAGCTTTTAGATAAATTTCAGATAGACCTTACCTCGAGTATTTACTGATATAAACATTTTACATACATTTTGAGAAAAATAATGAACTATATTTCATATTTTTATCAGGTTTTACCTTGCTTAGAATACAGATTTATTTGAATGTTTGCTGTCTTGTACAAATGTTGCTCGAGAATTTTTTTAATATGTATATTAGAACAATAACAATTTAGGAGTCTAAGGTACAATTTTCTGTTGGTTTCAAAGAAAATTCACGCCTGGTTCGATTGCAAATAGGCTCCATAAAGTACTACAAAATGTTAAAACTAATTTAATGCAAGCAAACCAGTTCATATTTTGATTTCATTCTCGGAGCCCGCATTTACCAGTTTACTTCAGTAAAAGAGTGAAATTTACCCAAAAACATTTATTTTGAAAATAAAAAAAAATGGGTTCAATAAAAAATGTTGACACATTTGAAATGCGGTATCTACTGAAAATTATTCCTAAAATTTAACAAATTTAAATAAATTGGACATGTTAGATAACTTTTCAAAGCAACCTCCGATAATTGAGTAATTTATAGTAGTCCATACTTTTTGTGCCTAGCAAATAAAAGTTCAAATTGTGCGCCAAATTGTATTCAAAACAATTTTCTACTTTCTATGACACACGTCAATTAGCCAGTATTTCTTTTCAATGTAGCAGATGGCGCTCAAATACGGACCTGCGTACAGTGACTTTATACCAGAGTCACTGTAGACCTGCGTACAGTGACTTTAAACGACTCACTGTAGACCCGCGCACTACTACAGAAGATTCCGTTCTATTCTCCAATGTTTTCAATAAGGTCAATTTAGGCTAATCGTCGCAAATGTCGTCACAGTTACGGGATGATTTAGTTTAGGTTTTATATGCTTGAGATATGCTCTGGGCATATATTTTAACTTGTAATTCGTTCTCAGTTTTGACTTTTGAAACGGTCTTTTTCTAGAACAAGATCGGAAAGAACGTTCCGTCAGCAGACTCGTTCTTCCCATCTCTAAACATAAGTGGTTCCACGTGCTCGGTTTTGCTGCGTTATTTGAAGACGGAATTGCCAACATCGAATAATCGGAAACGCTTTTGAAAATTAAAACACGGTTACAAAAAAAATTACCTGTTTTAACAAAAGAAATCTGCCTTACGACTAATAAAAAATACGCACTGAATCATTTCTACACTTACCGTCATTTATATAAGTCCGGAACTTTAGAGAATTACGGTATAGTTTCGTTGATAACTTTCTTGTATATGAATCACTATTACATGGGAGAATATGCGATAAGGGTTTTTATAATATATTACTGTTGTTTAAGTTCGGTTAACGACGGTATTGCCGTTATTTGAAGAGTATATCCGGTAAATAAAAAATTAAGCATAGGCCTCTCGCTAATCTTAATGATTTATGGTAGACTAGTAGATTTTGGGACGCTGATCGCAAACCCAAAATCAACGTTTCGTTTGCGAGATATATGTTAAAATACCGAAAGAAAACTTACCCCTCAATTTATAATGGTATTTCACTAAAAAAATCACACCAATAATACATTGTGTTTGATGTTGGCAATCACTGCGTTCAAAAAGAAACGGCTTAAACACTCATATTTAAAATTCCACAAATTTTATCAACTATTTTGATACATTTTGTGATGAATATTTTCTTCGAGTGCCGGAGCGCTGCAGCACTAGGTGGACCGGTAACGCGTTGGTGCCAGAGGGGCGTGAGCGCGTTAGCGTGTAGGCATCCTTGTTAAAGCTATAATACAATAGTTGGTAAATATGCAGTTAAGCGTACCCTCGCCGATCTTAAGAATTTTGATAGTAATTAGTAGATTTGCGGGCATTATTAATCATGAATCCAAAGTCACGTTTTTTTCGACGTTTTGTTTCCGAGTTATATGCTATCAAAATTTACAATTTTATAACACAGTTTTTACGTTTTCCGTATGATCGGAAAAAGATTTTTCTGTAGCAACGAAAAACAACTTATTTACACTAAAATTTTGAAAAACAATTTTACCGTACCCAGTAAAAACAATATAATTATATCTGTATAGCCCTGGGAGTTGAGGCCAAACAAAATTGAATATAATGACTAAATAAAGGTTGCGGTTCAATTCGTGTGTGTTGGTATGTTTTTTAAAATTGCTGTAATTTAAAAACCGTAATTTTAAAAATGATAACGTTTTAGTTCATCTTAGGCTTTTTTCTTTTGATGTAAAAACGCGTATCAACAATTCACAAATAGGAACCTTGACTTTCACAAGTCTAGAAGGTTTATATATTAGGCGACCGGTATCGGGCTAGCTCCAGGTTAGGCACAATGAGAAGGCATCATCGATAAAGCTGTATTACTCAAATTCTTGCATTAGAGCTATAACAATGAGATATTCGTGCTATCAAGCTCCGGAGGCTAACCTGGTGTTAACCCTAGGGTTGTTAACCGTTCAAGGATTTGTAAGGATGTCCTGGATTGAGCCCTTCTTCGTGTTCTTCTGAAAGACGCCATTGTCCTGGATTGTAACAGTGTTTAGTGGTTAATAGTGATTGGATTTTGTTCGCTTAAGATAACTGAATTCCAAATTCGTTTTGATGAAAAACTAACAGAAATTGTGATAACTGCGATAACACGAAAACACCGTCTTTAATGTTGGCGCGTCGATTTTGTGCAAGCTTTACGTTAACTTTGAGAGAAAATACTCAACACTCCTCAGAACAATCCGACCACCAGTGGCGGCTCGCCAGGGTTCGCGGGTGAAGCGCTGCTTCACCTACATTTTCCAATCAATTTTCTTAAAAATGAAAAAAATTTTAAAATATTAAGCATTTTATAATCTATATTTTTATTATAAAAATGCAGTAAGTTTTTTATAAATTTACAATATTTACCTGATTACACCATTTTTTTCTATCAAAACTAGAGCGTTATATACTCAAAAGATAATGACCCGTTGAGCAGCAGTAACAAATTCCCCATCAGACTCTCCCCGCGCGTTTATATTTGTTTACGGCAGTTGCTATGGCAACGCTGTGGTGAATATTCGTAAGCCAAATGAAGATGGGAGCGGCATAAATTGCTGCTGCAGGTGCTTATTCGCTTGTTATAGAATTAATGTAAACTAGTGCGCTCGGATCATCGGATGCGGAAGCAGTTTTGCATCGATCGAATCGAAATTAATTTTAAGATTTAGGTACATAACTGTTTTTTAAGAATAAAAAATATATTTAAAATTTTATAAATTCATATTATTTTACCTTAGTATTAAAAAACGCTCCAAAGCTATGGATAATCAACATAAAAAAGTTTAAAAAACAGCCATTTTCGCTTCCGCTCTGCCGCGCTCCACCGCCCGTTTATCTGCTATAGCTAACTTACTACCACTTAGGTAACAGAGCATCCATGAAAAAATGTACCAGGAAAAGTGAGTTTGATAAAATGTGTTGAATTTTAATTTTGATATTTTTATTAGCTTTTCTTTCCAAATGAGGATGGGTGCCAGCATCCAACAAGAAAAATTCTCTATTCCCGATTTTTATTAATTTTTTTTTATACAAATAACGTCCTAAATTGGAAAATTAGTGTTGTTCCGTTATTTTAATTATGTATTTATTGAGTTTCTATTCAAATTACTGAAAGAAATAGAACAACAAAAAGTATTTTGAATTTTGAGGGCGTATATCTCGGAAACGGAATGCGGCCGGAAAAATATAACTGCTTATTTACTATCTCTTCAAACAAGGAGATTACTCCACGAACGATTACTCACATAAATTATGAGTTTATGTTATACTGTTACGTAATGTTGAGCGTGAGATAGTTAATGGCCGCGTTCACCCGCCTGATCACTCGTTGTCTATCGATCATCAAAGTAGCGCTCAAATAATAGCAATGGTTTGAACGGTTTTTAGAGATTTTGAACGAAGCAAATATTTCTTGACTTTAATCTTGATGAGAATGAGAATCTGGGACAACGGGAACAAGGAACGACTGAAATTAAAAGAAATATGATAAGATTTAAAAAAATCTGTTATTGCTCTGGTTTATTATTATATTGTATAATTATTGCTCATAATGTTTACATTACATGCCGCCATCTCGTTTGTTATGTCAACTGATCGTTGCTCAGTTAAGTAGCGAAAATAAAATACGATACAAAACATGACGTCCGCTCAACGACACGCTATCAAAGTAGCAAGATTAAATAGCTCGTTCATGGTAACGCTCTCAGAGAGATCACTGAGCGATCAGGCGGGTGAACGCGGCCATTGTCGCATTTGTCCTAATATTCATCTGTCCTACCACCCGAATGGAGCTTTGTGTGACAAGGATAGAAGATGTGATGAATGTATCGACAATCAAATGTGCTGACGTGCAGAATATAAATAATGTGGGGAATTTTTTAAGAAGTTTTTATCAATATAAACATGACCTACCTAATTAGTAATTACTAATTATTTATTGCTACAATTATTGATTGTGTATTTCTTACGAATATTTGCTTTATTTTAGATTATTTTTGTATAAGATATTCTCAAAAAAGTTGAATTATACTAATTTTCATTTTGTAGGCATTATAGGTAATATCATATCATAACTTGCTTTTCAGGGGTATCCTTCACCATTTTTTTTGTATTCGGTATTTTATATTTAAATTACATTCCTAATTCGGGAAAGCATAAGTATAAGTTTTTAAGATACATGATAAACATCGATGCCATGTTTTTATTTTTAATCTCCCAAATGCAATCTGGCCTAATAACTCTAAAGAACTATCAGACAGCAGTGTAATGTTGCGAGCATTACCCAGGTCCCAGCTTGAAGTGTATTTTCCAATGTACCATGTATTCATGTATATCCTGCTTTAGGTAATATTTTACCAAATAATGTGCACCATTTAGCATATTTTGTTAATTATTTAACCGAATCTAAGTATTTACAATATGATGTATTGTATTGAGACTTAGTAATGCTGATTTCATGATGATATTGATGGAGCAAAATGTTGAGATCTGAGTACGAGCTTGGCTGCAGAAAAACTGAGTCAGATAATCTAGGTGGGTATAAACTGGTTGTTCCCTAAAAACATATTAAAAGTTCTTCATTTTTGAAACCTCTTAGTCCTACATTGAAACATCTTATCTGTAAGAAAAAAAGAATGCACAGAAAGTATATGTCATCTCAATTCCACTGGGATTATGAATCATTTGTAAACCTTAGGTCATTGCGTAAGGAGGAACATAATATATATTATGCTGTGTATATTTGTGAAACTAAATCCTCATTACAGCTCAGTGTTAGATATTTTTGGGAGGTTCATCAAAGACAATAATGTAAACAACATTATTTGTGAATGACAATAAGGATCATAAAACCTTCCAAGGTGATTATTTTTGGGGATGATTTAAAGTGTATAAAAGGATCCACGATATTGATGACATTTTGTTGCTCCAGAATGATTTGGATGCTCTATGGGGGTGGTCGCAAACAAATAACTTACAACTCAACATAGGAAAATACTGCTTTATCTGATTGCAAAGAAAATTTCTCTAATCCAAATCTGAAATTATCTAAAAGTGAGGAGATAATTGATTGTTGTTTTTTTGCAGTTAAAAAATTGTGAACTTGAACGACAATTAAAAGAAATCTCTGCCAAATTGGACGACTTAGAGTTGCAGAAGGAAGAGATAG
The DNA here is from genome assembly GCA_030620095.1 of Kuschelorhynchus macadamiae. NCBI lineage: Eukaryota > Metazoa > Arthropoda > Insecta > Coleoptera > Curculionidae > Kuschelorhynchus > Kuschelorhynchus macadamiae. The sequence goes on along the minus strand of JAUTXW010001589.1, from coordinate 33,507 downwards.
TTCAGATTCTCCGTGAGAAGATTGCAAATCTAAATGAAGAAAAGCTAAATCTGGAAAACCATTTCAAGAAGCAACGTAGGAAAACCCGAGACTTCGAAGATGAGGTATATGAATCGGAAAGAAGAATGGTGGATGAGTTGAATAGAAAACACGATGAATTGACAAACGCACAAAAAGAATTAAAATCTATCACAAAAATAAACAGATCACTGGAAAGCCAAATAACAAACCATCTTGAAACAACAAATAACCTTCAATTTGAGATAAGTGAGTTAAATGAACGTATTCAACTTATGGCTATGTCTATTCGCAATCTGGAGAATGAAAATCAAGAGTACTATGTGCAGATAGCCAAATTTAAATCTAAGCCTAACTCTGCTTTAGATATTAAAGAACCTGTAAATTCATCATTAATTCACGAAGAAAGCATTGTTCCCTCCCCTAGTCCAGTCAGAAAGCATCCAAAAATTAAAAGAAAAATACTTATCATTGGTGATCAAACCACTAAGAATTTAGACAATTTTTACGACAATCATTAGGCGATGATAATGAAATCTTAGCGATCATTAAACCAAATGCAAAGTACATGCAAGTTATTGAGAATATAGGCAATCTCGTGAAAAACCTGACTGAGAGTGACCTTGTTATTGTGGCTTGTGGGACTAATGACTTGTTATGTGGTAAATACCCTAGACTACACTATATTAATTCTAAGCTTAAGGAATGTACTCATACAAATGTTTTATTTTTGTCATGTCCACTATTGGATAAGAAATATTTTTGTACCTTTTCATTTTTTAATAGAAAGTTAGAAGAGTTTTTATTAGATGTTGATAGATGTACCAAATATAATGTAGCATTTTTAAATATCTGTAATGATAGGGGTTTTAAACTAAATAACTACGGTGTCTCTCAATTACTGCAGAATGAAATAAATGTCGTAACTCACCTCAGACAGAAGAATTTAATTCATGTAGCAACACATAGTACTTGTTTTCCTATATCCACTTTGCAAAATCAAGAGACACTGGATTCATTTGCTGAGCTTGGGGGGGTTTGGGTGATTTGCACATCAATGGAGCAATTGAAAATGGCACCATTGATGGTAACACACATGAAATTTGTTGTGACTCTGATGACACAAATTTTCTATTAGAAGGGAGTCATCTAGAGATAACTTAAGCCTTGTAGGTGGAATGCTTGAAAAACCAGCTCTCTGTTCTATTATTAAACATTCAATCCATAAGGAATAAAGGCGATGAACTGGCACTATTTCTGGATGAATGAAACTTTCCTAATTTTGTGCTTATTACTGAGCATTGGTTGAAACAAAATGAAATTATACAAACTACTCAGTTTTATCAATTTTTTGTAGGTCTATTTCAACCCATGGGGGCAGTTTAATTTTGGGAAACAAGTTTTTAGAAAATAATTTATTTCAAAATATTGATAAGTATAATGCTCTATTAATGGAAACTGTTCTGGAATTTTCTATTATTTTTTCCAAAAGACTGAAGCTTTATATCATTTGCATTTACAGGTCTCCTTTATCAAATGTTGATGATTTTCTTACTAGATTGGATGCTCTATTGTCCGAACTATCTAATAGTTTTTCCTATATAATATTATGCGGCGACTTTAACATTGACTTTGGTAACAAAGGTTCTGTTCCTACCCTTAGCTTAATTTATTTATTAAATTCTTATAATCTGCATATGCATGTTGAGTCACCCACTCGTATTTCACAATTTTCAAGTACTACTATAGATTATATTTGCTCTAATTACAGTGGTAACTTGGTTACCTGTGCTGATATTAATGCTGCCCTATCAGATTAAGAAGCTGTTGAGTTTTCCGTATCAATCAGTGTCAACTGTCCTGGTCCAAAGCATAGATATGGCAGAATTTTCAGTAGAAACAATTATGAAAAGTTTCACCAATTATGCAATGATGCAAATTGGGAGAGTATGCATATCTCTTATGACCCTATTAATACATTTCATGAAAAAATGGTTGCTACCTTCAACAATGCATTTCCTGTTAGAAAATTGAAGAACAAAAAACCTAAAAAGCTATGGTTTACTGCTGGATTAAAAACATCTTCCAATAATCTCAGATCTCTACATATAATCCGGAAGTTTACTAACTGTCCATTATTTCACCAATATTTTACTAGATATCGAGCACTCTATCGTAAATTGGTTGCTGTGGCTAAGGCAAGTTTTTATTCAGATCGCTTGAACATGTCAGCAAACAGGCAACGAGAAAGCTGGTCTATTGTCAACGAAATTCGGCATAGTAATGGACATCATATTATGGTCGAACCTGACCTGCCTCCTGATGACATTAATAATTACTTCTGTTCTATAGCAGATACCCTCACTAGGAACCTTAATCCAGTGGTCGAGCCAATTACTTACTTGTCAAGTGTAACTATACAGAATTCTTTTTACTTTTTACCAAATTTATATGAACTAAAAAAAATAATAACCTATATAAAGAATAAAAGGTCTTCTGGGGATGATGAGCTGTCTGTTAGAAAATTCATGAACCTTCCTGATGCAGTTCTGGAGGGCCTGGTTTGTGCTATTAATATGTCGTGGGAGAGGGGTTTTTTCTCTTCATGTCTGACCTCTGCTAAAGTGGTTCCTCTGCACAAGGGAGGATCCATCCAATTTCCGTCCAATCTCGCTCTTGTCTACCCTTTCTAAAATCATCGAAAAGCTGGTTAAAAGTCGAATGGTCTCATACTTGGAGCACAACGCCATACTTTCCAAGGTACAGTTTGGATTTCAAAAGAATAGTGGTACAAATGAATAAAGAATTGCATTCTTACATCAATGAGGGCAAGTATTCTGTAGCTGTCTTCTGTGACTTATCTAAAGCTTTTGACTGCGTGAGTCACAGAATTCTGCTGCAGAAACTCCATCACTATGGTTTCCGTGGTATGGCCCATTCTTGGTTCGAGTCGTATCTGACAGGGCGTCGGCAGCATGTGGTTTTGAGTGGCAATTGTTCTTCGTCAGGATCCTTGAACTGGGGAGTTCCGCAGGGTTCAGTTCTGGGCCCTATTCTCCTTTTATTGTACATAAATGACCTTGCCAGATTGGATGCCCGTGGTAAATTCACAATGTTTGCGGATGACACTACCATTCTCTGGCATGATGCAGACATTAACTCCCTATCTGCTTCAGTCTCATGTGACTTGAGAAGGGTGAAGGAGTGGTGTGACTCTAACCTGTTGTCGCTGAATGTTAACAAAACTAGCATGATCTGCTTTAAATGTGATCTAGAGAACATAATAATTGGTAGTGCATTTCTTGTCAGGCAGCAGAACTCCAAATTCTTGGGCCTCATCATTGATAGCGGTCTAAAGTTTGATAGCCACATAATCACACTTGGCGGAAAATTGTCGTGCGGCTGCTTTGCAGTAAAAGTCGTAGTCCAGGAGTTGGGTTCTGATTTGGCTAAAACTGTTTATTTTGCACTGATTGAATCGCGGCTTCGATATGGCATTGCTTTTTGGGGCTCGGCAACTAAACATCTGCTCGACATGTTGTTCGTGATTCAAAAGAGAGCAATTCGATATCTATGTCATGCTCGGCCACGCGACACATGTAGGCCCCTGTTTGTTCGTCTGCGGATTCTTACTCTTCTATGTTTGTATATTCTGGAAACTGTATGTCACCAGAGGTACGTGACCCATGGGCAAATGAATTTACGTCTACCTATGCCATCATCCAACTTAATAAAAAAATCGGTAATATATGAAGGTATAAGGCTTTATAATCACCTGCCAGATGTTGTAAAAGGTTCGCCTACACTTAAAGCGTTTAAAAAACGTGTTCGTCTATTGCTAATTGACAAAGCTTATTACCAATTGGATGAATATTATGGAGATGAGTTATAGTTTGCTGATGGTTTATGTTTTTTTTACTACTTATTATTGCTAGTGCTATATATATATATATATATATATATATATATATATATATATATATATATATATATAATGTTGATTGTTTCTAGTGGACTAGTGTCATTACATTTAGATACTTCTCTCTGTATGTAAATTGACCTTTTTATACTTTTTTTTTAACTTTGTATACATTTCTTTCCTTTGTTTTTATATTCTCTTTTATGTATATATTTTGGTTTTTGTGTTTTTTTTTTCAGCTTTATAAATAGGAACGTCATTCTTTATACAATAAAGCTTATTGACTATGACTATGACTAAACTGCAGTGTTTGAGTATTTTAGTATGTAGAATGTTTTAGATTTTTTCTGTATAGTTTTTTTTGTCATATCATTGATAACTGTCATGTATATATATATATATATATATATATATATATATATATATATATATATATATATATATATATATATATATATATATATATATATATATATATATATTATATTTGTAATCAATATTTTAGATTTATAGAGAAACATACATTTTATGAAAGAATAAAGCGTTTTATTAAAGAAATTGGGTTTTTTTATTGATTGTTATGTTTTAAAAAGTACTCCTCAAAGGAGTGAAATGCCCTGAAAATTAGGTACTCCATTGCCTCCTGTACAAGGCTTTTGTTGTATGATTTCCACATAAATACTAGGAAATACTACTGCAGTTTTTTTCTCTATGTTTTGTTTATTGAGATATAATTAATGTATTAAATTTAGTTTTGATTTAAATTGTTTTAAAAAAAAAACCTTAAAAAAATCACTTAATGTTAATAAAATGAATTTATATTTTGAAATAAGATTTTATTAGTTAATAGATCTGATAAGGCTTGATTCTAGCTACCTCACTATTATCCCTTATGCTCCTCAAAGTATGAAACTTTATTTTCCTATGGGTAGGTACATAAATATACTTTATATTGAAACTGACTAACAAATTGTCCTTTAGAAAACCCACATTTTAAAAGCATTGTAGGTATGGTGCTTGATGATGAATAATGCTTTTCTTTTACTGTGGAAATAATACACTAGACCAGGAAGAATGTATAAAATATATTCATATTGCTCACACTTTGAACATATTTTTATTAGAAAAACATACAATTTTCAAGCTTGAAAACTCGAGAAACCAGAGTTAGAGGGAATAAATGAACAACTTGAAAACTTGTACTTGGCTCATTGCTTTTTAACAGTCTTTTTTCTTAACTTTAATTTACTTATATCTGTCCATAAGGCAGTGAAAAAAGGAGGGGGGACTTGCCAGTCTTCACCTGAAATTTTAAACAATATAAATAAAAACACTTGTTTAATTTATTTATATAAATAGAAAATGTGTGATTTTATACAGAGAGTTCCTTTGCAAGATATCGTTTGGTTTTCGTAGAGTATTAAAAATAATTATAAACAAGCATAAATCATATTTAAAACAGGTAGAGTTAAAAACCAAATTGAGAAAAATTAAGGGTAAGTTTTACAGAAATAATAAACTATAAAAAATAAAAATATAGAACATTTAAAAAACAGGTAAAATAAAATATAGTTAAACCCTCAATTAGTTCAATTTAAACATCGTTAAAATGTCTTAATCACTATACAAATGTACATTAACATTTCATATCTGCTGCCACTCCCAATGAAAAAATATTCTTTTTAAACTAACACCTATAAAGATTATATACAACTTTAATTGAGGAAAGTAGAACCTTAAATTAAAATAGGTAGAACTTGATTCCACCATTATATCAAGAATTTAGTGAACAAATAAATTTTAGGATATATCCCCTTTCTTTTCCTTATTGTTTTCTATAAGTAATACTCTTTCCAAATGACCCCACTAAATAGAACCAATCAAAAATCTTAATTTAAAATTAGGAATTGTACAACTAGTATAGTATACTATTCTCAAGAACCATGATTAAAGCATTGAGTACCTACTTGGTATAGGGTGTATATCCGAATTATTAAATATATACTTGTTTTTCAACTTTTTTTAACTGGTGAAGGTAAACACATACAAAAAGAAAATCAAAAATGAGTTAAAGCCTTGATTTAAAGATAATTCTGTATTGATTGAGAACAAAATTGGTTTTTTGTAATTATTATCCAGAGTTCTTGGACAACATTTCAGCCAGATCTTTGATTTTGTATTCATACATTACTAAAGAAATGATACACACATTTTCATTGTGAAAACAAGAAGTAGGTACAGACATAATAACTTAGTGTATAATCAAAAATAAAAGTTTGACTGAAGGTTTACAGGTAAAAGTTTTGAGGTTAGTTATCTTCAAAAAATAATTGTAAATTATGCAAAAATATTTACCTTATATCAATTTTTGTCCTCCTTTTGTACAAAAATCCATCTTGGGGAAAAAAAGTTGTCCAATTCATGAGGAACCATTTTTGCAATATGGAGAAAAAATACATTAATACTTCCGTACAATTAATGGAAATCTGTTAATTATCATGTTAACTCAAGGTAATTTGTAAAAATAACAACCTTGATGGCTCTTGTAAAGAATTTTACCCATGGAATTTACAAATTTAAAATATACATTTGAAAGATTACCTTTTTTTAATAATTCCTATACACAAAAATTTATGGATGAGGCACTTTTTCAAATTATATCCAAAAAAACTAAGGTTTCGGAAGGTTGCACTGAACTTGTTTTTGACGTATCGCTAAAAACATATTCCTCACAAATTTAATTTATGAACTACGTAGAAGACTGATTATATTATAATGCTTTATAACACAAAAATGATTATTTCTAACTAAAAGTTAGAAGTAATTATTATATTAGACATTATTAAACGTTTTTAAACATAATTACAGCTGCTAAATAAAGAGAGAGCGGGAGTGTCGTCTGTTGGACGGAAATCCAGTGCTGAAGATGCTACGTTGCCAAGTTTATTTTATATATGATCTATATAAATTATATAAGAAAAACAAAATGCATTTGTGGGTTGTGGATCGGTACCAGCAGGAGCGCGAAGGCACTAGGTGGATTGGTACCGGGTTAGCACCAGGTTAGGCGCCGTAGACCGATGTCGGATGTTAGGCTTCCGCCAGTGATGCACCCGCCTGTTGATTAGTGTTGACCGCGCTAGGTAGATTGGTACCGGGTTAGTACCAGGTTAGGCGCCGTAGGCATCATAATTAAAGCCCTAATATAAAAGGCGAACGACAGCGAAGTGCATCACTGGCGAAAGTCTAATATTTGGAATCGGCACAGGGATCCAAATGCGTTACTGTCGGGAGACAAACATGAAAAATTTAATACAATACAATAATCTAAGTGTGGCAACAGTGCAACATACCCTTTGTTCAACTTGTCATATTAAGGAATATGGCACATTGGAATATAGTGAAAACATCGAATTTCTTTTTCGTTTTTTTAATAGAAAAAGTGGTTCATCCATTTCTTTTGCTTTCTTAAAACCGTTAAATGAAGGTAAACTTTCCATTTTATATTAAAAAATTATCAAATTCCGTGGGTTTAATTGTTTACAAGACCCCCCAACAAAACTATCACAATCGACGTCACTAGTTTGGGGTGCATTTTGACAGCGGGATACATACTCAAATTCTGAACTGTTAAACTCCGTTTTTTATTGCATTTTTGTTATATATATATATATATATATATATATATATATATATATATTTGGATCTAAGGAACATAATTATGTACATAAAAAAAATTAAGCTGCCAAAATAATAGGTTATGTTATGATGTTGACATTCCAATTCCCTTCGCAACTTGCCAGATTGCTCCCCGTCCGGAGCTTACTCGCTTTATCCGGCGACCCTCGGAGCGAGATACACTTTATTCCGGTTCGGGGACGTTATCGGTGGGATGTCCGGATGGCAAGCTCTGAGCTCCCGGTCACCCCGTGTATTTCAAAATCTTTAAATTTGACTTTCTTTAAAAACTTTTCTAATGCATCTTGGCTTCCACTAGATGCCCCTTGAGAGTACTACTGGTCTCACGAGATAACCTTTTCTTTCAAGCTATCCCCTTACCCCTCCCACTCCCGCCACATAGCGGCCATTACGCTAATATTCTATGTAGAACTGCGGCAGACGAACGGGATAGAATACAGGAACAACTAGGCCTCACACGTTCACAGCGTCTGCTCCCTTTCTAGCGGGGTCGTTAGTTTCCACTCTGAGCGGTTGAGTCTCCCGTTTCCCCCCGAAATAAAGCAGCAAAACCGAACACGTGGCACCACTTATGTTATCAACACAGAGGTCTGCATTCGACGAGACGAACCGGAAGACTATGATGTTGACATTTGAACGCAACGAACATATGTTTTCTAGGTACTGTGGCTTGGTTCAGTTCAGTTTGTTTCATGGCGCTGTCATGTGCTATGACAATTTGCCAGCTCTTCTCCCTTGGGTCCAGGCAGTCTGATTCTTGGATCATTCTGGTCCCATTATCTTCGTACTTTAGTACTTCTCTCTTTTTCTTTCTTTCTTTATTTCTTCCCTTTTCTTTCTTCTCTTTTTGGTGTTTTATTTATTTATTCTTACTATTATTATTATTTTCTTAATTTATTTCCTTTTTTTTTCCCAGGAATGTTAGTCTTTCACTCTCTAACTCACCACTCTTCCACACGACAAGGACAACAATTACTAGACACCACTACACGGTACACATAGCTGGTAGGGCAAATTTACCTGTCCTTGTTTTTACGATATGCAAATTGATTTGTTTCACCTAAACTTATTTGGTTTCATTATAACAATGGTATGTTTATAAATTGATATTATTTCTCTTTAAAAATGTAATCAGGGATTTGACTCTAGAAATATTTATATTGTTTAGAACCGATATAATATTGAATGGAGTGTTTAACCCACTTTGTCTAAGACATTCATACATGTCCACCCCCGGAATTGCCCTTAACGGACATTCAAAGAAAATATGATCAAGGTTTTCAGTTTGTCCACACTCACAGAGTGGGGATTCTTTTATTTTAATATAATGTAAATGCTCAGCAGTGAGGCAGTGCCCTGTTCTCATTCTTATTATTGTAGTTATATGTCGTCTATCTACATATGGTATTGTTTCGAACCACGGTTTACTGGGAAAAATCTCTTTGAACCTGTGCATGAAATTTACCTTTTTCCCTTCCGGAGGCTTGCCAATATCTGATAAATTTTTCTCTAATCTCATTTTTACAGATGTTACTTATATCTCCCTTATTCAATTGTAGACTTTTGAGAATGTTAAGTTCCCTTCCTATGTTTGCCAGTTTGTCCACCGTTTCCTTGCCAATGATATTTGCATGTCCTGGTATCCATGCTAGCTGAATGTCTGATGTTGTTTCTAAGGTCAATCTTTTGGTATATAGGGTGATATAGTCATTGTTTGAATCGATGGTGGGTTTTCTTACTTTTTGTATTGCGCTTCTGGAGTCAGCAAAGATGACGGATTTACTGATGTTTTTTGTTAGGCACACTCTGATTCCCTCATTGATGGCAACTGTTTCTGCTGCACATATGTTTATCTTCCCTGGCAGTTTTCCTAAAAAATTGTAATTTAGTTCTGGGATATGGATACCATATCCCACAGATTCCCCCTGTTTTGATGCATCGGTGTATACAAAGGTATATCCGTTACAGAATTTTTCTGTTTGTTCCAAAAATTCTCTATTATTGTTTCCACTGTCTTTTTTCAAATTTAGATTAATTATTGGAATTTTCTGTATTTGATATTCATATTCTATCTCAAAACACGGCAGGATGTCACTTGTTCTTAAGTGTTCCCAAAATGGTTCAATTTGGTCCAGTGCATTTACCAGATAGTTTGAGGGATGGTTGTTAGTTAAATTTTGTTTTAGTTGAATAAGTAGTTCTATTATGGGGTTATTATCTATTGTTAAAAGTTTGATAAGAAATTTGTGTGCAAGCCACTTACATCTAGATTCAAGATCAAGTTCCGTGGTCTCTGCCAGAAGTGCATTCACCGGAGTGGATTTCATACAGCCGGTAATTATTCTTAGGCCTTCATGGAAAATGGTATTTATTCTGTTAATGTTTTTTTTTGTTGTTGGTTTTAAAAATATGGCGCCAAAATCTAGGTGGGACCTAACCAACCCTCCGAAGGCTGTTTGCAGCGTTTTTGGGTCTGCTCCCCACCAAGTCCCGCAAAACACCCTCATGAGGTTCAATCCTTTTTTTGCTTTGATAAGTATTTCGTTTATATGTCTGTCCCATTTCAGCTGTCTGTTCAATTATACTCCCAAGCACTTGATATTATCTTTATAATTGATTGGTGATCCTTTTATGTATAAGTTTGGAGGATATTGTGTATATCGGGACTGTTTAAACCAAACTGCCTCACATTTGTTCTGTGACAGTTTTAAGTTGTGATTCTCTAGCCACTGTGATATTATGTTTAAATAGTTGTTTACTTTATTTGCCATTTGTATGACGTTTGTGCCTTTGCATATCAACACCAGATCATCAGCATAGCCAATAAGCCGGCTCTCCGTATCATCTAAAGCAGCTTCTAAAAATGTATTAAAAAGGTTTTTTTAAGTATGTATTAAAGAGGAGGGGACTTAGGGGGGAACCCTGGACCAGTCCTTTGGTGGCTGTTTTTGGACCTATGATGTTGTTCGAATCTTTAATATATAGACATCTATTTTCCAAGATCCTGAAAATTGCGCTGCTTAGAGGAGGGGGGATATCTGCTTCGAGGAGGCGTTCATATAGTTGATATATGTTCACATTGTCATAGACTGATTTTATATCCAAAAATACTCCTATAGCTGTTTGATTTTGGCTGAAGGCCGTTTGTATGAATGTAGTAATATATGCAATATTATTATTTATTCCCATATCTTTTCTGAAGCCCATTTGGTATGGTGAGAAAAATTTTTTGTTCTATAATTGGAATGATGTTCCATATTGTGGAAGTAGTGACCATAACCCTACTATGTGCTCTATATATCAACAAACAATTAGGATCAGTCTTCCGGTTCGTCTCGTCGAATGCAGACCTCTGTGTTGTTAACATAAGTGGTGCCACGTGTTCGGTTTTGCTGCTTTATTTCGGGGGGAAACGGGAGACTCAACCGCTCAGGTGGAAACTTACGACCCCGCTAGAAAGGGAGCATACGCTGTGAACGTGTGAGGCCTAGTTGTTCCCTGTCTGCCGCAGTTCTACATAGAATATTAGCGTAACGGCCGCTACGTGGCGGGAGTGGGAGGGGTAAGGGGATAGCTTGAAAGAAAGGGTCATCTCGTGATATCAGTAACTCTAAGGGGCACCTAGTGGAAGCCTAGATGCATTTCAAAAATTTAAACAGGAATTATTAAAGTATTTGAAAGATTCGGGGTATTCGGGAGCCTAGAGCTCGCCATCCGGATATCCTACATAACGCCTCCAAACTGGACCAAGGTGCTGGGTCGCCGATTTAACGACTCTGAGCCCCGGACGGAGGGCAATCTGGCGACTGCCTAGCAAAGCCAATAAGTCCTGTTATGTAACAGGCTAAACAGGAATGAAGAAGAAGAACAATTAGGATGCAAACAGATAACCCAAATGTTCAAGGAAAAAAAATATTAAAAAAGCCAATCGGCCTCTTTATAATTATAAAGCAGAGACTGCATATGGTAATTTACCAAACAACATCTCCTCCAACTTTTGAAAACAACCTTAATATGATCATTGCGGAAACAATACCTAACCAACAAGAAGGCAAGAAATATAAAATATCTAATCCATGGTGGGATGGTGAGTGCTCCACGAGGGTAAAGGAAAAAAAAACAGCAACCGCCACATTTAGACTGACGCCAAATCTAGAGAACTTTATGAATGCTAAAAAAACAATAGCCACTACAAAAAGATTTTTGAAATAACGAAAAAAAAACAAAATTTAGAACATATTGCTCAACTCTGAATCGGGAATCAAACATCAAAGAAGTATGGAATACAGTTAGGAGATTCGCACATACACAGGTTAATAAACCTTACCCGAAACTCCCCAATCAGCAAATAGCAACCGAAATCTTGGACGGGCTTACTCCCTGTGTAATTGACCCCCAGTTCACGTTAAGACCATATGATATACAAGAGACAGATTATTTTAACATTAATGATTTAAAATATGCTATTACAAATAAAAAAGATACAGCCGCTGGCCTGGGTAATATTACATATTCTATGATTACGCATCTTCCAGAAATAGGATTAAACCACCTTCTTAATATATGTAATGACATTATAAAAGGACAAAACATACCAGAAGCATGGAAAAAAACATTAATAATAGCTTTCCCCAAATCAAATAAAAATCTACAGACAGCTATAGACCAATAGGGATGAGTTCTTGCATAGGCAAAATCTTTGAGAATATGATGAAAAATAAAATAGAATGGTCATTAGAGAACAAAAAATTTTTCTCACCATACCAAATGGGCTTCAGAAAAGATATGGGAATAAATAATAATATTGCATATATTACTACATTCATACAAACGGCCTTCAGCCAAAATCAAACAGCTATAGGAGTATTTTTGGATATAGAATCAGCCTATGACAATGTGAACATATATCAACTATATGAACGCCTCCTCGAAGCAGATATCCCCCCTCCTCTAAGCAGCGCAATTTTCAGGATCTTGGAAAATAGATGTCTATATATTAAAGATTCGAACAACATCATAGGTCCAAAAACAGCCACCAAAGGACTGGTCCAGGGTTCCCCCTAAGTCCCCACCTCTTTAATACATACTTAAAAAAACCTTTTTGATACATTTTTAGAAGCTGCTTTAGATGATACGGACAGCCGGCTTATTGGCTATGCTGATGATCTGGTGTTGATATGCAAAGGCACAAACGTCATACAAATGACAAATAAAGTAAACAACTATTTAAACATAATATCACAGTGGCTAGAGAATCACAACTTAAAACTGTCACAGAACAAATGTGAGGCAGTTTGGTTTAAACAGTCCCGATATACACAATATCCTCCAAACTTATACATAAAAGGATCACCAATCAATTATAAAGATAATATCAAGTGCTTGGGAGTATATTTGAACAGACAGCTGAAATGGGCAGATATATAAACGAAATACTTATCAAAGCAAAAAAAGGATTGAACCTCATGAGGGTGTTTTGCGGGACTTGGTGGGGAGCAGACCCAAAAACGCTGCAAACAGCCTTCGGAGGGTTGGTTAGGTCCCACCTAGATTTTGGCGCCATATTTTTAAAACCAACAACAAAAAAAACATTAACAGAACAAATACCATTTTCCATCAAGGCGTAAGAATAATTACCGGCTGTATGAAATCCACTCCGGTGAATGCACTTCTGGCAGAGACCACGGAACTTGATCTTGAATCTAGATGTAAGTGGCTTGCACACAAATTTCTTATCAAACTTTTAACAATAGATAATAACCCCATAATAGAACTACTTATTCAACTAAAACAAAATTTAACTAACAACCATCCCTCAAACTATCTGGTAAATGCACTGGACCAAATTGAACCATTTTGGGAACACTTAAGAACAAGTGACATCCTGCCGTGTTTTGAGATAGAATATGAATATCAAATACAGAAAATTCCAATAATTAATCTAAATTTGAAGAAAGACAGTGGAAACAATAATAGAGATTTTTTGGAACAAACAGAAAAATACTGTAACGAATATACTTTTGTATACACCGATGCATCAAAACAGGGGGAATCTGCGGGATATGGTATCCATATCCCAGAACTAAATTACAATTTTTCAGGAAAACTGCCAGGGAAGATAAACCTAACAAAAAACATCAGTAAATCCATCATCTGTACTGACTCCAGAAGCGCAATACAAAAAGTAAGAAAACCCACCATCGATTCAAACAATGACTATATCACCCTATATACCAAAAGATTGACCTTAGAAACAACATCAGACATTCAGCTAGCATGGATACCAGGACATGCAAATATCATTGGCAAGGAAACGGTGGACAAACTGGCAAACATAGGAAGGGAACTTAACATTCTCAAAAGTCTACAATTGAATAAGGGAGATATAAGTAACATCTGTAAAAATGAGATTAGAGAAAAATTTATCAGATATTGGCAAGCCTCCAGAATGATCCGCAATGATCATATTAAGGTTGTTTTCAAAAGTTTCGTAGGAGATGTTGTTTGGTAAATTACCATATGCAGTCTCTGCTTTATAATTATAAAGAGGCCAATTGGCTTTTTTAATATTTTTTTTCCTTGAACATTTGGGTTATCTGTTTGCATCCTAATTGTTTGTTGATATATAGAGGACATAGTAGGGTAATGGTCACTACTTCCACAATCTGGAATGATGTTCCATATTGTTTTTGAGCTGATGTCCATGCTGACCAATGTCAAATCAAGTGGACTAGGTTCGCCTAGTCGATCTTCCGTCATTCATCACCACCAAATCTCTTCCTTCAATTGCCTCCGCCAAGATGTTACCTTTCGTGTTATTTTTCCTACTGCCCCATAGCCTGTGGTGAGCATTAAGGTCTCCCATAATGATCATCGTACCATCCCCCGCGCTTAAGATATTTGTTATTTCCTCTCGGAAGTTTGTTGCATTGGGTATTGAATAGATATTTATTACTTTAAGGTTATTGATTTTAATAATTAAACTTTGTGTATCTGGAAATTTATTTAACTGTGGGGTGTGTAAGATTCTATAGTTAATACTTTTTTTTAATGATTGTGGCTACGCCACCATATCCATCTGTTCTATCTTGTCTCAATATATCAAAGCCCTTTAAGAAGCAAGTGTGGTTAGTTTTTAACCATGTTTCATTTAATAAGATAAGATCTGGGTCATTTTCCCTTATAAGCGATATCAAATTTCCCCTATTTGAGTTATAGCTGTGTATATTCCATTGAAGTATCTTTATAGGTGTTTGATGTATATTAGCCATTTTTATGAGATTGTGTTTTAATTTAGGGGATAAATTAAATGGGACAAGGGTAGCTGAAGTATAAAAAATGAAATTAAATGCTGATTACCATAATAGAATCATTTTCACTATTTTCGTTTACCTTTTTATTTGATATTTTTTAAAAAATAATATTTTGTGATGAATTCAGTTGTTCTGTAGGTTTTATCGTAGAGTTTAGTAATGTTGATATTTCCATTGAATTTGAATCTGCATGTCCTGGTATCTCCCCTGGCCCCACATCCACACTTCGGATCCCGGTGTCAGGAGAGGGTTCCCGTAGTGATCTTGTCGGGCGAGAGTTTGGCTGAATGAGTATATCATCGTGGGCTTTCTTATCATAGCCACCCTGTCTAGTGTTCGGTTTCTTCCGTTTTGGGCTGCTGTTAGTTTCAGAAAATAACCGTTTATTGGTTTTTTGTGATGAGTGTTTAAGAGCTGCCTGCCCTTGGTTGACCGGAATTGAATTCTTTGGTGTTACCACTGGAAGTGGGGGAATTCCCGTGCTTTATACGCAAAAGTATTGTTGTACATTTTTGGGATTTTTTTATTTGCATCAAAGTATGTCATGTTTTCGAATACCATAATGCGTTTTTTTTTTGACGAGTATATTCTGAGCAAATTCTTGATGTTGAGTTGTGATTGCTGCTTCCGCAGCCTATAAATTTCATATTGCAAGGTTCCGTCTGATCTTCTTCATGAACTTTACCACAATTCTTACAGTTGGAATTTATTGATTTACACAAGTGTTTTGTGTGGCCATATCTAAAGCATTTATAGCACTGCGTCACTGGAGGAACATATGGGGTAACTTGCATTGGAAGGGAGTAAATCTCCATTTCCTCTGGGATTTTAACGCCCCTGAAAATAAAAAGAACCGTGCCTGTGGGTATATATTCAATATTGCCTGTTTTATTGATTTTCTATTCATTCTTTTAACATTTAGTATTTGGTAAGAGGATGTGCTGGCCTGCAATATCTCCTCCATTGAGAAGGAGACATCGACATGCCGGACCACCCCCTTACACGTGACAAAATTATAGAGGATAAAGATGTTGAAACCTTTTTCCTTTAGTCTAATATCTTTAGCAAATTCGTTTGCCGCGTCATACGTTTTGAATTCTATACCTATTCTATTTCTACCCTTAGTGCTGAACCTAATAATATTTTCTAATTTCAGTCGTAATATTTCTTTCATTTTCATCGGCTTTTTTTGTGCCAATAATGCCAAGAATTTCGTTGGTTGACAGTCCGGTAATGTTATCTCTGTTTACTTCCATGATCACACAAAAAATAAAAACCGTAAAAAATTCTCTATTTCTCCCAATTAAGTTTATAATCTTTATACTTTCAAGTTATGTTGAAATTATGCAAACTTACCCTACCTGCTATGGGATGGGATTTGTTAGGCTCTTTTTTTTAACATAAAATACACGCTACAACGAAAAGGGACGGACCAAAATCTTAAAAAATCCAAACATAAACCATAACACACCTATTGTGGCTTAAATAAAGCTTTCTTCGCGTCAGAGGAGCACACGATGATGCCCGATGCACAGTAGGATGGGTTCGATGGATGATGTGTTGTTGCGTATCTAAATATCTGCTCCTCGCGGGATTGCGGCAAGCTGGTAAAAATACTAGGTGTAGGAACGGTAACCGATATGTTTGAGATCCAATACCTGTGACAAGCTGTTTTGTAGTGTGATTTTTAGAGAAAAGTGAATTAAAGACATTGTGATTATTATCGAACTAAAATGGTGAATTGTTGTGCTTTTGGTTGCAAAAGTCGTAGCGAGAGAAAAGAAGCTGGAATAACCTTTCACAGGTAAATAAAAGAAAATTGTATGTTTTAGGTGTCCCTATAATTCGCGTTTTCATTATTAAAGGCGGCCTAATACCCATATTTCTATCCACACAGTTTATATATTTACTGGTAGACAAATAAGTAACTCAGCATTTTGGTCCTGTTTCATTCAGAATAGCTTATAAAATTATCTAATTTATGATCTAATTAGGCGTGAAGGTCGATTTATTCCAGTGGCGCAGGCCATGCTTCATGGATATAAAGAAATAATAGTTATTCAACCTTCATGTGTGATTATTATAATTCAATTAAATGTATTTTTCTTTTTAGGTTTCCTCTAAAAGATGTGCAAAAAAACTACTTTATGGGAAAAGCAGCTGCATATTGCAGACTGGACACCTACAAAAAATGATAGGCTGTGCTCGAAAAACATTTTGACCCCAAACTGTTTTATCGTGTTGGCGAAAAAAAATGTTTACTAGATGAAGCAGTACCAACAGTGTTCCCTGATGTACCAAAATATATGCAGCCAAATAGTCATTATCGCAAGGTAAGTTTTATCAGCAATATTGATTTTTGTCTAAAATATAAATGACAGAATATTAATTCATCCCATCTATTTATCTTCATTCATAATTCACATATTATTTCATAAAATATTTTTTACTTTCCAACATATTGTTTGATTTTAATGTTCATTTTGATTTTAATGTATTGTTTAAATTTAATATTAGCATTTGTTTGTATTTTGTCTTAGTTGTTAAGTTTTTTTATGACACGATTTATTTAAACACACATTGATGTATTTTTATAAATATAGAAATTTTTGTCTAACTTTTTTTTGATATATTGTGTATTTTATTTCAGGGGACAAAGAGACCTCATCAGGAAGAAGCATCTACTTCTTCAGTTCCAGACGAGGTTCCAGACACAGCAGTTCTAGATACTCCTAGAAAACAAAAACTGAAGCGAAAACTTTTTAGTCAAGTTGCTAAAAGTCATGCAAAGTCTAAGAAAATTAAAGTTTTGCGAGAGAAAGTAAGAAGGTTGAAAAAAAAGGTTACCTCTTTGAAACAATTGATTACTTCTTTAAAACAAAAAAATCTATTGTCATCAGAAAGTTCTTATTTATTTGCAAATATGCCAGAAATAACTAAAGAACTGCAAAAAAGAAAATTAGGAAAGAAAATTAAGTACTCTCCAGAACTTAGAAAATTTGGGATAACTTTAAGTTTTTTTTCTCCAAAAGCTTACGATTATGTTCGTTCTGTGTTCGATACATGTTTACCACACAGAAGTACTATAGGTAAATGGTTTAGAAATATTAATGCGGATCCTGGCTTTACAAGTGAGTCATTTGACATTCTAAAAAAACAATGTGACCTTTCTCATAAGCCTATTTTTCTTGCTCTCATTGTGGATGAGATGTCTATCAGAATGACTTACAAGATGACAATAATCCTATGGCAAAAGAGGTTTTTGTTTTAATGGTTGTGTGCATTAATGGTCAGTGGAAATTGCCAGTAGGTTACTTTTTAACTGATGGATTGAGTGGTCAACAGAAAAGTGCTCTTGTCTCCCAATGCATAAGTATATTAACTGAGACAGGGGCACGTGTAGTATCACTTACATTTGATGGTGCGCCATCCAACATTGCAATGTCAAATGTTTTGGGTTGTGATAATAATATGCCAACCTTACAAACTTTTTTTTACTTTAAGAGGAAACAATATTTATAATTTTTATGACCCTTGTCATATGGTTAAATTAATACGTAATGCTTTTGGTGAAAAAAAGGTTCTTATAGATGGCAATGGACATTTAATTAAGTGGGAATATATGGAAAATTTGGAGAAATTGCAAGATTCAGAAGGTTTGCATCTAGGGAATAAACTACAAAAAGCTCACATACATTTTTTCAAACAAAAAATGAAAGTCAGATTAGCAGTACAATTATTAAGTGAATCGGTTGCTGATTCGCTTAATTATTGTGAGGAAGAATTGCAGTTAAAAGAATTTATGGGTTGTAAGGCAACCTCTGACTTTATTAGAATAATTAACCACTGCTTTGATATTTTAAACTCCAGATCACTAATTCCTCCAGGTTTTAAAAAGGCAGTTTGTGAAAGAAATATAGAACAGACAAAAAGTTTTATTGCTAACTCTATTGATCATCTTTCTTTATTAAAATTTCGTGATGGGGAATTAGTAGTTCAATCCAAAAGAAAAACAGGCTTTATGGGTCTTATAATTTCTTTAAAAAGTGCATTGTCGATGTATGATGAATTAGTTACAAATAACAAACAATTAATTTATCTTCCTTTATATAAAGTCAGTCAAGATCATTTAGAATTATATTTTTCTTCAATAAGATCAAAAGGTGGCTTCAATAATAACCCTACTGCTTGGCGGTTTATGGCATCGTATAAGAGATTATTAGTAAGAGCAGAAATAAGGGAGGGTGGTATGGGAAATTGTATACCCTTAGACGATATACCTATTTTAACAGGATCAAGTAGATTCGATTCACCTGAAGAAAATATTAATTCAAATAGGATGTATTTCAGCTGTCAAAATGAAGCATTTCCTTTGGAAAGTGTTTGGCATGATCATAATTACTTTATAAATAGTGAGATGTTGAGCAATTGTTCAAAACAAATTATTATTTATATTGCTGGTTTTGTTGCCCGTCAGCTTATTAAGGTTGTCAAATGTGAAAGCTGTTTGACTGCATTAAGTGGTAACCGAGAAAACTTAAACAAAAAAGTCATGGTGGATTGACATATCCCTCAGAGGATGTGATAAAAATTTGTAATATCTGCGAGCATTTTATAAGAATAAATGAAAATGAGTTGGTAAAAGCCAATTTTAGCATTAATGTCTTAAAAAGGAGAATGATGTTTGAATGCATTGAATCCCAATGTTTTAGCAGTTCGGAACAACATGTTTTAATTTCTAATGCTAATTGTAACCATATATACTTTTTAACAGAATCTGTTGTATCAAAATATCTTAATATTAGCATACATTTTATAACTAAAAGATTGTCTGCAATAACAGATCCTGTTAGAAATCAATATACAAAACTTATTTTATTTAGAGGACAATAAATAAGTGTTAATTTTTATTGTTCAAGTTTATTTTTTTCCTTGGATATCACTTTTCATTTTTACCTACTTAGGTACTTTTTTATGTAATATATTTTTAGTAATGTATTTTTATGGTAATATATGGATTTATAATGATTGCATATTTTATTTCATCAACAATAATTGGTTGTTGGTCTTAGAGATCTTTCCTACGTTATCTTAAAATGTAGGTATATTAGAGCTATTAAAAGAGTGTAGTGATTAAATGAGGTATGTAACAATTTCTTTATTGAAATTTCAGTTTTCTGTAAATGTGATTAACTTTTATTATAATTATTAATAAATTACCTAAATGCATCGTTTTAGTCAAAAAACTTGCAAACTTTAAATAAAATGAAACCCTAAATAAAATAGGAAATTTGACATAATTTTTGAAATTTTAAACAAATACCCTTTTTAAAATCTGTTATATAACCCCATTATTTACTGAACTTTTCAATTGGTTCTAATATATCGATAAACACACTTTGATCAGTCTTCCACTAGGAAGATTTAAATGTTCGTTTCAGGCATCATTTTACTTAAACCTGAGCGTTACGCCACTGGGCGAGCCAGCCTGGTGGCAGCTGGCAGCAAATCATATGCATAGATTACGCATCCTCTCTCTTTCCTTGTCTAAGGTTTGGCAGCTTAGTTTTTTATGTACATAATTAGGCAGTCCAACAAATCAGCTGACTGCTGTCAATATGGCTGGCGTAGGACAAACATTGTTTTCTTCTATATGAGTCCGTGATAATTTAAAAGCAAATTTCAAGTTTTTTATATATATTTAGTTCATTTTTTTATACAGGACCATTTTTTACAATTGTGTGTTTGTTTTAAACTTAGTTATGACAAGTGAATACTTTTTAAAGCTTCGAAATAAGAAGGCCGAAGTCGCCAAGCGATGCAAACAAAATATTTTTATAATTAAAAATTAGATCCATTTGTAGTGTAGATCTAAAAGACTTTCACCAAGTGACAAATATAGACATTGCTAGTTACCTAGTTGTTCAATTTAAATTATGTATATCCAAGTTAAACTTAGTTCAATCTGTGTGTTTAATATTTTTTACTGCACCCAGTATATATCCTTTTTTTATAAATAAAACAATCTTGTTTTTATTTAAATAAATTGTCATGCATGTCAGCATGTTGCTTCATTTATTATACATAAAAAAAATTGTAAAAACTGTAGACCACAGCCACCACACGTGCTAGGATAATATCAATATAAAAAGCATACATTATTTAGTTCCTAAAGTATGTAATAAATTTCCAACTTCCACATACGATGAATTCATTAAGTTTAATGAATTTAAGAACTATGAGTCTTTTAAGTAGGATTACCCCGCTTTCCCAAACAAAAAAATAATTACGGAGTTGCATAAAGGTTAAAATTATTAACCAAATCTCTTTCAAGATAGTACATACAAATACTGATAATTATTTAAGTTCCCTAGAACATAAAAAAATAATACAGCATTGAAATATGTAATAGTACAAAATGTAATATAACTTTTTCAAACAACGATAGGATCTTTGATCAGTTTCGATTGTGAATCATAATAATTGTTAACTAGCAAGATTGATTTTAGTTTTTTAATAAATGATTAATATGAAATGTTTTGCACACACTTGGGCCTAATTTAATTTAGTAGTACGTAAATCCTTTTCTTATTGCAGTATCCACTTCAGCCACATCGATGAAAATTCATTCAATCGTTTTTCATATCTAAAATTGAAAATTTTTGAAACTTACAAATGAAAGTAACATTGTCTTTTCTACTTCTACATCCACAATTTGCAATACAACAAAAAGAAGGCATTTTAGGGTAAAAAATAAAAATAAATAACAAAAGTTCCATATACTCCCCCCGTGTAAAAATTCGATTTCTTTGTCCTACACCTGTCAAAAACAGCTGATCGGTGACGTTCAACTGACAGATCGTTTGAGTGCCCATTGCAAAAAGGGATATTAATAATCCGGATATACACTCTATACCAAGTAAGTACTCAATGCTTTAATCATTGGTCTTGAGAATAGTATAGAAACTTGTTCTACAATTCCTAATTTTAAATTAGGAATTTTGTTTAGTTGTATCTAGTGGTGTCATTTGGAAAGAGTTTTACTTATATTCTTGATATAATGGTGGATTCAGGTTCTAACAATTTTAATTTTAGGTTCTACTTTCCTCAAAAAAAGTTGTATATAATCTTTATAGGTATTTTGTAGTTTAAGAATATTTTTTTATTTGGAGTGGCAGCAAATATGAATTGTTAATGTACATTTGTATAGTGATAAACACATTTGATGATGTTTAAATTGAAGTAATTGAGGGTTTAACTATATTTTATTATTTCTGTAAAACTTACCTTTAATTTTTCCCACCTATTTGATTTTTCCCTGTGTCTGTTTTAAATATGATTTATTTGTGTATACTTACTTTTAGTAGTTTATAGTCTACTAAAACTAAATGGCATCTTGCGAAGGCGCTCTCTATAGATCTCATAATGTATATTTAAACCACTGTCATCCTATTTATATAAATTAATTTAACAAGTGTTTTTACATATATTTTTTAAAATTTTAGGTGAAGACTGGCAAGCCCCCCTCCTTTTTCCACTGCCTTATGGACAGGTGTAAAAGTAGCAGAGCAGTAAATTAAAGTTAAGAAAAAAAGACTGTCGGCCAATGTTAAAAAGCAATGAGCCAAATACAACTTTTCAATTGGTTGTTCATTTATTACCTCTAACTCTTCTTGAGTTTTATTTATGTTTTTCTAATAAAAATATGTGCAAAGTGCGAGCAATATGAATATATTTTATACATTTTTCACTAGTATTTCCTACTATTCATGTGGGAATGATACAACAAAAGCCTTGTACAGGAGGCAATGTAGTACCTAATTGTGGGGGGATTTCACTCCTTTGAAGAGTACTTTTTAAAAATTACAATCAGTAAAATAAAACCCCATTTCTTTAGGAAAACACTTGCACAAAAAATATACATACATATATATATATATATATATATATATATATATATATATATATATATATATATATACTTGACAGTTATCAATGATATGACAAAAATAAACTATAAAGAAAAAATCTAAAACATTCTACATACTAAAATACTCGAACACTGCACTATACATCCCATGTTACTAGACCTTACATTATTATAGTATCCTGTGTTATATTTGTTATTATATTTTTGAAACCAGACAGTGTGCAGTGATATTTTACTATGATGGTCCAGTACACGAAGAGTTTTATTGATAGGTAAGCACCTATCATAGCTCGTAGCATCGAAAGGCAGCAAAAAGTATAGAGAGTTTTGGGAATATTCAGTGGAAGTTCAGTAGTATTGAGAGTAATAAGTTCAAGCATTTTTTGGAGCTCTCCAAGCTTATATTGGAAATATGCTGAAAGAAGCTCAATTTCGCATGAACCACACTCCAAGGTCCTTCACCAATTTAGAGAAACTGAGGATGATACTGTGTAGCTTGTAATTTGAGTCAAACTTCTTTATGCCCCTACCAAATTAGATAAAGCAGCATTTTCCTATGTTAAGTTGTAAGTTATTTCTCTGCGACCAGTCCTATAGAGCATCCAAATCATTCTGGAGCAACAAAATG
>JAUTXW010001589.1:2500-5000 GCA_030620095.1 Kuschelorhynchus macadamiae | reverse complement strand
CCATAATTATAATTTTTTAAATTTTTTTAAACCTGGTGCACTTAGTTATAATGTCCTCGAGGGTATTAATAAGTTAACAGATAACTTTGACTTTAAAGATTTTGTAATTCTGGGTGTAGGCTGTAATGATATAGCTAACCACCGACTCCCATCCTTTAAGTTTTTATTTTCCAAGTTGAGACATTGCTGTAATAGAACAAATGTTATAATATTATCGGTGCCCTATGTAAGGGGTGAAACCCCTCGAAATGACCTAATACTTAAATATAATGAAAAATTGTGGCTTCTTGTAGATAGGTTCTCTAGATTTGCACAGGAAAAGAGAGAGGCAATAAATGTAATCAAGAAACTATTTTTAAAAAAGTGTATGATGCTATGTCATCTAGTGTAAATAGTATAAGTAAGAGTAATTTAATTTTTATTAACACATGTGTAGAATGTGAGATATTTGAGGTAAGCACTTCGCCGACTGCAAGCAGTATTAGCGATACAATTGAGAACATTCAGTCAGGTAGACCAAATTTTCAGTTGGCAATATATCAGCCAAGGCTAACTTAAATCAAATTGTGATATCATATCAAAACTGTAGGGGTATCAAAACAAAACTACAAGAATTAAAGCTTGGTATGTTGAATAAGGACGCGGATATAGTCGCTATTTCCGAAACTTGGTTGAATAGTTCTGTTTACAATTCTGAATTTAGTGATAGAACAATTTTTAGAAAAGATAGGAGTGTTAATTTGACGGGAAAAAAACAAGGAGGTGGAGTGCTATTGGCCATGAATAACAATATATTGGCAACTGAATATGATATGTTTGACAATGATCTTGAAACTTTGAGTGTAATCTTGAAATTTGGCCAAAGAAAAATTTATATTGTAATTGTCTATTTTCCGCCAGATACTAGCTTGGATGTATATAGAAGATTTTATTCTTGTATTGAAAATAATCTTTTAGATTGTGATTGTATTATTTTAGGAGATTTTAACCATCGCGACTATGTATCTAATGCTCCCAGTGAACCTATTTGTGATTTTAAAAGTTTTTTATTGTTTACAAGTTTTGTACAGATTAATAATATTAGAAATGTTAATAATGTTCTCTTAGACTTGGTAATTGTGAGTTCTCATTTGCTGGGGTGCATGGTGGATATAGATTATGAACCATTGTTGCCTATTGATCAACATCACCCAGCATTGGAAATAAGTTTTTATTGTAAATATAAGTAGTTAACACAAAATTTAATTTCAAAAAAGCTGATTTTAATTTAATGTATGTATCAATTAATAAGAACCCAAGAATGGCAAATGCTTTATGCATGTAGGGAAGTCACTGAAGCGGTCGACATGTTCTATCATATTCTTAATGTGGTGTTTAAAGAGTGTGTTCCTTTGTCAACGCAAGTGGGTAGAACATTTCCGGTATGGTATAGCGGTAAGATAATAAAGTTAATAAAGAGAAAGGAACAAGACCTACAAAGATACAGGAAAACCAAGTCGGCATATTGGTTGAATAAATATAAGAATACTCGATGTCTTGTTAAATCTAAGATCAGGGCTGCCTACAATCAATATGTGGAGCGTGTGGCCGGTAGATTGTATGTGGATCCAAAATATTTTTGGTCCTACATAAAATCGCAAAAGAGTGATAATGATATGCCTGATGAAATGTACTATGAGAATGTTTCTTTTAAGGGTACTAAAGACATAGTGGATGGTTTTTTCTGTATTCTTCAGTTCTGTTTTCTCCGCGGTGGAACAATTGCCGACAAAACCTTGTCACGTAAAAGATTATTTTTGTGAACTACCTATCACTGAGCATGAGATTCTAGAGGCAGTTAATAAACTAAAGGGGAATAGAGCCATAGGGCCTGATGGGGTGCCTGGATATGTCATCAAGGGCTGTAAGGAATTCTTGCTAAAGCCACTATCTCATATTTTTAATGTAAGTCTTCGAACTACAACATATCCTAGTATTTGGAAGACCGCTAAAGTAGTACCGGCCTTCAAAAGTGGTTCAAAAGAACAACTAGCAAATTACAGGCCTATATCTATAATAAATGCCATCTCTAAGGTATATGAGATAGTGATATTCAATAGGCTTTATGATCAGGTGAAGTATTGTATTTCTGCCCATCAGCATGGCTTTTTACCAAACAGGTCCACAATGACAAATCTTACGGCTTTTGTTCAATACTTGCATGAAGCTCTCAATAAGAAAAATCAGGTAAATGTAATCTTCACAGATCTTGAGAAAGCGTTTGATAAAATAAAACATAGTGTTGTCATCAAGTCTTTAAAACAAATGAATGTTAGGAATAACTTGGTGTCCTTGCTTAGTTCATATTTATGTGATAGCAAACAATATGTTGAAATAAGAGGTGCAAGATCTGAAATATACAGTAGTATGTCTGGAGTTCCTCAAGGCTCAAATTTGGGTCTGCTCTTATTTGTAATTTCTACTAATGGCTTGTGCCAAGTTGTTTAGAATGCAAGAGCAT
>JAUTXW010001588.1:3262500-3426258 GCA_030620095.1 Kuschelorhynchus macadamiae | reverse complement strand
CCAACAAAAATGTCCCTCGACAGAGAGAGGACCCAAATTTTGCCAGGAACTTTCTAATCTTTTGCACAATTTACTATTGTTAACAAATGCATTATTCAAAAAATTAGGGAAGGCAGCTAATGAAGTGAAAATTGACAAAGTGTTAGCAAATGCTATTGGTTTGACTCCAGGAACTTACTATTTCGATGATAATAACCTTTACAAAGACGTTACTGTTCTACAATTAATGGGAAATACAGATTTTTTAAACTCTATAAGATCTAAAACGGATGATAATATTTGTTTTAGCCCTTCGGATTTATCAGACAAAAATTGTAACTGTGGTAAACTTAGTACAATTGATGAATTAGTTCTTAAGTCTATGTTAATATCATCTGAGGCCAATGATTCAATAGCAAAAAAGATTGATGATATTAAGATTAATCAGCAGTCATCTGTTCAAGAGAAATGTGAAAACAACAAGAATACTGAACAACTACATGGTAACAAACAATTTACTGGGGATGAGTTTTTGGTTTCTAGTGATGTAAGTTTGTCAAATTATCCACCTTTGGGTGATTTTGAAATGAGATCCGAATTAGAAAGCCGCTTGAACTCAAATGATAATGAGCAATTTAAAGAACATGGCTTTATGGATTCTAAGAAATTTGTTCACATACCTGCTAAGAAAGAAGGGTTACAACTGCAGCCTGTTAATTATAAAGAAAATATTGATATAGGAAATGACATAGATACCAAACACTATTCTGGAGGAGATGATTATTTTACATCTAACTTAAATTATCAGTCCAATAACTTTGCAGTAAACTATGATAATAGCCAAGAAGCTGTGTTGAATCATTTGAACATGGATTCGGTTCCTGATAAATTAATACCTAGGAGTCCCAAGATCAAAATTCAGTCTAACATCCTAATATGCCCTCCAAATCCCAATTTTCTTTTAACAAATGATACTAATTGTAAAAAGTCATTTAACCAGAATCCAACATTGCAAGATAAAAATTCCGTAAACCCCGAGTTATTAACAGACAATTCGGTTCTATTACCACTCACAAATTTGCAACATACTGAAGATGAATTAATGTTACCAGTGTCATCTGAACCTAGTAACATCTTGGATAATTCTAGTAGTTCTGATGAAGTAATGAATGTGGATCAATTTGTTAATGAAAGATTTAGAAGGTTAACAGAATCTGACTTAGAAGGAACCAATAGTTCTCTAAATCTTGAGTTACCTACTCTAGATTTATTTCAGTTTAATACAACTTAGATAGGAATAAACTTTGTTAGTGAATTAATAATTTCAAGTGTATGAATGTAGTGAATGAAAGTATTACTAATTTATTAATTTTTAAAAAAATAGAATGAGTTTCATAGATAGGAACAAATTTTACTATCTAATATTTCAACATTTCCATAATTAGTATGTATTATTGTTAATGCATGAAGTATTAATTCATTAATATGGACAAACCTAGAAAATAGAAAGCAGTTACTAACATTTTATACTTATTAGGGCTCTATAAATGAGGTCAGGATATAAAAAATAGTAAAAGTTAATTCATTAAATTTTTTACTAAATATTTGTCTTTTTTAGTCACTGATAAGGTTATATTTGCTCAGAAAATAAGGTTGAGTCAAGGATTTTAAATAAATACCAAAAAACAAATAAGTTGCAAGAATGTGTGTGGAAGTACAAATTATTTGAAAAGATCCAATTGGAGTCAATATAAAATACATGTCAGTTTTCTAATAATAATTTAGATTTTTACCTTGTCTTTTACAGGACTTTACTTATGATTATTGTTATTTATTTTCTGGTTATCAAATCAGATACAGATATCTGAAAAAAATCATTCAATATTTCTCAAGAATAGGATTTCATAAGTAAAAGTGTTCTTTTGATCAAAATCTATGCAATTATTTCTAATTAAAAAAAACCTTAAATGGTGATTTTTAATTCTTGTATGGTTTCCTTATACAATCTGTTTACAATGCCTAAAAATGTGCATATATTGAAATAGAAAATTCAGCCTGTAGTTCTATGCAAAGCGAATGTGATAAGTATTTTGAATATCTTGTTATGGGACTATTAATGATTTTTCTTTTTATATCTGCCATAATCCCATAGGTTAGTTTTTTATTCTTTTTTACCTTTTTTTTCATTTATTTAGGGAATACTGTACATACGTGTTGAGGCGAAAGTATGGCTAGGTTTTGAATTTATTCATATGTTTACAAAAATCTGTCTTTGTTCACTCTATCTGCCATTACCAAAGTGATCCATGAGACACATATCTGACAGAGCCCTTAAAATCTGAAGTATTTGGTTGCAACTTCTTGATTGCTCAACTCTGATGAATTTTCGACTTAAAATTTAAATATATAAGACCAAAACTGATCTCTCTAAACTTTATATTTTTCTGCAATGAAAATTATAATGATCATTCTTATTTCATATCTTAGCATATCTCTTAATGTCTGGATTCTTAATTTCATATTCCTGTAGGTGCTGCAGTCAGAGGGCTATTTGATTAAAATTGTACTACAGTTATTCAAATTTTTTTTTCTCAAACAATGAGCTAATTGTAATCTTTTAGGATTTGTAAAATTTCATCCAGTTAAAATTGGCTTTGACTTTCATTTTTCTTTTATCAGTGCTTTGACTTTCATTTTTCTTTTATCAGTTTATCACTTTCTAAAGATGCATATTTATTTTTTTAATATCAATATCTAAAACCAACAGATAAATCCCAAAAATGTCCAGTCCAATTAACATCCAATTAAACACCTAAATTATTTATGAAAAGCATTTATCTTAAAAGTAAGTATAATTTAACTGTTCCTTTCTGGTATCAATATGAATTATCTCCTTAAATTTAGCATAAAAAAACAAATGTCTATTACAATATTTTAAGAACCAAATTGAGAAACTTATATTAGAAACATAGGCGTATGGCAATGGAACAGATCATTAAACATAACCTTATAACTAGTTTAAGAAGAAAATAATGGGTATTTGGCCAGATGAGATAACAGTAACAATAAGAATAATTACAAAATTACAATTTAGAATTTTAAGGTGTTTTTTATATATTATTCCTATTGTTATTATTATCTTGTATGGCGAAATACCCACAATAAATTTCTTCTTAAATCATGAATTGGAATTACAATTTCGTAAATATTTTCTTATAACCAGCGTTAAAATTATACAAGGAAAAAAAAAGTATCTGTGGTTTTGGATGTTATTACTAATGCATGCTAAAAAGACAATGCTGGATGTAGATTTATTTGAATAAATGTTAAAGTTTATTATACATATCTTCGTATTATTTCCTTAACTTTAATACACCTTATTACTCTCTAACAGGTATAGTTTGTTTTATAAATAATGACCAAGTAAGCAATAATCTCTGATTGTGTTTCTGTAAGACTTTCAAACCAAAGTAGTATGCTACATGCGATTTATAGCCTGGAAGCGGGCATGCTACTTATTTTTAAACTAGAAACAGATCAGAACGTTCACACATAAATAAGGCGTCGTTATTATACAACTCTCATACGGGTCGCGTTTTATTGATTGTACTATATTCGGACGAAGTACGAAATGTTAAAAAAACATTTATGTTTGACTTAAACTGTTTTTTTGTCTTCTTGACTGAAAAATGAAGTTACATACTTTTTACCTAACATAAAGTTGTATCATAAAAATATAACATATCTACCCACAAAAAAATTCGGACGCTAATCTTTGTTGATCTTAAAATCAGTATTATACACGCACTTACTAGTTTGCCCTGCATATGACGCAATGTGTCCATTTTACATTTAGGGGCCTTGGTTTTAATAAGAGCTTGAAGTCCTCCTTGTCCTGCCATCGTGCGAGCTTCATCCGTGCACACATCGACATACTTATTCCATTGAATTTTATAATTATCCGTATCATCTGTTGCCAAATAGCAAATCCTCACATATATTTATTTCTTCATGTACCGGACGCGACGTAACATATTAACTGAGCGTTGTTGTTACTATCTAGCGTTGAATGGCAAATATGCCAAAAATATTTTCCACAATTCGCTCATTACTGTTTTGAGCTATGTCATGAATACGACGACTAATCGTATTGTAATAGGAAAAGGAATATTTTTTATTTCTGTAGTCGCCGATTCTATAATCATAACATACCATATTAATCGTTGTTTCTTACATTTGGCAATCTTTTAGCAGTGCCTGATGTGATGTGACTAAATGTTGGTCATCATATTTTTTGGACATTTTCCGCCTTTCTACAGTTTCTTTTCTACTTTCTCCTACGTCTTCAACACGTTTTCTATTTATATTTGGTAATATATTTTTGATTCACGTTTCTCGAATGTCACAACAAGAATACCATGATCCCTCCTTGGAATATATCATGCAATGCCTCAGG
Source organism: Kuschelorhynchus macadamiae (assembly GCA_030620095.1). Classification (NCBI taxonomy): domain Eukaryota; kingdom Metazoa; phylum Arthropoda; class Insecta; order Coleoptera; family Curculionidae; genus Kuschelorhynchus; species Kuschelorhynchus macadamiae. The sequence goes on along the minus strand of JAUTXW010001588.1, from coordinate 3,421,823 downwards.
CGCAATGATCCATTTTGGTCAAACGATGACCACGATTTCGCGAGTTTCAGAGCTCATCAGGTCGCCATGGACTAGCGAGCCCCGTGTAGGGCGTTGTTCGATTTATATTTGTTTGAATAAAATTGTTTATTTTAAGTAATAAATACGCTGGCCTAAATTAGATACAACACACTTGAAATCAGAATAGTGCATTTATCAACTCTTGTAATCTATGAATAAATAAAGCGACGCACTCGCACTCGCTCATTACGTCGCGTGCAGGCAACCTGTGCGTATTTTTTCGCGACTCACCTGGGATAGCTCCGCGATGCCCCGACGTACGGTTACGGAACTCCTGGATATGTATATATATATCTCAGGGTCATCAGTAACGGAGTCTTCATATAGGAACGTGGAAAGAGGTCAGCAATGACCATATTTTTTCCGGTAAATAGGTGATTCATTTTATATTTTAAAAGTTTTAATAGCATTCTTTGAAGTTTAGCTGTGACATCAAACAAAATATTGGGATTAGGGTTTTTTTAAATCCCGGGATTCAAATCTATAATCCCGGGATCCCGAAATAGAGTGATGAGAAATGTAATTTACTCTGTTAAAAAATAAGAAAAATGCACCTACAACCCAAATAAATTTTAATATAATGAATTAAACAAACATTCGAAATACCAAGAAAATAAAACTAACTTCTTAAGACAAAATAAAGAAAACCTAGACTAAATACTGAAACATATTATTTAAATATTTTCGTTTTGTTTACTGTAAATAAAATAGGATATCAAAAATACTAAACTATCTAATGTTTTGTCAAGTTTGGTAGCAAGTCTTTCAGACTCCACGCTTGTGGGTGGGACGGTCATTAAAAAATAAGCCTCTCAATCCACCGTTTTCGTAAAGTGACATTTCCTTTTTTATTACAATAAATCTACCTTTTGGTTGCCCTGGTCTTGGTAAAATAGTTTTAGTAGTCACAGAACTTATGGCCTCTTGAAGTTTCTGCTTTAAGGTTAACGGTGTTTTATCCGCTATTTCCGATATTTGTCCGTTATATTTTTGACCAAGTGAGCAATAGTTTTAGAATGAGGTTGCTCAAAGAAATCACCTTCATGAAGAGGGCTAGGATTCTGAAGGTATGCAATAACTCCAGACAGTATAGTTCGTCGTTGATTTATACGATTTATGAATACTTTCTCAAATTCTTTATTTAGTTGTGGATTCACTTTTTTTAAGTTCATAAAATAGAAACTTAAAACTAGCATCAGCCGTACATAAACCGCCTCTAAGCATCGTATTATATCTCTCATTACTTCAAATTCACTGTCATTAATAATTACCGAACTGTTTAAATCTATTAAGCTCTTCTGAATACATTCTTTCAGTAAAACAAAACGTTCCAACATGTCAACAAGGCTATTCTATCTGGTTTTGCAATCTAACAATAAACTTAGTTCTTTTCAATGCTTTTCCTTCACATAGGTTTGTAGAATTGGATTTTTTGTAGGTGAACGGCGAAATATCTTTTTTCAACTTTTTTGATAATAGAATAAATATTGTGATATGTATCGTCTAGTTTTAACTCGTGCAATAACTCCATTGTTAAGTTTCGACCATTGATGTTTCCTCTTCAGCTTGCAACACTTTTTGCGTATCTACATTATACAACACATCCAGCACAGCTAGATGGATTCCATGTGCAAAACATAGTTGCTGCTTACATTTTATGAGACTACCCACTTTTTTCGTAACACTTGCACCATCTGTTGTTATGGAAACAATATCACTATCTAAACCGATGTTAAAACCCTCTAATCTTTGTGTCAACAAACTAACGCACTTTTCGGCCGGCATGGAATCCGAAATTCGCATTAGTCCAATATTCCAAACTGTTCTATTCAAACTATGAATGTTTACGTTCATATATCTTCTATTCGAACTTGATGTCCATTCATCTAATATTAAGCTGAAATACTGTCCGTTTTTTTTAAGCTTTTCAAACCCCAGTGTAAAGTAATTAACAATTTTGGTTTTGTATGCTAAAACTCTTTCACGAATTGTTGTTGGAACTTGGTATATCATGAAATCCTCTAGCAATAAGTGCTTTTCTTAGATCGACTGACTTTCTAAGTGGTAATCCATCAAGAGCAGTCATTCTGGAAAGGACGGCATCCAAAGAATTTCCATTAGGAGAAACAAAAAAATCCAAAATTTTTCTGTCTTTTAGGCGCTGATGGTTCTAGATCAGATGCATCTTGACTAACTCCCTTAGTTGGCCCGCTAACGTCTTTCTCGTTTACAATTATTGTTGAGGATGAAGTTGACGATGCTTTATTTACCTTCTCGAGAGCGCTTGTATGTTTTGAATTGAAATGAACATGTAGGTCCTTTGTAGAAGATCCTCTAGTTGCTATTATAGCACCGCAATGCTTGCATTTTGCAGGCTGTTTATCCTCAGCAATGAGATAATTTCACCACATTGACGATTTGTCGTCATTTTTTTTGGGATGTACCACGAATCTTATATTCTCAGACATCTTAATAAATCTAAAAAATCACAAAAAAACATCTATTAACAACACTCTATATAATACCTACTATTACCTACCTATTATAATATTTTACAGTATTTCTGCGTAGTCGGCCATACAATTATACTGATCGACAATAAAATACAAAGAACCACTCAACTCAATGCACTGCTCTTCACTTAAAAGAATAATGAAAACAAAAATCAATATGAAAAGGAATGCAGACTGGTAATTCCTCGACCTCCATTCAGGGAACCACCGAATTCATCGTTTTGAGTACGTAACGACGTAAGTGAAACGAGCTCGTACATAGGGAGTCAAGAAAATATATTGAATCAGATTTTAATTTGAAATATAAACTTTACGAGATTTTCAGGATATAAACACGGGATTTTCGGGACCAAAATACACTGGGATCCCTAATTGGAATTAATGGCTTGTGGTCCGGTTGCACAGTCACATCGAAGCCATAAAGGTAATAATGAAATTTTTGAGAACAAAATACAATTGACTGTTGTTAGACATCTCTATTTAAATGCTATAGGATGCAAGGGCGAATTGGTCTGATTTGGCCCTGTGGCCCCGATACTTAATATGAATAATGTTTTGAAGAACAAGAAATTGTGAAACTTTTTTTAAGGGATGGGAGCAGTACCGCGTCTATAACTTTTGGGGCACTAGGCTTGCTTGAGATTACGGGCCCTTATCGGCCCTAACCCTTAAAAGCATTGTAGCCAGTGTCGGATTAATTATTTCCGCCCAGACGTATTTACGGGCCAGAAGCTCCTGAGAAAAAGTGACGACCAAAAAAAATCCTCTCTTCCACATAGCAGAAACTTGTCTCCTCTTTGAGTATAATAATATATACAAATTACCTACTTTACTGATAAAATGAAAGAAGGAAAATTATATAAACTATTTTTGTTTGTGACGGGCCCTAGGCCCAGGCCTCACGGGCCTAAGGGGTAATGCGGTCCTGGATGGGAGAAAATGTTTTCAAAACAATATCTTATATAATATATTTTATTATTAAGATATTTGCATTGCCAAAGCTTTTGATTATTAAAAAAAAACATATTCTGATTGCGAAGTGTACGAATGTACAATTTTTTGACTAGGTACCAATTAGGTAAAATTAATTAATATGGCGGACATACATTTTATTTCCGAAGCAATATCGTCAATAATCTTGTCATAATAGAAAACAAAATTTGACACGCGACGTTTAACAATACCAAAGAGATCATTTTTGCCCAAGAGAAGATCTTATTCGGTTCCTTACTAATTTAAGCACTGAAAATAATCGCCTACAGGTTACTTGGGTTTGAAGATACTGGGAAACTGTAATAGAAATCCTTATATCCAGGGTGTTAGTAAATAAGTGCGAGAAACTTCAGGAGGTGATTCTGCATGAAAAAACAATGACAGTTTGCTATATAAACGTATGTCCGCAAATGATTCGTTATCCGAGATATAGGGTGTTAAAGTTTTTGTTAAAATCTGACGATTTATTTATTGCTCTAAAACCTGTCGAGATATATCAATGAAATTTGGTGGGTTCTAAGAGGTAGTTATTGTGCATTTTTTGACATGCAATTAAGAATTTTATATTCATCATTGGCACGCATACGGGTAAATTATCTCAATTTTTGTAAAGAAAGAAATGGTATGCCACTGAGACATTTCAAATAATTTTTGAATTCCTCGTTCAGTTTGTGACAAAAAATCTCCTGCATTTTTTTCGTATAGCTCGTCTTTACCAATGTTTTCGCGAAAATGGTTTATTTAAGAAACAAACGGCTGGCTGCGTGCGCCCTCGAGAAGTACGAACTGTGCAACTAGAAGAGGCAGTTCTCGAGTTAATTGCGGAGTCACCTGAAACAACTACTCGAAAAATTGCCAAAATATTGAATGTAACCAACTTTACTCTATTTCAAATGCTGAAAGAGCAAAAGTTGTATCCGTTTCATATTCAACGTGTGCAAGCTCTAGTACCTAGAGACTTTTTTTCGCGCCTATTTTTTTGCCAATGGATTCTTCATCAAATCGCTCAAATTCCAAATTTTTTAGGTGGCGTTTTCTTTACTTATGAGACTACTTTTGGACGAAAGTGTATACGAAATTACCATAACAATCACTTATGGGCTGAGGAAAATCCATTTGGGATCTTTGAAGTTCATTTCAGTATCAGTTTTCAATAAATGTATGGCTTGGGGTAATTGATGATCATTTAATCGGTCGATATTTCCTCCCACAACGACTAACAGGCGAATCTTACCTTAATTTTCTACAGGAAGAGTTAAATGTTCTTCTTAAAGAAATTTTTATAGACCTAAGACGACACTTAAGGTTTATGCATGATGGTGCACCAGTTTACTTTAGCATTAATCTACGTAATTACTTAGATACAGTATATCCAAATCGTTGGATAGAAATCCTCTAGATCAGTCATTAGTTTATTCCAATCCCGTGGAAAATGTTGATGACCTGAGAAATCGAATTATAGCCGACTGTGAGACAATAAGGAATACATCAGGAATATTTGCGCGAATACGACAATCAATGAGGCGAAGAGTTGAATCTTGTGTCACGTCTAAGGGAGGTCCTTTTCAACATTTGTTGTAGCTTTACGCCTATTTAAAAAAATTTTACTGTTATTTTCTGTTATTGTTCTGGTTTAATATTATTCTATTAGATAGTTCTTGATAATGTATTAAAGAAATGAAAAATAAGCGTTAGATGTTTTATTTTTTTACATAAAAATCGCGCCCCATACAAAAAAAGGCAAGAAAGATTTTTGGTCACAAATTGAACGAGGAATTCAAACATGATTTTTAATTTGAAATGTCTTAGTGGCATACCATTTTTTCTTTTAAAAAATTGAGATCATTACCCGTATGCGCGCCAATGATGAATATAAAATCTTGATTGCACGTCAAAAAATGCGCAATAACTATCTGTTAAAGCCCACCAAATATCATTGGCATATCTCGACCGGTTTTAGAGCAATTAATAAATCGTCAGATTTTAACAAAAACTTTAACACCTTGTATCTCGGAAAACGAATCATTTGCGGACATACGTTTATACAACAAACTGTCATTATTTTTTCATGCAGAATCACCCCCTGAAGTTTGCGCCCTTATTTACTAATACCCTGTATAAAAGCAAGCAAAATATTTTCAAAATTAGACCAGTTTTCGAGTAAACATTTACAGATTTAAATGTGATGTTTTCCGGATAATCTGCATTGTTGGCGATAGTATAGAGCAATGAACATGAATAATTGATTCATTGTCATTTTTCAGATTAGCCTGTACATCATTATGTTGACCACTCATGTTGGATTCTCCAACAAAAGCACATCTTTCTATATTATTGCAACTTAAATCTAATGTTGCGAGTTCTATTTTTTGGTAATATAAAACTGCTCCAGTTGTTTTCTTACATTGTGAAAGTTTGAGAAGTCTGTCTTTCACTTTCACATCAACAACATACCTTACACACAAAGCTAGCTGGTCGATAATGGAAATATCTTGATTATCTTGTATGGAGTCGGCCTCAGTACTAAAAAGCTTATGCATTTTTATTTCATCAGCACCCCCCGAAGAAATGTGTTTTCCTAAAATTATAATGCGTTTGTTTAAAAATAGTTTTTTCTGGCGTTTTCTCCTTTTTCTTATGGATTCGTTGACAAGTTGTGAGGGTCTTATCATATTATGCCAACAATAAAACCAGACCCTTTGTGATTAACTTTGCTGTTAGCTAAATTAACAGCTGCCTGCTCTCAGTGCCCTTTATATACGGTTCCATGTCTACCCATGAATAAAATTATCTCATTAAGCCGGTAAATTACAGAACGCCGCTCTTGTTTGTCTTTTTCTACCATGAGTTGACATTGACATGAGATTTTGGATATATTTTTTATTTGAAGTAAGTACAAATGCTCTCACGACACTTTCATGGGATGCGGAGTGTTCATGTTTTGCTATCTGATCGTAATAATTTTAATAGCGACTTTAATAATTAAAATTCGCATAACAGCGAAGATCCCACAAACGTAGTTAAGGTGTTTATTTGTGATAGCCGACAGAGAAATTGAATTCAAATTCATTTATTAGTTCATAAGATCACATGTGACATGGAACAAGTCATTGTTCACACAAATGTCAAAGCTTAAAGTTTAAAATTGTTAATAATTAAATATATAAAATAGTAAAAAAAGAAAGATGTATAACACGAATAGTTGGACAAAGGTTACTTACATATAGAACAAAGAACAGAGCTTAATATCTAACAGTAATTAGTACGCTACATTATTAATATCTAAATTAGTACAATAGATCAATTCTTCAGGTCCCAAAAGTTCCTTAAACAATAGAAGGCATTTGCAGACAGGTATTCCTTCGATTTGATTGTAAAATGGTTAACATTCTCTTGGCGTTTGATTACATCTGGAAGTTTATTGAACATTTTCATGGAGGAATAATGTGTGAATAATGAGATTTTTCAAAAAGTGTGGTTTTATGTCTTGGTACTACTAGCGCAGAAGCATTTCTTGTTAGGTAATCGTGATGGTATTGATTCTGTATAAATTTATCTTTATTTTTAAACACATAGAGTGCACATTTAAGTATATAGATTGAAGTAACAGTCATAATTTTATGCTTTTGAAATGTGTCTTTACATGTTTTAGTGGTTTCAATCCAAATATCAGCTTGATAATGCGTTTTTGAGCAATAAAAACTCTACTGATCTCCGTGGCTTGACCCCAAAGCCCGATATTATAAGTCAGATAATGATAAGCTAGGCCATAATAAGCATGTAAAAGTGTATCTGTGGGAACACTTTGTTTTAGTTTCAGAATGGCGAAATATGCTCTAGTTAGTCGAGAGCAGATATGATTTATTTGGGGACCACAACTATTCCTTGAGTCCAAGTACGTACTCAGAAATTTTACTACTTCTACACTGTCCTCTATACTAGCTTTTGGTTTCTTGTTGAAGAAGTGAACAGTTACTGTCTTCTCTTCGTTGAGGATCAGCCTGTTCAGAGTACACCACCGATTCATGTCACATATTCTGGAGATGTTTTGTAGGTGTGTTCTCTCATTCATTGCAGAAACTCCAACCGACGTGTCATCAGCAAACTTGATAGTTGCACCTGGAAGAGATAGGTCGTTTTTAAACAAGATGAATATTAGTGGAGCCAAAACTGAACCCTGTGGTGCCCCAATGTTAGTTTCATATTGTTCAGATTTGGTCTTGTTGAGTTGTACTGTTATTTTCCTTTCTTCCAAGAATGACATTAGAAGCGAGAGTGCATTTCCTCTTATACCCAGATGATATAATTTGTATTCGATAAATTTGAAGTTCAAGGTATCGAATGCCCTGGATAAATCAAAAAAGAGTCCCGCGACAGTATGTCCCAGTTCCAATTGTTGATGTATGACATCTACTAAAACGATTGCTGTTGTCTCTGTAGACTTTTGGCTTCCAAATCCATGTTGATGTTTGCAGAATAAATTAAATTTATTTATAAAAGCAACGTCTATTATATATAACCCTTTCAAATATCTTGGAAAATGCACTTAAAACAGAAACTGGTCTATAGTTACTGGTATATTGAGGTATTAATCAATATCCGAAGTGGCTCAGCAATTTCACTGCAAACTGCTTTAAGAGCCTTAATGGGAATATCATCTGGGGTGCGATTTTGCACTTATCATTTCGTTAGTTAACGAATCGCTAAATCACGTGATTTAGCGAAACAACTGACAAAGGTTGGAAGTAGCATCCATTTCTTAAATGGAAAATTGCATGTATTTTTTGACGTCAAGTAGGCCAGTTTTTCATTACGATTTGACAATTACTGTTAACCTTTATTGGGTTTTAGGCCAAAAAAAAAACATTTATTTCAGCCGATATTCTTTTATTACTCTCGTTACAAAATCTGCCTTATATCTAACTTCTAAAAGAAGGCATTCATACGCCCAAGTCTAATCAATAGCTTTTCTTATATATACAAAAAAAATGTAAACAGTCTATTCTGCATATTAAGTTTTCTTAACATTACGTAACAAACGATATTTATTTATTTTACTTTTTGATATACAGAGTGTCCATATTCCAATACTCCCACTCAAAAATTAAATTAAATACATAATAAATTTATTTAAGAATTATCGGCAAAATTTCAAACCAGAGGCCATAACTGTGGTCCAACATTTGTTGCAAAGGATTGGGGAAAACCTCGATAAAAACCCAATCAGACCATAAACAATACATACTAGCTTAATGCTTAAACAGTTACAAATTAACATAAACTTAATTAACAAATAAACACAAATTAATATAATTTTAAACAACAAACATTTTTATTTTAAAACATTATCAGTAAGTCCTAGTTTAACACGCAATTGCAGAAATTTTGGTTCTGGTAATGGCTTAGTTAAGACATCTGCCAGTTGGTCACCTGTGGATATATATTTCAACATTATTATTTTTCTTTCAACTTGCTCACGAGAAAAATGATATTTAATATTTATATGTTTTGTACGTTTATGCGCTGTAGGATTTTCTGCGATACTAATACATCCAGTATTGTCCTCATAAATAATTATAGGTTCTGTTACTTCTAAAATAAAACTATTTAACAATGACTTTAACCACAAGGCTTCTTTTACACCTTCATATAACGCCATATACTCAGCTTCTGTTGAAGAAGCAGCTACAGAATTTTGGCGCTTTGTAGCCCAACATATTGAACATTTATTAAATAGCTTAAACACATATCCCGTAGTACTTTTCCTATCAGTTGTACTCCCACCCCAATCGGAGTCAACATAACCAACAAGTAATTTATCATAAACATTACGGGTATATATTAATTTAACATTAATGGTACCTTGAATATACCTTAAAACTCTTTTTAAGTTTTTCCAAAGTTCAATGTTATTTTTATTTTGATAGCGACTTAATAAATTAACAGCTATACTTAAATCTGGTCGTGTGCATAACATTGCATACATTTAACAACCTATTAACTGTCTAGAAGGAGCATCATATGTAACTTCTGAATTTAAAGCTTCAAAGTTAAGTGTAACAGGTAAAGGTGTACTAACAGGCTTACAATCACTCATTTTAAATTTAGCTAATACAGTTTTTAAATACTGACTTTGATCTAGGACAATACCGTTAGATGTTTTAGTAATATTAATACCAAGAAAACGACTAATTTCTCCTAAATCTACCATTTTAAATTTTTTACTTAAATATCGCTTAAAATTTAACATTGATTCTTTATTTCCGGTAGCTATACATATATCATCCACATATAATACCACATAAATATTTTCATGTATATTTCCTTTATTTAAAATATAAAGACATTTATCAACCTCAGAATTTTTAAAATTAATTTCTTTCATTGTTTCATCAAACAATTCATACCAACACCTTGAGGCTTGTTTTAGACCATACAAGGATTTATTTAATTTACAAACCTCATTTTCTTGAGCAACAATTCCTTCTGGAATTTTCATATATATTTGCTCTTTTAAATTGCCATCCAAAATGCAGTTTTAACATCCATATGATGTACACACAAATTAAATTGATTTGCTATTGCCAAAAGTGTTCGAAAAGTCGCAATTCGTGCAACGGGAGAAAATATTTCATCATAATCAACTTTATACTGTTGAGTGAATCCCTTCGCTACTAACCGTGCTTTATATTTAATATGATTCCCTAATCCGTCTTGCTTTAATGTAAACACCCACTTACAATCAACAACCTTTACATTTTCAGGTCTCTTTACTAAGGACCACGTTTTATTAATTGTCAATGATTTTAACTCATCTTTAATTGCCTCCTCCCACTGTTTCCTATCATCCCTATTATTTAGTTCAGAAAAACATTTAGGGATCTCACAAATAAAATAATTAAATGCTAATAAACAGTCTATATTACTGTCATTTTTATTTTCTTCATAGGAAACCGGCTGAAGAGCTTTCAATCTATCACTTCTGCGTAAGGAAACACTTTCTTGTGTACTCTGTTTTTGTTTAGAGTCACAAATTACAGGCTCATCTGTTTTATTTACAGATCTCCTTATCCCAGTTCCCATATTTTCATTATTTAAAGTCGCACCCTCAGTTATCTGTTCAACCTTTTCCCGAGTATCAGTTTCAGGTATTTGTTTGTTTATATTTTCTTGCATCGACCCAACTGGCCGAGAAACCTTGAAATTGATCTCGTCAAAAATAACGTCACGAACAATCATGCACTGTTCTTTTTCGGGATTCCAAACTTTATAACCGTTTGGTTCATAATCCACTAATATACATTTAAATGACTTATCATCAAATTTATTTTTACTAGTTTTGTTATGAATATAAACTGTGGAGCCAAACACTCGTAAATGACTTATACCTGGCTTTTTACCGTGCCACATTTCATAAGGTGTTTTATTAACTTTAAGTGCTTTTGTCGGGGTTCTATTTATTAAATACGTTGCGGTTAATACCGCTTCGCCCCAAAAAGACTTATTTAAATCCGCTCCACTAATCATTGAACGTGCTTTTTCTGTAATAGTTCTTATCATACGTTCTGAAACAGAATTTTGCTTGGGTGTATATGGAACTGTTAAATGATAACTTATGCCTTCCTTTACACACAAGTGTTTAAACTCATTTGACAAATATTCACGGCCATTATCACAATAAAAATTAACAATTTTAAGATTAAAATGTGCTGTGCTTTTAGCAACAAAATCTTTAAAAACTTTGAAAACCTCAGATTTTTGTGCAATTAAATATAAAACCGTGTAATGTGTATAGTCATCAATAAATATAACATAATAATTCATATTATTATAAGTAGTGGGTGAAATTGGGCCACACACATCTGAATGTATAATAAACAAAGGTCGCTTAACATAACTTTTATCTTTTGATTTTGAAAAAGGTAACCTAGATTGTTTTCCGTTAATACAAGGCTCACAAATTTCATTATCTGGAAAAATATTTTTTTACTAATTGAACATCTTTTGGCATAGCTTTATTTTTAAACTCAATAAATTTTTGTTTACCAATATGCCCTAATCTTTGATGCCACAATTTATACATATTTGGATCAGCACAACTATTATGTGCATATATTTTTCCATTATTAGGACTATTTTGAATTTTAAATTTCACTAATATTAAATTTTGACATTTCTCACCTTGTATAATTGTCTTGCCTTGTTTTGATATTTTTACCTCACCATTTTCTTGAAAAATAATGGTCAACCCGGCATCTTGCATGCGCTTCACACTCAACAAATTGTGGGGTACATCAGGGCAATATAAAACTTCCTCCAATACACCTTGTTCTCCTGTGCCAGCTACCACATGGATTTGTCCTTTCTTTTTAGCCAAAATAAAAGTATTTTTAATTGCAACCGACACTTTCACAGGTTCAATCAGTTCAACAATTTCTGTAAAAACATCCTCCCGATTTACTATATGATCAGAAGCACCACTGTCTAATATGAAAGTTAAAATATTCGCACTTTCCTGTCTTTTAAAATTGCCCACCATAAAAGCAAAACTATTCGAATTTTCAGTTGTTGTTTGCACTGTCTGAACTGTTCTAGGGCGTTCTTCGTGTTTGTCTTGCAAAGTCTTTTTATAATGATAGCAATCCTTTTTAATATGATTTTTCTTGCCACAATAATGGCATCTCAAGATCTTTTTAATATGTCTTTTACCTTGAAATAAATTTGTTTTATTTTTATGAAAATTTCTGTTAACAAATTTATGGCTTTTATGAAACTTTTCATTCTTAAAAACTTTGGCTTCTAAAACTTTTGAACTCGTTGAGGCTTCATTTTTAATTTTTATTTCTTGGTCTAACAGCCTAGTTTTCACAAACGCTAGAGTTATTTTATCTTCCGATAATGTTTCTAACGCGGTCACTACCCCTGAATAACTAGACGGCAATGTTAACAATAAATGCGCCACTTTATCGGTTTCAGCCATCTGAGCTCCAGCAGCTATAAGCTCAATTATTAAATCATCAAATGTTGTAAAATGATTTAATAAACTTGTTTCACTCCCTAATTTGAGTTCTAATAACTGTTTTCTTACGGCTAGTTGTGATGGCAAACTTTTTCTTTCATAAATTGCATCCAGTTTATGAAAAATATCTTTAGCAGTATCTCCATCTTGTGCAAAAGTTAAAAATGAATCACTCAAATATTGAATAATTTCATTTCTTGCCACTTTTTCAGCTCGGTTCCAGTCTGGAACTATTGGTCTAGGCGAATCCTGGTCAACTACTTTTAGCACATTAAGTTCATCTAAAAGCGAACGCATTCGTAATTTTCAAATGCTATAACGATGTCCGTTAAATGGCACTATATTCCTTTTTGTTTGCACCGATTCCATAATGCACAAATTTATCACAACTACAAGTTTATTAAACACTTTGTATATCACAAATTCACAAACAACTGTACTGTCTTTAAGGCACTTTTCAGACGAGGATTCTGTATGCGGGATACCGAATCACAACCGCATACTATACTTTTTTGGCATACCGCTTTACAAATTTCTACCACATTTAATTCAGTGCGGTGTAGTCATTGTCATAAAATGGATATCGAAGAGTGTGTTCTGCTATGGTATATATTTAATAAAACGAAAAAGCTTAAAAGAAGACGGACCTTGTGGTTTCATCCTATAGTTGAATTAAGGGAAGCTAAGGGTACCTATAATTTACTTCATCAAGATTTATTACAAGACCCAACAAAGTTTTTTAATTATTATCGGATGTTTTCACAATCATTTGAAGAACTTCATAACATTTTAAAAAGTGAACTAACCAAGAAAGATACCACAATGCGTAGAAGTATTCCATCAAGAGAACGGCTGTCGATAACATTAAGGTAAGTAAAACAAATCGTAAGACTTTTTCTTTTCTTTATTTATCAAAAATATTCGACTTTAGTATTCCGTAAGAAGGTCTACAAGGGATCCGTCTGTTGATATATTGTCACTTGAGTCAACAGAAAATGGAGATTGGAGAGGAGTAAGGATTTTTTGTTGAAATTTTTGTCGTGCACTTGGAAACAACTCTAATAATTGATCATTTTATTGAGAGGTGTGCGGTGATTGTGGTATTGGATTATTTTGTTGAGAGGTGTGCAGTGATTGTGGTATTTTTGGATTAATTTGTTGAGAGGTGTGAGGTGATACTTGCATTTGAATAAATTGTTGAGATGTATGTGGTGATTGTGGTATTTTCTGAAGTATTTGTTGAGAGGTGTATGTCGATTGTGGTATATGAATAATTTGTTGAGACGTGTGTGGTGATTGTGGTATTTGATTTATTTGTTGAGAGGTGTGTGTCGATTGTGGTATATGATTAATTTGTTGAGTCGTGTGTGGTGATTGTGGTATTTGATTTATTTGTTGAGAGGTGTGTGGTGATCGTGGCATTTGATTAATTTGTTGTGAGGTGTGAGGTGTGTGGTGTGAGGTGTGTGGTGATTGTGGTAATGGATTATTTTTTTGAGAGGTATGTGGTGATCCTGGGATTTGATTTAAATATAGTGGAATATTAGAATAAGATTGTGTTGGTGTAAAAAAAGCTGAATGCGAAATAGGATAAGGTTCTGAGAAATAAGGCCTATGTGGAACAGCAGCACCATGAGTGGCTGACTTGATTGCCTGAATGATCGCCAATTTCACATCCAGCTTTTTTCAACTGGGACTCTTTTGAAATCTGCCAGAAGAGAAAGAAGGAAATGCCGGTCCTCGTCTTTATCTAACAGGTTCTCATTTTGTTGGCGCTGATCAAGGCTTGCCTTTAAGACTTCTACCATTTCCGAAGCATCATGTGTAGAAGTATTTTTTCTTTTTTTGAAATAGGTGTAGAACTTATGATTGCTCCTTCATTGTCATCTGACAGTAAAGTTTCGTCGTTCTCCATTGGGCCCTCTGTAATGTTAGAGCTTGTCCTAAAACAGTAAATGTTACGTTAGTTTTTTTATAAGTGTCACTTTAAATATTATTACTCTTTATTCGAAGGACAGCGCATCAGGAAGGATAGTTGGTCGAAAAATACATAGGTTTTCCATGTAGTCCCATCACCACTTTTTTTTTTTCCTTCTGCTCAATTCTCGAGCAAATGAATTTCGTAAATTTTTCCATTTTTTTTGGAGATCTTTTCCTAAAAATACAAACATGAAAAAAAATATTTTTAAAATTTTTTCTAAAGTTAAAGCAAGCCGTATATTGTAAATAAGCTATTTAAGGTTATTGTTTTAGGTACTTAGCGACTGGATGTTCTCTAACGGATTTACATTACACCTACAGAGTGGGAATTTCAACAGCAAGTGAAATAATACAGCACACATGCAAGCTTATTTGGACTAAAATGAAAGAACAATGTATGCCAAAGCCCACAAAAGAAAAATGGTTGGAAATAGCTCATGGTTTTTTTCAGAACGCCAATTTTCCCCATTGCGTGGGTGCTATTGACGGTAAACATATTCGAGTGATAAAACCACAACGTAGTGGATCTTTGTACTTTAATTATAAACATTTTTTCTCAGTTCAACTCTTGGCAATGTGCGATTCAAACTATTGTTTTACGTTTGTGGATATTGGGGATTACGGCAAAAACAGCGATTCGAGTATTTTTAAAAACTCGGAACTTTACAAAAAATTATCGACAAAAAAACTAAACCTTCCTGATCCCGACTTTTTACCAGAAAAGGATGACTGTAAAATTCCTTATGTTATAATTGGAGACGAAGCGTTTGGGTTATCGTTTAATGTAATGCGTCCATATGGTGGAAAATTTTTGCCAATACAGAAAAGAATTTACAATTACAGATTATCTCGAGCAAGAAGATATATTGAATGTACTTTCGGGATTTTTGCTAACAAGTGGAGAATATTCCATCGTCCTCTTAACGTTTCTATTGAGTTTGCTGAAGATATAGTGAAGGCGTGCACTGTACTTCACAACTTTGTGCGTGTACGCGATGGATACAGACACGAGGATACGTTATCCTACGAAGGACTTTATGACAATGAAGTCGCGGCTACCGGGGCATACCCTGCGAGGCCCGCGATTTTTATCCGTGACTATCTTGCTGATTATTTTATGACTACTCATGCATTGCCTTGGCAAAATAACTGTATTTAAGATTATGTGTGTATCTGTGGTATAAATAAAAATCGAGTTATTAATGATACTTTTGTTTAAATTGAGGAAGTGCAAATAAATTTAGTAAAGCCCTTTTATATCTCACATTGATTTTTGTTCCAATTTTGCAATTTTTTACGAGATATTATTTCTACTTATAGCCCTGTGTTACCATTTATTAATAATCTTAGAATTAAAAATGTTATAAGAAATGATCAGATTAACCAATTTATATATTTTACAATTTTTGTTTAATTAGATTGTAAAAGATAAATTTATGTTGTTACAATATTTATTAATCTCATAATTGTTTTAGTCTATGAGTATGAGTGTATAGGTCAAAATTAAATAAATATAAAATTGTTAAAAAATCGTAACATAGGGCCACAAAAATAAAAATATATCGTAAAATAAGTCTCAAATAAAAATTTTAGAAGAGGCAAAAAAATTAGACAAGCCCAGGCGTTGATCAGAGAAAAAGAGGGGATCAAAGAGTAACACACCACTCATTTTTTTTCCATTAATTATTTTAGTTTTTTGCTAAAAATCATACAGAATATGTAGTTAGATAAGAGTTGAACTTCCACCAAATATCAAAAAGATATCTCAAAATACGCCGGAGATTTTAAAAACAAGCTATTATTAAATTTACTAAAAAGTAGAAACATTTTTTTCTCAGTCTCAGTTTCTCTAGATGACAAAAATATTATAATAAAAGTTATTGGCGCAAATTATTATTGTTATTATTTTATTATTAACGTTAACGTAAAGTTTAAATTTTCAATTTGCGCCCATTGCTTTTATTGTGGTATCAGTAATTCTTTTATCTGCAGAAACTGAGACTGGGACAAAAAATTATTTTCTACTTTATAAGTAGTGCATTTTTAATAAAAGCTTATTTTTTGTTTAAATTTAACTATTTTAAAATTTTTAGTAATTTCCTAGAAATTATTATTATACGCCATAGTTTTGTACTGTCATCGGTACTATAAATGCATAGCAAATTTGAAATTAATCGGATACGTAGATGTCATTCAAAATGGACTCGCAATATTTTATTACATACATACAGACATACAATACATATAAGTGAAGTTAAATAAAGCTTGTAAGTAAACTTTGACACCCTGTATAATGGAAACAAAGCTTTCAAATGAAACGTGACAGTCCCATTATTTTATCCTAAATAATAATATATAATAAAGGGAAGGAGTTTAACGAGCGAAAATGGGGTACAAAAAGAAAGAAATTAGTGGGCATAGCGCTCTAAAGGTTCAAAGGTAACCACTGACACGTGTTTCTGCTCATTGGCTTCATCAGAGTGGTGTAACCAAGTATAAAGATGTGTAACACTTGGAAAAAAAAATAGTAGGAAACAACAAAAGATGTCACAAAAGAACAGGAGCTATAAAGCACATTTATAGCTTCAGGGTGCTTGTCTTCATTTTGAAGTTCAAAGCACAAATCCGTCGCTATGGAGGCTAAAGCCACCTGTAGTGACTATCTGTAGCCCAAGACAACATGTAAAAAAGGGAAAGAGTTTAACGAGCGATAATTGGGTACAAAAAGAAAGTAATTTCTTTCTTTTTGTACCCAATACAAGAAAGTAATTTCTTTCTTTTTGTACCCAATTTTCGCTCGTTAAACTCTTTCCCTTTTTTACATGTTGTCTTGGGCTACAGATAGTCACTACAGGTGGCTTTGGCCTCCATAGCGACGGATTTGTGCTTTGAACTTCAAAATTAAGACAAGCACCCTGAAGCTATAAATCTGCTTTATAGCTCCTGTTCTTTTGTGACATCTTTTGTTGTTTCCTACTATTTTTTTTCCAAGTGTTACACATCTTTATACTTGCTTACACCACTCTGATGAAGCCAATGAGCAGAAACACGTGTCAGTGGTTACCTTTGAACCTTTAGAGCGCTATGCCCACTAATTTCTTTCTTTTCATAATATATAATATATAATATACAGTGTGTCCAAGATAAGGATGAACAGTATGGGGATCTCGGAAACCGTAGAGTTACAAAGTTGGTTAAATTACAAAAAAGTTTCCTATTTTAGGGTTCAATAATATGCCGTCAAGAAATTGGAAAAATTCCGATGATCTCCGAAGATATTCGAGAAAAACCGAAAAGTGGCAATTTCGATTTTATTGTTTTTTACAATTATTTTAAAAGATATTAAAAAATAAAAGACACTTTGCCATTGCAACTTTTTACGCTCTACAAGATAGTGCTAACGAAATTTTAGCACAACGTATACTTTTTTTCCGTCCCATAAGAAAAAACAAACTTGATGATGGTTGCACCGAAACGAAACGTTGTATTAAAATTTTGCTAATAGAGCGTAAAAAGTGGCAATGACAAAGTGTCTTTTATTTTTTAATATCTTTTCAAATAACTGTAAAAAATAATAAAAACGAAATTGCTACTTTTCGGTTTTTCTCGAATATCTTCGGAAATCATCGGAATTTTTCCAATTACTTGACGGCATATTATTGACCCCTAAAATAATAGGCAACTTTTTTGTAATTTAACCATCTTTGTAACTTTTATAGTTTTCGAGATCCCCATACTGTTCATGCTTATATTGGACACACTGTATAATATTAATATTAACAAATTGACCTACTTTTTTGTAACACCCTGTGAATAAAAATATATTTACCATAGTCATTTTGTTCACTAGATGTCATTTCTTCAAAATTGTCACACATTTGTTTGGCAATTTCCACCCAACATCTTTGCTTTTTGTTTCTGTCAAAATAATTTTCGTCACTCGTATCCCAAATACAAGCATTTGGCTCTACCAAACTTATAAATTTTTCGTTATCGAAAACGGCACGCTCCATGTTTAAGCCTAGTTCGTATTACTACTGACACTATCACATCACATCTGAATACAAACATTACAAACAAATACTGGCCGCCTCTGAAATTGAACGTTTTGCATCGCAAAAGTATGCATGTCTGAACGGGTCTATAAGCCACCATGATAATTCTGTATCTCGGATACTCGTTCGTCGCCGGGCGGCTGATTTTCAAGATTCAAAAATTCTGTCGCCCGATACTGTTTGCGGCGTCGAATGCCGTGTGTAAGGTACAATTTAACTGCATGCTTTTTCTGTATCTGAGATACGCGCGTCTGGCATACAGCGTCCTCGTCTGAAAGAGGCCTTAAAACGCGCGATCTGGGCCCATAACCTATTGGGTTTTAGGGCAAAAAAAAACATTTATTTCAGCCGATATTCTTTTATTACTCTCGTTACAAAATCTGCCTTATATCTAACTTCTAAAAGAAGGCATTCATACGCCCAAGTCTAATCAATAGCTTTTCTTATATATACAAAAAAAAATGTAAACAGTCTATTCTGCATATTAAGTTTTCTTAACATTACGTAACAAACGATATTTATTTATTTTACCTTTTGATATACAGAGTGTCCATATTCCAATAACCTTAAAATTATTTTGTTGACGTTGAGCAAAACACGACACATTTGTTTGGCCTAATTAATTAAGTATACTTTTTTGGAAATAATTAAAAGGTGATGAAGAGTTAAAAATCCGAAGCTACTAAGGTCTGCCTGGAGATCCTTAATATTTGTGTTTGTTATACTTCTAAAATGGAAGATATAGCAGCATTGTTAGCATCAATTGGTGATGGTGAATAATATTGTACCTAATACCTACAAATATTCTAATAAAACAGAAGTTAACAAATAAGTGGTGATTTCAAGAGACCTAAATTTGACTTTAATTAATTGCTACATGTGAGTGCAGTGAAAAAAGTGAACATTTTAGTGGATATTATATTGTGCTTTTCCAGAACAGATTTTAGTGTTATTATACCTTATTATAAAGGCGTAATGTTGTGACCCCATTATTTTATAGTCATTTTATTTGTTGCTTGTGTGTGTGTGCTTAAGTATTATATATTCATTAGTCTAGAGATAGTTTGACACGTAAATGCAATATTTAGACATACATTATATTTCGGCGGAACCTTCCGACAAAAGCTGCTTTAATGGTCGTCTATTGCAAGGGAAATTCTAAGTAAACAATATGTATTTTAAATTCTACTTCAAATTCTATTTTATGCACGTTCTTCCGCCCCAAGTATTATTATACCCGAAAAAACCTATCATAAACTCATTTACACTATGTCGATAAAGCTTGGGAAGGTTCAGCTATAAAAACATTAAAAGAAACCATTGTAGTACAGTAAGCAGTGGCGTAGCAAATTCTCCCCAAATTACTTTTATAGACACCTTTTTTAATCAATTTTACAGATACGCCACTGCATCTCAAATTAGGGAATTCATATAAAAATAAGTTCTAGGTAGTCAGTATAGAGCAGGTCAGTCATTATGTCAGTACTATATTGTCAGTAGAATTAAGTCAGTAGAGACAGTAAGAGTAAAGATTTGTTAGAAGTAAGAAGTGTCCCTCTTGTACAGAAGATAATAGAGAGATTTGAAACAAGTTGAAGTGTTTACATTTACTACCAGTGCTAATACAAAATACTAAAATTATTAAATCATAACAGTGGTGGCATTCGGCGAGTAATAAAAATATTAAAACATAACATTGGTGGCAGCGGATCTGGATATACTACCCCGGGTTTTCTGAAGGAGCGCCTAGAACGCAGCAGGAATCACACCAGTTAAACCACATCGGTATACCAAAGACAGGAAGTTTCAACAGACTTGGAGGAGCGCCCAGTACGCAACAAGTTTCGAGAAGAAGAAAGAAAACGAGGAAATTCGCCTTACGTTCCAGCTAACTAAGGATGAAGCTGTAAGTTTTTTTCTTTTATTTTCCTGTTGTGGTGACACTATTTGTTTTTTTTTATATGTTATGCATTTTTGAAATTATATAGATATATTTATTTTGTGAAAGGTACTGCAAATACGTTGTGTGTTGAAAAAGTAATTGAATAATCGACCGTATAACTTATCTATATTTAAATTTTTACCCAAAATTTTTATTAGTATTTAATCTTTATAATTTTAACAAACAAAAAAATGGCTGAAGGAAAAGATGCAATTGATGTATTAAATTTAATAAATTCATTTGACGGCTACGGCGATGGAAATTCTCTTCAATTTTTTCTAAAAAACTGTGACGCAGTAATGCATATTGTGAAAGAAAATGAAAAAGATAAATTAGCTAAATTCATTTTTGGTACTAAATTAAAAGATAAAGCTCAAGAGGTGACACAATATAAAGAATTTTTAAATTGGGACGAAATTAGAGATTTTCTTTTATAACAGTTTTCGGATAAAAGACCGCCTTCTCATTTTTTAACTAAAATAATGAATATAAAACAAAACTTTAGGGAAACCGTTACAGAATATGGAGATAGATTAAGATATCTGCATAATAAATATAAAGAAACTTGTCATTTAAATTATGAACATATTTCTGCTAAGGTATTAATAGAAAATTTAGAGTCAATTTTAGTAAACACGTTTAGACAAGGGCTAAATGATGAAAAAATACAAATTCGAGTAATTGCTGAAAACACAACAGATTTACACAGGGCATTATCATTAGCAATCGAAATGGAACTCGAAAACAACGTTAGAGCAAAAAATTCAAATTTTAAAAATGTAGGTTTTGTGGGTCAGGGAAATAGAATTTTAATAACCAAAATCCTAAACTTTTGTGTATGTTCTGTCATAAAAATAATCATATAACTTCTCAATGTAGGCAACTTATACAATATGAACAAAATATGGGAAGAAATAATTTTAATAATCCTAATTATCAAAGCTTCAGTCCACAACAACATTTTAACGCAAATTCTTCAAATGGGCAAAATTATAACGGGGAACAACCTATTAATGCTAGAAGTAATTTTTCTTACAGGGGAAACGATAATCATAATTACAATCAAAATACAAATTCACGAAATTTTAACAATAATTATAATGGGAACAATTATCGTCAAAATTATACCAATCCCCGTAGTTCAAACAGACCTCAAATGCTTTCAGAGATACCTCAACAACAGCGACGATACCGTCCTAACTATAATAATGAACCTGCCAATAATTCTCATCAAATACAAACTATAACGTCTCTACCCCCCAGTAGCCTCCAACACAATCTTAGTATTTCTCCTCCACAACCAACTACATCTGTCCAAGAATTTTCGGGAAAACGACAACGAAGCCTTGGTTGTGAACAGCCCGCCAAGCGCTTCGTAAAAAGTTCAATCAGTATAAACAGTAGCTGTTCAAATAATAAGGATCCACTAGAACATATTAAAATCAAACCAACTCGTAATAATTCAAATAATATGTCTCCTAAGTCAGTATTATTCTCTAATAATTGTAAACAGTTAGATATAATTGAAATAGCTTCATTGGGTACTAAAAAGTCAGAATTGCAAATTTTGTTAGATACAGGGGCTGATGTTTGTTTATTAAAGGAGTCGATTTTACAAGACTATTCAAAGCTAGATCAAAACTGTATTATTGAACTAAAAGGTATAAGTAAAGAACCGGTTTTTACGAAAGGTCTATATAATGTAACAATCCAATTAAAAGATAATAAAATATTAATTCATCCTTTTCATATCGTACCAGATAGCATTCCTATAAAAAATGACGGAATGTTAGGCCGCGATTTTTTGCAAAAATATAAAACTAAAATTAATTATGAAGAAGAAACTGTTTATTTTGAGGACAATTGCTTTAAGATTTTGCCTTCGGAGACTTTAACGACTATACCCCCAAGATGTGAAATGATAACTTATGCTTTGGCCAACGTTTCAGGTACTGAAGGTATCGTAAAATCGAAACAACTTGCTGAAAATCTCTATATAGGTTCTTCTTTGACCAAAGTACATAATCATAAATGTTTAATTAGTATTTTAAATATATCTAATGAACCCTTAACAATTGCGTTACCCAGAGTTAACGTACAACCTATCACTAAAGGTGAATTTGACATTATAGAGCTTAGTCATAATAATAATAATATTGAAAATAACACGAATATAAATTACTTTGAACGTTTAGAAAAATTGAAACATTCTCTCAACTTAGAAGGATTTAATGTCGAGGAAACTAACTCACTTCTAGAAATTTGTGAAAATTTTATCGATATTTTTTATTTAGAAGGTGATAAACTCTCTTGTACAAACACAATAAAACATAAAATTTCTACAGACCCTACTAAGGGACCTATTAATATTAAACCCTATAGATTACCTTTTCAACATCGGGAGGTTATAAAAGAACAAACCGATGCAATGTTAAAGGATGGAATAATTTCTCCGTCTTACAGTCCTTGGAATAGTCCCTTATTAGTAGTTCCTAAAAAAACTGATTCATCAGGTTTACCTAAATTTCGCGTGATCGTAGATTTTAGAAAAATTAATGAAAACATTTTAAAAAATAATGTTAAAATTCTTTCCAAACAATTAGAAAAAGAACAAAAAGATATTAAATTTTTAGACTTAAAAGGCAATCTAGAACACATTACGCTGACAAATATGATGTTACATCAACTACAACTCGAAGTAATGACTTTGATTAATGCAATTCTTATTGCCAAAAAGGGTTTATTACACCCAGCAATTTTAACACCAGTTCGCCTAATTGATGAACTAAAACAAGTTACGGATTCTCTTCCCCATGGTTTAGATTTTGCTGTGCCTCTTGATATAATGCATTCTAATCTTATATTAAAAACGATTGAACTAAAAGTTTACTTTGAAAATAATCATTTAATTTATATAATTAATATTCCTTTAGTTGAAGCACAATTATTCTACCTATATAAGGTATCGCCTTTTCCTAAGCTATTAGCCACTAATCAATTTGTTTTGATTCAACCATCTTCTAAATACATTGCAATAGACGAAACAAAACAGCAGTTCATAACTTTCTCTGATCTCGAATATAATAAATTTATAAAAATAACGGATGATAAAATGATTTGTCAGCAACAAAAACCAGTTTCATTGGCTCATTTACTGGAAAACTGTGAAATGAAGTTACTTCAAGTAACAAATAAAATTCCAGAAGTATGCGAAAAACATATATTAAATTCTAATAGAGGTATCTTTATTCAGTTACTTACAACTAATACTTGGCTGTTTGCAGTGCCTTGCCCTGAATCATTAACCATTTCATGTATTAATCAAAATAAACCAGTAGACGTTATTTTAAAAAATTGCGGCAGTGTCACCATAGGAAAACAGTGTAAAGCGTATAGTGTTTCAACGATGCTCGTGCCTCACGGTAATGCCTTTCAGTCGAAAATATTTAGTGAGTTTGTTCCGCCATTAGAAATTAGTGAGGCCTGTTGTGAAAAAATAAAAAATAATAACATTAACCTGACAGAAATTTTAATAAACGAAAATTATAAGACTCTTTCAAAGCACATTCCTGAACTGAACATCGCTAGCCATAAACTAGACGACATAGAAAAGCTAACAGAAAATCTTGAAAAAAATAATTTTTTGTCAACATATAATATTTCTGGTTCTGTTTTAGCTTACATTGTATCTGTTGTTGTATTATTATTTATTGTTTACAAAATATATTCAAAATGTATAAGAAAAACTTCCTGTTGTGGAATAATACCAAATATTTGCGTAAGGGTAAATCAAACCATTGAACCATCCCCGAGAAGTAATAGATATATAGCTCAGTATACTAGTGAAACTTCTAATAGAATTAATAATGATGATCACCCTGAGGACGATCAACCAGGTATATCATACACGCCTCGCAGAGCTATTGGTCACACGTCCTCAAGACGATCAATTAGATAAGTAATAATATTATGTTTTATTATAAGTAATAAATTTCTTTAGTAGAATCTAAGTAGATTTAGAATGCCTAATTATTATAAAAAAAAACAGTTTTCAATATTATATAGGTTAGTATAATATAGAATAAGAACATAGTTCATAGCAAATTTTGCAAAATCATTTCGAACATAATACTTTTGTTAAATATTAGTATGAATTACAAGGATGTATATTTTGTATCATAATTTATATTTTAACTCAGGAACGAAATTTTCTAACAATTTCATTATTATAAAATCTCTCATTAAGGGGGAGGTGTTGTGACCCCATTATTTTATAGTCATTTTATTTGTGAATAGTCTTAAGTATTATATATTCATTAGTCTAGAGATAGTTTGACACGTAAATGCAATATTTAGACATACATTATATTTCGGCGGAACCTTCCGACAAAAGCTGCCTTAATGGTCGTTTATTGCAAGGGAAATTCTAAGTAAACAATATGTATTTTAAATTCTACTTCAAATTCTATTTTATGCACGTTCTTCCGCCCTAAATATTATTATACCCGAAAAAACCTATCATAAACTCATTTACACTATGTCGATAAAGCTTGGGAAGGTTCAGCTATAAAAACATTAAAAGAAACCATTGTAGTACAGTAAGCAGTGGCGTAGCAAATACTCCCCAAATTACTTTTATAGACATCTTTTTTAATCAATTTTACAGATACGCCACTGCATCTCAAATTAGGGAATTCATATAAAAATAAGTTCTAGGTAGTCAGTATAGAGCAGGTCAGTCGTTATGTCAGTACTATATTGTCAGTAGAGACAGTAAGAGTAAAGATTTGTTAGAAGTAAGAAGTGTCCCTCTTGTACAGAAGATAATAGAGAGATTTGAAACAAGTTGAAGTGTTTACATTTACTACCAGTGCTAATACAAAATACTAAAATTATTAAATCATAACAGTGGTGGCATTCGGCGAGTAATAAAAATATTAAAACATAACAGTAATATAATATTTTTGCACTTGTATTTCCAGATATTTTAGAGACATTAGAGAATATGATATTCTTAAAGACACTGTCTGGTATTTCGAGGTAGGAAATAACTATTTTAAAATACATAACACCTTTTTAAATAAATAGGACACTAAGCAAACATTTGTTAAAGAATCAACATTAAACTAAAATCTAATAATTTTAACAGACAATTGTTGAATACTTTAGTAAGCCATATTTTGAGATAGAGCTTAAGTTTTTTTTCTTTATTGTCTACAAATTCAATGTACTGTAGTGGTAAATGCATACATATCTTTATTAGAGTGGACTAGTTTTAGACGTACTAGTCAAAATGTTATATTTATTCTGAATTAAATATTTTTTCAAAATGAAACTTCCAACTTTAATTTCTAATACATTTGTTTTCTATATTTATCTAATGAATTGGTAATAAGAATATGTTTTTTATTTTTCCAAATGTATTGTTTATTTTAAGACGATTTTTAATAAAATGGTAATATGGTCTTAATAAAACAAGTTACACACTTATTCTGTGTTAAAATTATTAAAATACATAATAGGATTTATTAAATCATTAGAAAAATAAACAAATAGAAGTTAATACCATTTAATTATAAAGTTTAAAATAAATAAAACTCCTTATTGAAGAAGGGCAACCACCAGCATTTAGATCAGTTTAAAAAAGTAAAAAATTAACCTTTAAAATTTTGCAGAACTTTGCATTTTAGGGTGCTTGGGCCCCATGTTTTCCCACTTCTGTCAGTCTGTCTGTACGCAGCATAGCTTAAAAACTACTTATCCAGTTGAATTTAAATTTTTTAACGGAATGGAAACATTTTGGTATATAGAATATGGCGAAACAAAATGGCGGCCTAATGAAATAAAATTGCATAAAACTCAAGTGAGAAACAGAGACAGACTGGTAAAATTTGAGTCCGAATCTTGTATGACAAAAGTAAATGACGGCCTAATAAATTATTTGAATATGCAGACAATCTGTACGAGGGAAATTGATTGCCATCTAAAGTAGTCCCTCTCTAATATTTTTATTATTTCTCGTACTAAAAAATATTACACACAATATAGCCCATATTATATTAATAATATATTATGGGCTAGGGCTATATGGGTAAGTAAAAATTGTTTATCAATATATATATATATATATATATATATATATATTTTAAATATATATATATATATATATATATATATATATATATATATATATATATATATATATATATATATATATAGCAAAGCAAAAATATGTAATTTTTGCACGAAAACGGCCTCCGAAAAGTAATTGCTTTCGATTGTGTAAGAGGATAGCCCTCCTACTATCGATTTCTGGGCCTTACCCTCACGGGCTTGTATCCAAGTAGATCTCAAATAAGAGATCATCGATGTGACACAATCCAAAACGAAAACGTCTATGTAACTAGAAAAGTTCCACGTCAAGCATAACACTTACAACTGCAATACTTGCGGCTGCAACCCATAAGGATTCTGGCAAAGGCATGTAATATGCAGGATAGCCCTCCTGCGATGGATTTCTGGGCCTTTACTCTCACAATACCAACTGAATGGTTGGATTTGTAGGCACAGGGTTCCACTGTTGGCAGGCAAAGACGCACGGGCTACGCTGTACCCAAGATCCTTCGATCTTGCACTCTCTCATCAATTTCAGATTGTTAAAGCGCAATTACATGATGCGGAAACTGTGATCTTTGCGTGCTAGAGATCGACCGCCTCGTCAAAATAACTTAGCTAATAGCCTCCATAAATCACTTTTAAAGAGATATTGAATTTTTAATGGATATAAGAAATAGATAATTTCTGCGGATTTTTGGCCCGCAGTATTCTTTTGGCATCAGTCCACATCTGATAGGAAACATCACACTGTGCAGTTATTGACGCAAGAAAAAAAGCTTCGGAAATGCCGAATGTAGACGTGTTTCTTACTTCTTCATCAGTACAGTCAACTACAGTGGCGTAACAAGACAACGTGGGGCCCTGGTGCCAAATCATCGCCTCCTCCCCTATCTATAATAAGTACATATAAATAAAAAAATAGGAGATTTTATAAATCGCAAAAAATATCGAAATCTTGATTTAACATTCAGAATAGCTCCAGCAAATCGGATAAGTACCACAGAGAAGTGAAAAAAGGTAATATATTAACCATAATAGATTCCATATGAACTATTCTAAATAAACTTAACAAAACAACATTCTAAAGTATAATAACAATTCTAATTACACCGATTTTCGATTAGACGACTGACTGGTGTTTGTCTATAACTTAAAAAAAATTGTCTGTCTATTTTTACAGGCTTTTTCAATTTTGCTTCGTTTTCCGCAGCTTTTTCATTTTATCACAATTACAACGCTGAATACTCACAAAAAAAATATAATCAGGATCACTGCAATTATACGCCTGTTTTAGTCAGAACACAAAAAATTAACACCCAAAGCCATTACCGCATTTACAACTTTTGGGGCCGTAGGCCCGCTTGAAATTACGGGCCCCTATCCGCACTATCCCCTCGGCCCTCCTTTCTATTAAGACTCTTAAAAAGAAAAAGCTTAAAAATAAATTGTCAACAACTGTTTTGACGGCAGCATATTTTGCTTTGTTCAACTCTCGACTGGCGTATGGAATAACATTGTAGGGATGTTCTTCTGGAGTAATTAGGGTCTTTAGACTTCAGAGGCAGGCCGCATCTACAACTTTTGGGGCCGTAGGCCCGCTTGAAATTACGGGCCTCTATCCGCACTATCCCCTCGGCCCTCCTTTCTATTAAGACTCTTAAAAAGAAGAAGCTTAAAAATAAATTGTCAACAACTGTTTTGACGGCAGCATATTTTGCTTTGTTCAACTCTCGACTGGCGTATGGAATAACATTGTAGGGATGTTCTTCTGGAGTAATTAGGGTCTTTAGACTTCAGAGGCAGGCCGCATCTACAACTTTTGGGGCCGTAGGCCCGCTTGAAATTACGGGCCTCTATCCGCACTATCCCCTCGGCCCTCCTTTCTATTAAGACTCTTAAAAAGAAGAAGCTTAAAAATAAATTGTCAACAACTGTTTTGACGGCAGCATATTTTGCTTTGTTCAACTCTCGACTGGCGTATGGAATAACATTGTAGGGATGTTCTTCTGGAGTAATTAGGGTCTTTAGACTTCAGAGGCAGGCATTTAGGATTTTATGTAGTGTTGGCCCAAGTGAACATTGTAAACCTCTCTCTATTGCCTCCAATTTAATAACACTTCCCTCTTTATTTATATTTTGCCAGGTTTGCGACGTATATAAAAGAAAGTATCAGTTTCGCACACATTTTGAAAATCATAATTCTCAGACACGTTCCGCTAATCTAAAAAAAAACTTACAAAATCTCTAAAAATATTCAGTAAATGTCAAACTTTGCAATGCTTTGCCACAGACATATATGGAACTGAAAATCGATGTGTTTAAAACTAAACTTAAAACTTTCCTTGTAAATAAAGGCTTTTATTCTGTCCACGAATATTTACGGGAATTTTCCACTGATCTGACTTGTTTTTGTTTCTTAACTATGTACATACATGAATATATATTCTTTAAACTCTACGTTAGATTTGATCGTTTGAGTATTTTTAGCGACTTTTTAAGTGAACATTTTATACTTGTAATTTATTTTTTTAATTTATATGTAAAGATTTTTCGCATATTTTTTTCTATGTTTTGTGTATTGTTTTAATACTGATTGTATGCTTGTTTATTTTTATGTTTAGCTACGTGTGACAGTATTTTAGCTTTCCTAATACCCTAATTTTATATTCAAATTTTTGACTTGCTAAAATGTTTCATTTAACTACGGAAGCGTACACATTTTTTTTATTTTTCAATTCTGAGTTTAAAGTCTGAATTTAACAAAATTCTGAGTTTAAAGTCAGAATTTAACAAAATTTTTGAGTTCAAAGTCGGAATTTAACAAAATTCTGAGTTCAAAGTCGGAATTTAACAAAATTCTGAGTTTAAAGTAGGAATTTAACTAAATTCAGAGTCTAAACTTAGATTTTAACTAAATTCTGAGTTCAAAGCCAAAATTTCTGAGTTTAAAGTCGGAATTTAATAAAATTCTCAGTTTAAAGTAAGAATTTAACTAAATTATGAGTTTAAAAACAGAATTTATTAAAATTTTGAGTTTAAAGTCAGAATTTAACAAAATTCTGAGTTTAAAGTCGGAATTTATTCTGAGTTTAAAGTTAGAATTTAGTCCATACGATTGCAAAACAAACTGGAACCGAAAAAACAAGTTCAATATTCTTGTTTGAATAATGGCAAATGCGCTATGAATTGTTCCACCAAACTACAGATAGTTAAAAAATGATAAAATGGAGGAGGGTACAAAATAAAAGTTTCCTATTTTGATTTTTAGTGTTAAATAAGTCTCTGACAAATTAAACATATGTTTAGTTAGTTCATTTTATATATTTTTATTTATTTCTATTGCTGAAAAAAAAAGCCAAAACAAACTTTAGAAATTTTTATTAAAAAAAAAACATATACAATACATATGCACCCAAAGGTACATACATAAAAGAATAAAAAACAGCATACACTTACAAGAAAACATGTACATTAAAAGGTTCACAAAATAAAAAAGGTAATACAAAACGCTAAATAAGTCTTAGGAAACGGTTTAAATATGTTTCAACGATACGTAAGGGTGTCTCACTTTTAGAAGTAAAAACGGAGCATACTGACAGATCTTCCCCTCTGTTTCAGGGTGAGTCAAGCTAAGTGTCCTATTGCAAATATCTGGAGACCCAACGAATAGGATGTTTTGAGAATTTGGCTTTGGCCATAGATGAACATAATATACTCTGGTTATAAAATATTTTAAATTGCGCGGTGTTGCCGCTTCTACCTCAAACCGGAGTCATCATCCGTTTTTTAAATGAAATGCCCTATATTTTATTAAATTTTTATATTTTTCTGAAAAATCCAAACACTTATTGAGTTACCTTTGTGATACCTAAATTTAACTGTTTTTGAGAAAATGGCGCTCGAATAATGACAATTTCGACCCTTTGAAGCTCGGTGAATCTCAAACGAGTTTACTTGCAACGAAATGAATTTTACTTATCACTTATCTGTCTTAATATTTATATATCTATCTCCTGACACCAAATTTAGGTTTGACAGGAGGTGTCAAAAATGCATTTCATTAAATTCTGACTTTAAACTCAGAATTTAATTAAATTCCGACTGTAAATTCAGAATTCAGTTAATTTCTGACTTTAAACTCAGAATTTAGTTAAATTTAGACTTTAAACTGAGAATTTTGTTAAATTCTAACTTTAAACTCAGAATTTAAAAATAAAAAAAGTGTGGCCCTTATACGCTTCCGTATTTAACAAATGTTGTCAAATAAATAAGTAAATAAAGCATTGCAGCCAGTGCCGGTTTAAATATTTTCGCCAAGCTTGTGGGAAAAAGTGACGACAAAAAAAAAGTTCTCTCTTCGATATAACAGGCACTTATCTCCTCCTTTAATATAATAATATATAAAAATTAAAAATTACTTACTTACTGATAAAATGAATCACGGGCAATTTGCGATTTTGGTTGCAGCGAGCCGCGGGCTTCACAGGTCTAATGGGTAATGCGGCCCTGACAAAGTAAATAACTTAAAATGAACTATCAGTTCAGTAATTATTTTGCATCTTCCCTCCCTATTCCCCGTAGAAATTTTGTTAGATTGATCTTCACCCACGTAAAGCGCCCCGCTCCGACAGAAATAAACCTGCTGGTGAAGGCCAAGTAAAGATAAAAGGCTGTTTGCCTGTTTGGTGCGCGTTAAAGTCTATACACATCGCGAATTTCCTTACTTAAATATGCGCTTTTATAAATCGATACTTTTATCTGTAGACTTTAACCGGGCTGCCGCCGCGCCGGTCCCCCAAAGGCTCGAGCCCTGTTGTAACCACACCACTCGCACCCAGGGGCGTGCGGTGAAATTTTAAAAAAGGGAAGCAATTATTAGAAACTTACCTATTTGTAATGTAATTCGATTCTTCGATCATTTTTTGCAAATTCGTCAATAACGTCATCATAAAAACGTCGGTGCTCCGACATATTTTGGAGAAGTTTATTTTCAATAGACAACAGCGATGTATGCGAAAGTCTCTCCTGCCCCGTTAAATTTCTCACGAAATTTTTTATACGTTTAAGTGTTGAAAAATTGCGTTCTACTGATGAACTTGTGGCAGGTATTGTCAATATTAATTTACACAATTTCGACACTTCGGTGTAGGCATCTTCCAGCTCCTTGTCTTGCATTTGTTCCTTAGCGTTATTTTTTGCGCTAATGTCATCAGTTTCGTAAATTACTTTTAGTTCAGATCGCAGTTACACTCGGTCGAAGAATCTATAGTTTATTTGTTGCTGAATTTGATTGATTATTTCATAAAAAAGGCGTCTGTATGATGTTTGAACATCTCCCATCTTGTCTATTCGAAGACGCTTGGCTTGTGGCTCTACATTTAACGTCACCGTTTTCTCCCAAAATAGGCCAAAGTCATCTCTTTTTTGGTTTAACATGGACTTAAAATCATCCCTTTTTTTAGGCAAAAAACAATATCATTTGTTTTAATTTGTAATATATTTAAAACATTGTTCGAGAACGGAAATATTTCTGAAAATATGTTTAACAAATAATTAAACTTAAAATCTCGTTTCAAACAGTCCAAAAACCCCCTCGAACTATTTATTGCCTCTGAGTCCCACGTTTCATTATTTTCTATTATATTCTCAAACAGTTCAATCAACAACATTCACGATTTTCAGATACTGTTAACACAAGTCTTCAATTATAGTTCCATCTAGTAGGAGCTATTATGGGCAATCGTTTGTGGACAATGGAGTCCAAAGCTTGTGTACGTTTTTTTGTTGACTTGGAAAAAAAAGCAGCCATACCACTTAAAGTAACGAAAAATACTTTACACTCTTTCATGTAGATGAGATGATGGACTGGGATAAAACTAAATTTAATTTATGAGCAAAACAATGGACAAACACAGCACTTGGGAAAGTTTCTCGAACTTTAACTTGCAGACCCTCTAATTGTCCTGCCATCACTGCAGCTCCATCATAGCTTTGAGCAACTAATTTTTTCTCTCCATTAATTTCATTAGTAATGTTATAAACTACGGTATATAATGCATCTGCTGTACGATTTTCGGACACGTTCTTAAAACCTAAAAATCGCTCTTGAAAACTTCCGTCTGTTTTAACGTAGCGTATTACTATAGATAATTGGCTAAAATTTTTGATATCAGTTGTTTTGTCCAGAACGATAGCAATGAACCGCGCCTCGCCAATCTCCTGCTTAATTCTTTTTAGAATAATCGTTGCAACAGCGGAAATTAAATCATTCTGGATTCGATTCCACGTTCCGCGAAAAACGCTAGATTGCTCTAAATGATTTTCTAAGCAATCGTCATATTTAGCCATTAAACTAAGTAAGTCTTGAAAATTTCCTCTATTTGAAGAAACCCTTGTTTCGTCATGTCCTCTAAATCCCAGTACGTGCTGTCCGAGATAACAAACAACATCGATAAGTCTTCTTAATATTTGTCTGTTTTTATCGACTAGTTCATTGTGTTGGCGATGATTAATTTCCAACTGTTTATTAAGGGCGTGTTTAATTCTGGTTTTGCCGAAGACTTTTTCTCTTATGACGGCCTGAAATTGTGCTTTGGACATACTGAGTCTTTTTATAGCTTTATGGAAATTGTTTAAATCGGAAAAACCAGTTTTATTCCAGAGACCTTTTTCATTTTCAAAAAGTAAACATGGACTACAAAATAATTTACTTATATTTTCACACCCTGTTAGCCATTTAAATTGTTCGTATTGTTTTTCCGGATAAAAATGTCTAATACAGTTTTTCATTTTTGTGGTTAAATTTTTCATAGGCGGTTTTGCCCTTCCTTTGGAAATTATTTGAAGCTTATCAGCGAAGTTTATTGCTGAAAATCCCTTTATTATTAAAACACCCACCACGCATTCACACACACTCTTCTTACTAAATTCCCCAACATTTTCAACGTTACTACCGACAGCCGAAGTTGACGGTATTTGCATATCCACGCCCGTATTATTGTCGTCTATATCGCACCATGCACGACGCGACCTACGTATCACACAAAACACGGATAGCTGTTCAAACAAAGAACCTACTCCAACGATAGCTTCCGCCACCACTTAAAACACGCGACTGAAATGCAAAAATTGCAAACAGCCGGTGGAAAGTTCAATAACCTCTGGCTCGATTCACAGGAAATCAAGCATACAGGACTTGGCTGCAGAGAAGCTAGCGGCCCGCATAGGTTCTATTCGATATTCTATTGTAGCTGGGTCGAAGTCAAGCACGCATTTATTATGGGCTTGATAATTAAGACAATATTTTAGAATTTTTAATATAAACTAAATTAATGGTTTCCTATTTCAAAAATTACATTTTAGAAGATGTTTTGTATTTTTTTTTGGGGAAGCACTGCTTCCCTTGCTTCCATGTACTGCACGCCCCTGCTCGCACCATTGGTCAACTAGTTGAGAGACAAGTACAATTAGCGCCAAAACTGAATACAACAAAATCACACCAGAGTCACTAAAAGAAGCAAAACCTTTCTTGTCGCGTTAATCTTTTTTACTTTAGATTTAATTACTCTTGGGTTATGAGTTTCGCCACAGGTGCCTATATGCTGTTTCGTGGTAATAGAGTATCAAGTCCGGCGAAGATTTCGCATGCCAATGTCGGCCTGTTGGTGACTCTGGTGTGGTTTTGTTGTATTAAGTTTTGGCGCTAGTTGTACTCATCTCCCAACTAATTGACTGTACTGATGAAGATCTTAAGTCAGAAAAACGTGTCTTTTTCTACTATATAATAATTCTTGCCGCGTACATCTTTTTCTACTTCAGATTTAATTACTCTTTATGGGTTATGAGTCTCTCAACAGGTGGTTATGCTGCTCCGTGGTAATAGAGTATCAAGTCCGGCGAAGATTTCGGATGTTCTCTTGGTAATCACAAATGTCGGTTTTCCTCCTGTTGGTGTGGTTTTGTCGTTATTAAGTTTTAGCGTTAGTTGCACTAGTCTCTCAACTAGTTGACTCTACTGATGAAGACGTTAAGTCAGAAACACGCTTCTATACTTGACCAAATTTCAATGTGCTTTAGCAAAAGAATGCCTGTGAAATTTTTATTTTTTTAAATGACACCCTGTATATTTTCTCAGTTTTGAATTCTACCAGAGAATTTTATGAATATTTGACAGTATGTGTTACTTTTGATAGATTACATAGAATATCTATTGAAAACCAGACAAATCGTTTTTTGATTAAAGTCTCTAGCTGTAAAAATAAAAAGTTATAGGCTTTTGAAATCAGCACGAATTTAGACTCTTAAACTGTTGCAAAACAAAATGAACATAGTTTACATATATTATAGATTCCTTGTTTACAAAAATAGAGAAAGATGTTGAATACGAAATAAGAAATTATTGAATTAAGCAAATTTTCAAAAAATATGATATACCTACAGTTTAACAAAAAAGATATACTGAATATTTTCGACCACAATACAGTAGTATTACAAAATATATAACACATCTAACATAATTAATGCCATATTACACTTTTTTAAAGGCCGGGTTCAAACGTTAAGCCATTCAGGAGCTAGAGGGTGGGAGGAGGATGTGAATGTGAAACCATCAAAAAGCTGCAGCTGATTTTTTGAATGTGACTATTATATTACTGAGCTACAAATTAACATAATTTTCGAGGTATGGGGAAACGTCGGTAACTGCTAAAAGTTTCGTCAAACTTAAAGTTCAGGTTTTTTTTCTCCTTAGTTCCTTCTCTAACAATTCATGAATTTCAGCTGTTGTAAAAGCTACTTCAGATAAGCTTTTCAAAAATGTATAATAGTGCGTGTCTGTCTCCAAAATTCAATAAGATAGTTAATTCTAAAATAACATAAAAAGACTCGAATTGGCCACAAGTGACAACAATCTTCATTTAACACTAAACAATTTAAATGTGTTAGTTATATTTTGTGAAATACTTACATTACATCAATGTTTAATATGCATATTAGTAAATGAAACGAACAAAACCCCTTGGTTGCTATATTGCCAGAATGTATTTTTGATAGAAAGAAAGAAAACATATATTTCACCACATTATAAGATGTTTGCAGACAGTCATAGTTTAAAAAAAAATCCTAAGATATAAATGTATAAAGTACATCACAATAAAAATTTCAATACATAATACATATATCATATTCACTTACAAACATACAAAATAAAACAAACTAAAAGCATATCGCAAGGTAGACAAGTAAGGCCAAAATATTTACTTATATATATTACAATTAAAATGCCTGCTTAGTATTGGTTAATCATAAGGTACCCTGCGAGCCGTTTAATTCTCGGTCCGCCCGTTATAATCATCCTTAAAAAACAAGTTTGTTGTTGTTGTACAGCCTGTTAGCTCAGTGGTAGGATGCCCGAATAGGTTGTATGGTCCAATCCCGGTTCGGGCGACTACTTTTTTTCCTTATATACCATCGGTAAATTCTAAATGGTTTTTAAGATATCACAGTTTAGAATGTTTAATTTTGGAGAAATTAAATTCTTGACAACATGGTGTTATTCGGTTGTACAAGATTATTTTAATCTCCTCAGCTGTGTTTGTCAACAAAGAAAAGAAACCTGTGAGACAGATTCACTTAATTTACATTGATTATTTATTTAGATGAATGAATTAATTATTTGATAAAAAGGATACGGGTTTGTTAGCATAATATCGGCGTGTTTAAAAAAGTTGAAACGAAACATCTTATCATTGTAACTAACCCATTTTTGAGATTATTATTTATTTGTACAATTTTGACCGCACAATCCTAATTAAGTTTAGACTTTTTAAACATTAATAAAAAATATCAACTTATCAAGCATTTTAATAATTAGAGCTAGGAGGGTAATTTTCACAATAGGAAAAATATTCGAAAAACTTAAAGTAACTAAACTATGTTTCTTGTTTTCAAGTGCTGTTTGTCTCTGAGGTCCACGATTTATTATGACCATTGTTTACATTTTCCATAGCCCGTTGTTTGGAAAAACGAACACAAAGTTGTGTCATTCGACGATCGGGTATGCTTGGGATGCTAACGTGCATTCTGTCCTCATTCTCCATAAATAAATAACATGTTTGCATAATCATTATTTGTATAC
Organism: Kuschelorhynchus macadamiae; assembly: GCA_030620095.1. Lineage (NCBI taxonomy): Eukaryota > Metazoa > Arthropoda > Insecta > Coleoptera > Curculionidae > Kuschelorhynchus > Kuschelorhynchus macadamiae. The sequence goes on along the minus strand of JAUTXW010001588.1, from coordinate 3,385,009 downwards.
ATTTTTAAAAACGATACTTAGTATTCAATCTGCATGGACTTATCTTACACTACAAAAAACTAAGCTAGGTTAGCTAGGTGCTACATTTACGAATTGTTATGTTCATTGAGCCTGGCTGTTTATTAGCGACGTGGCCGTTTTTAAGGAGGGATTTTAAAGGTCAGATCAAATAGAAAATTCGTTTTTTATTCTAAGGTATTCACGCTTTGCTAAAAGTTAATAAAACAAAATACAATTTAAAGGCCATTTTTCTCAAAAGTGGTAAGGAATAGATCCAACGTTATATTAGATTTCTTTAATCAAAATGGGTCATACAATGTGGTGTTAAAATATTTGTAGTCACACCCTTAACGCCCTGTATATTTGATACTGTTAGGTGGGTTCGTCACGGGTTAGCACCACGTTTGTCAATAAAGCCATCGTTAAAGCGTATAGAAATAAATAATAATACATAAAAACCTTGCAAATATTTTGGTATATTAAAAAAAAGGCTGATTAACAGACCGACTGAGAACTGAACGGCTCGGTCGTTATGATTGGCCAATACGTCACGTGACCCAATCAGGGATTGTGATTGGAGAGTCACAAAGTTGTAATTAAATTCTCGTATAATAATAGGGTGTTTTACAAAGGCAAGTTAACATGTATATAACAACCTAAAGTTATAGATTTTAAAATCAATTTAGGTACTTTATTCCATGACTAATGCCAATAAAGCGTCCAAATAATTTGTAGAAAAATCTACTACATTTTTAAAACAGATTCAAGTTCCTCATTCTTTCTTGTAATTTTTTGGTCTTTTAGATTTTTTTCTTCATCTTGCACCGTTTAGAAATTATTTTGCAAAATGTCCATTAATATATGCCTAATTTGAAGGTTACAATACATTAACACTACAATTTTGAGGCCTCCCGAAATCTTGATCATGAATTAATTTACACCCTGTATACATATTTATCTCATGCACGTTGCGTAAAAATGCGTCTCAATTTTTTATACCTGTGTTAAAAACAGGAACGCCATAATTCACCGGGTTTTATATTGTATTTTTTATTGTTTGTTTTTATGCAAATTCATGTAAAAATGTTTTAATTTAATTTGCGAAACTTTCCATACACATCCAAAAAATCAAATCGGAATTTATAAATATCTTTATTTAAACACAATGACAATATGGTTTGTAAATAATGAAACTGATAAAAAAGCCTTCCAAACATTTTTATTATTGTTTTTTGTTTGTGTAATCGAGAACAAAATTTTTATTTCTGCTTCTGGATTTCACTACGGAAATATTAAATAACGATGATTTGTTTGCGCCCGAGATGAAGTTTAGTGTGCTCTTGAAATAGTTTAATTTAAATTGATAACCAGTTCCTTGACCTACCAATATATATTATCAGATTTGTTCTCAAGATCTCTTCACTCTTCAGTGTTGTTCGGGCCGGTATCAGCTGAGAGGTGCGTTCTTTTTTTCTGCAATCCAGCGTCGTGTTTATTGTTTTTTAACATGTATTCCAAACAACTTTTTTCTTTAATTAAATCTTCGTGTGCGCGATGCTTTTCCACAAATTCATGCATTTTAGACGTGTCGGAAAAAGTGAAGACGGGTTTAAGTGAATGTAAACCAGTGGTGGCTTTGGAATCGACGATTATAACTCATGGAATGCCTTTCCCTAAAAATGTCGAGTGTGCTTTAGAAGTGGAAGAAATTGTACGAGCAGAGGTAGTAAATTATTATTAATTCGTGTTAAGTATAATTTTACAAATGAGTAAAACTTTTGCATTTTTAGCTGTATACAGTGTTACTCATTTTTAAATTATTTGTGTTTATATTTCATACTCGGCCTCGGTCTACAAGCTTAAGCTTCATTTTAAAAGATCAAACAAGTTAAATAAAATAAATTTAAAGTTCTATCTGAACTGCCAGAATTTGCTAAAAAACACCTCAAAATTTTAAAGTAAAAAAATAAACAACGACTTTGTCTCTTCTTGCTCATTATAAATATACCTTTACCTACTAAACTACTGATACCACTGACAAAAACCCTGCAATAAGAAGAAATAATATTCTAACTACACAGGGTGACCCACGGCCGATGGCTCCTTAGACGTTTACGGAAAATGGGACATATGATCATTCTGAAAAATAATTGTTCCTGATTTATCCATGTAAAATATTTTTAGCAGTTGCCGCTTATACCAAAAAGTAGCAACATCTTTGATATTTCAAACGTGACATCCTATACCTACACGATTGCATTTTTGAATTCCTTGAATGTTTATTATTGAGGTATCTGCATTCATAGAAAGTTGAAATTTTGGACGTAGTTTACCAAGGTCCTGTGTATTAGTTTTGTATAGACAAGTTTGGGGTCTTGTAAACAATTAAACCCACGGAATTTGATAATTTTTGACTATAAAATACAAAGTTTACCTTCATTTAATTGTTTTAAGAAAATAAAAGAAATGGATGGACCACTTTTTCTAATAAAAAAACCAAAAAGAAATTCGATATTTCCACTGCATTCCAATGCGCCATATTCCTTAATATGACAATTTGAAGAAAGGTTATCTTACATTGTTGCCAAACTTACATTATTGTATGGAGCTTAAATTTGTTTGTCTCCCGACAGTAACGGATTTGGCCACCCTGTGCCGATATCGAATGTTAGACTTCCGCCAGTGATGCACTTCGCTGTCGTCCGCCTTTTATATTAGGGCTTTAATGATAATGCCTACGGCGCCTAACCTGGTGCTAACCCGGTACCAATCTACCTAGTGCGGCCAACATTAATCAACAGGGGGATGCATCACTGGCGCAAGTCTAACATCCCGATGTTAGACTTTCGCCATTGGTGCTCTGCGCGGTTGTTCGTCTTTTAGGGCATTAACGATGATGCCTACGGCCGGCGGCGCCTAACCTGGTACCAATCCACCTAGTGCCTTCGCTCTCCTGCTGGTACCGATCCACAACCCACACATGCATTTTGTTTTTTTTTATATAATTTATATAGGTCATATATAAAATAAACTTGGCAACGTAGCATCCCTAGCACACTGGATTTCCATCCAACAGGCGACACTCCCGCTCTCTCTTCATTTAGCTGTTGTAATTATGTTGAAAAACGTTTAATAATGTCTAATATAATAATTACTTCCAACTTTTAGTTACAAATAATAATTTTTGTGTTATAGAGCATTATAATATAATCAATCTTTTAGGTAGTTCATAAATTAAGTTTGTGAAAAATATGTGTTTAGCGATACCCCAAAAACAGGTTCAGTGCAAACTTCCGAAACCTTAGTTTTTTTGGATTTAATTTGGAAAAGTGGTTCATCCATAAATTTTTGTGTATAGGAAGTATTAAAAAAAGGTAATCTTTCAAATGTATATTTTAAATTTGTCAAATTCCGTGGGTAAAATTGTTTACAAGAGCCCAAGTTTGTTTTGCATTATGCAGGCTCGCTTAAAATTCGTTCTTTTACTGCTACATACAAAAAATGGCGTATTTTTTTAATGGAACACCCTGGATATTATTAAATAACCTGAAAAGCAAAATCTTTTTCAAATGATATATCATAACCTAAATGCTAGGGTTTCGAAAATAAAAGCAAGTTTCTGTAAAAATTGGATTTCCTTGGTATATTTGTCTTAGATAGCGATGAAATATCATGTTGAAACATGTCATTTGGAAAATTTGATAATTATTAGTACATTAATATAACGAAAGGGTCTTGAAAATAATTAAAATGGAGGAAAATATTTATCAAAATAAAGTTTTGATGAAATTGTTTAATCTTCATAGAAATTGTAGCCTAATTATGGCACGAACATGCAGAAAGTTCAATGTACCTTGATTTACAATTAATGAACAAGAATAAGTTTTTACGATTACAAAATAATAATATATAATAGAAAAAAAACTAATTTAATTTCGTCAAATAACTTAAATACAATAGAACAACAAAACAAAAACTTATTATAAAAAAGGCTTTTTTAATAATGTTGAAAATGCCGACCCTTGACTTCCAAACATTTTTGAATCCGGATACTCGGAGATTCATTGTGGTCCTCCTTATTTGACTGGCATCTGGCATTTAGCTCTATATTGCAATTGATCACTCGTTGGCGGAGGTCTTGTTTGCTCTGTACCGGTGTCTTGTATACTTCTCTTTCACCCCACAACTAAAAATCAAGTGGCGTAAGATCGAGTGATCTGGCAGGCCATTTCCACAGTCCCAAACGTCTTAGTGCAGGAGCTTGGGGATAAACGTGAAAATTTGCTAGAACATTTATGATGTTGTCTGCATCAGAACTATAAATGTCGTTCCAATTTCAGTTTTGACTCGTGATTAAACTTCTTTTTTATTATTAATTGTAAATCAGGGTGCATTTGATTGAAGTTGTTTCCTTCGATCTCAGTTCTGTTCGAGTCATTTTTGTTAAGAAACTCGCAGATGTATTATTATAAATATATATATTGCTAAATTTTCAAAATAACATATTTCAACACATTTCAACGCTACCTACAAATTTTTCCAAAATACTCTAATTTTTACAAGAACTTGCTTTTATTTCAGAAACCAATGTAGGTATAGCATTATCATTTCAAAGGGATTTTGACTATCTATAAGGTTATTTAATAATATACAGGGTGTTCCATTAAAAAAATGCACTTACCATTTTTTGTATCTAGCAGTAAAATCATGAATTCTAAGCGACTCGGTATAACGCAGAACGCATTTTTCTATATAAAACTAATACGGAGTTTAGTACGCTACTACCTTAAAATTTCAGCTTTCTACGAATCCATATACCCCAGTAATCAAAATTTAATTCAAGCTATGTTTTGAACAAAAAATATGGAAAACAATTAATAACTCGAAAACCGTTAGGGATAGGTATAGGCAAGTATTAGGCAAAAATAATGAGAAAGGAATTATGAAACCAAAAAGGTAATCGTTTATAGGGTGTCCCAATTTAAATGTCAAAGATGTTGGTAGTTTTTGCTATAAGCGGCAACGCTGCATCGCTAAGACTATTTTACATCAGTAGATAAGGAGCAATTACTTAAGTAGCTAAATTTTCAGAATGATCCTATATACCGTTTTCCGCTAACGTCTAAGGTACCATCGACCGTGAGCCACCCTCCATATATATAGGGATATTTTGCCTCTTATGCCAGGATTTTTCACAGTTTTCTTTCAAGATAAGGGTATTAACTCCGATATATTTATAAGGAAGGGGCCGATTTAATGAAACGAAATTCAATTTAAAAAACAGAAAAAAAAATTGTCTTTAACATTTTTCATCTCTTTTAAAATAAGGCTTGTAGACCTCATTCTAAATATATACTGAAACCATTATTAAACCAAATTATATATTGTGTATACACATTTCATATTTTTTGCATGCCATATGAATAAAGTTCCAGCACTATCAAAATAAAAATGAATGTTTGCAACTTTTTTTTTGTATTTCTGTTCTGTAGTAAGTGCAGTAATCTTTCTCGTTTTCAATAAGCACCTTATCATTCTCGTTATGTAGTATATTATTTTAATACTTTGATAGCTGTCTTTGTTTTTATATTATATATCAAATTCTTTAGTTTGTGTCATTTTAGGGCGCAATTCCGGCTACAATAGCTTTGGTAAATGGTGTAGTTAAAGTAGGCCTCTCTAGAAGTGAAATTGAATATCTTGGTGATACAAATGTCAGCAAACCAGTCAAAACCTCAAGAAGAGATTTTCCTTACATTTTAAGCAAAAAACTTAATGGTGGAACTACAGTGTCTGGCACAATTTTAGTTTGCAAAGAAGTTGGAATTTCTGTGTTTGCGACCGGAGGTGAATATAATATCAAAAGTCTTATAGCTAATTGAATACTATGGCGCACCTCCGTTTAGGTGTCATCAGTCGCCAGTATATTTGTCTTTAGATTAAACCAGCTCAATAAATTTGATAATATGGCTGCAACTTAAGCCAAAAATACATATACGACGTCGATATGTCAAACAAACAAAAATCCAAACTTTTCGATATAAATGTAACCAATAATTATAAATGATTGTTAATTTTATGTATTATTATAATATCACTGACGGCCGATTGCAGAAAGCTCAATTAAAGTTTGGAATATTTACCGGAATGTCAAATTTGACAGCGAGTTTCTAGATTTTTATAAGCAGCTTGTCAAATCCGAAAGCTCGGTTAAATATTCTAAACAGCAATTAAGTTTTGTGCAACCGACTGTATAGACATTAAACCCAATTTATGCAAGCACTACATCCGGATATACAGTGCGACTTTTTAATGCCTCCCCTTTATTGTTTAAGGGTTGTGTGCCGCGATGCCTGACACGCGGCTGAGACTATGCCACATATCTTAGGGTCGTTAGTAAGGAAAATTCCAAAATTGAACAATTAAGTCATAAAGAACATAAAGAAATAAAAATAATAATAATAATAATAATAACAATAATAATAACTACTATTATTATTATTATCAGTCCTTGTCTTCCAAAATATTACAAATAATATGTATTTAACCGAGTATTTAACTGAAAAATATGTGTAATTATTGTTTAAAATAAATATGTATTTCATAACATAGGTATATGCCTTATTTTCAGTAAATTGGTTTCTTGAGAAAATGGTTTTCTATCTGCAGAAAATTCGTAAGATGCCAGGATCATCTGGTGTGAATAGTGGGAAGATCGCCTGCTGAGAAGTACCTCAAGTAACTATGAGGATTTTCCCTTCTTTAGATGTGAAAAATAAAGCTCTTCTCACTGGAGTGGTTAGAGGCAGACTTTTTCCAAAAATACCTAATCCAAAATCTTGCAGGAAAATCTCTCTGAAACTAGAATTTTGATATTGGCTATTGGGTTTTTTGTCTTTATTTACTGAACATACGTTTTGACAATATACCTATCACCAAAGATCCATTTTAGCTTACGCCATAGATAACTCATTTAAATGGGATGCCTTGAATCGGCCCGGAGATATCAATGCTTGCCTAAACTGTAACGGATTCTGGCGGTTTAAAAAAAACTCTAAATCTTTTATAATTACACTTCTTCTATATCTTCGTTAATAAACCCTGTAGGTAGATGTCAAAATATAATTACTCACCCTGTACATTTTTGAAGCAAGTCAAAGAGTAATTGTCACTTTTTTAAATTAGGTAGTCAAAGAGAAGCTAAATAATTTCTTCTTTCTAAATACATCGTAAATTAGATAAGCGGGTTAATATAAGAGGTTAATATAGCCGCCATAGAAAAATATATACATCGGGTATAGCCGCAAATTATCTTTGTCAAAAGTCTGCGGTCGCTACTCTCTTCTGCCGGCTTCCTAAACACACTTGGCAACATTGCGCGTCCATTTAGAGGGCCTGAATGTGGCCGTGTCTTGTTCGATCTACTGCGTAGCTATATCGATTTATTCTATGAACCACGTTCTTGAAAATATATCAATTGAGGGTCACATGAAGAATAACATATTTGTAAGTTTTCAAAAATTCTTTTTCCCAATTTCTTCTTAGGTTTTGTCACATTTACGAATAGCATTTTGAAATGGTTTACTGTACCGGTCCTAAATTTTGAGCAAGTCCTTTCAAAAGATGTGCTACTATACCCCCTTTTGGACTTCATATTTTCTTCAAAGTGGCAGGCACTCGTCATTTTGAAATTTTTAGTCACAAAACATACCAAAAAATGATTATTTAGGATTCTAATTGAGTGTACCAAATTTATAATTTTTATCTTACTGGTTCAAAAAATAAAAGAGGATATATTACACAGCAATTCACAAATAAGATATTGATAGGCATGACCAAGTTGTGGGTTAGTTCATAGGGAGCCAAGTGAGAGGTATGCTCTACGTAAGATGTAAAATGTGGCTAGTAGTTATAATAGGGGAGCGCCTCCTCCTCCTCTTCCTCTCTCTCATGTCCCTCATTCTTAACTTCCTCCCCTTTTATTCTCATTCGCATCATATTTTTAATTTTTTCTCTTTGTTCTCCCACATTTGATTTTGCATTCTTAAGTCTTATAAATAGGTGCATCAAGATCATTTTAGTATGTTAAGGTACGAGTGACTGTTAAAAGAAAAAAATCTGTTGAATAAATCTATTAATAATAATATTAAAATAAAATGAGTGAATCAGTTGGAGAAAGAAATCGATCCATTCCGCTTCAGACAATTAGCCTCGAAGAAATTATACCAGGAGTTCAAGAAGAAAATATACCATTAGTTCGAGAAGAAAATGATGGGATTGTTTTAAAAAATTTGAATAAAACTGAGAGTGAAGAGAAAAAAGTGTTTTGTGCTATTTGTTTTGAAATAATCGAATATTATGATTCATGTAGACCAAATACATGTTCCCACATTTTTTGTTTAAAATGTATTTTAAGATGGAATGATGAAAATGGTTGTTCTATAATGGTAAACAATTGTCCTGTATGTCGCACTAGATATTACTATTTGGTACAAATCTTCAAAGATGTAATTAGACATCATTTTGTTGTAATTTTAAAAAGAGGATAATATTTTTTTATAATTTGTGTTTGTGAAAACTCTGGTAACAAATAATTTTGTAAAAAAAAGTAAATGTAAATATATATAATAATTGACACACATTTTTTCCTTTTCCTATATTGAAACGACAACAATGATCTAACAAGTTTTTTAATACATACTAATTTTCACATTACATAACAAAACAATTGTTATGGGTTTACACAAAAAGTGCCACGCCCTAAAATGGCACCACTTTTGCAAATGGAAGTTTAAATTTTCTTATGGGAATTTACATGTAAAAATGACGGTTTTGATTGTCGGACCGGCATAGCCTAATCTACTACTTTTTAATTATACTAGTAATATTAATATAATTTGCATCAAGTAAGAGAAAACTCAATTGAATACAGAAACAAGCGTTAACAAAATGTTATATGAGTGCTTCTAGTAGCAGTTGACATAATCGACACTTTTTTACATATGATTAGCTATTTCATTTAGAAATACAGTGTCAGATGTTAGAATAAAAAGAAGTATTTTGCATATAGCACTGAAAATATATAACCGCTTATAGTAACAGCTGACATTTTTTAAAATTAATATTGTTGACGTATTCTACTTATTATCTTTACAATTTATGTTTAAAATTAATATTTTTGACATTATCTACCCATTACGTTTATAACCTATATTTAAAATTAATATTGTTGAAATAATCTACACATCACCTTTACAAACCATGTTTATTATTAATATTTAACAACATAATCTTCTATCTCTTTTTTTTCATTTTTATTGCAGTAAAAGCAAGCATGTTCAGGAATTAGTAGAAAAAGATGTATCCTACAAATAGCACAATGTAAATCAGAAGCACTAACAACATAAGCTCTTTTGTAGTGGCAGCTCACATGATCGGACTCCCCTCTCCGTAAATATCTCATGTGAATTGCACTACAAGGAAGGCAAATAGCAAATGTTCCTAGTCTTCGACTAGGAGGGGGGAAGGGGGGAGGGGGTAAGGTTGTTGATCGGCTTGGGAAAGTGGTTTTTAGAGATTGTCGTTCAACTTTAAGTAGGACACATGTGATTAACTTTTGCATATAAAATCGCCTCAGCGAAGAGACGAATGCAATTGATTTCTGCATTCACACTGTGCAGAGCTCGCGAGTTTTCTGGTGTTTACATTGTGTCTATTTGGTAAATTTTTATTTTTATTTTTAACATTTTTATTTGGCAAGATTTAATTTTTATATATATATTGGTGACATTTTTATGTACATTTGTGGCATTTTTATTTGTTATTACGATTTTTTTCATAATGGACAATTTTTTGGCATCGAGTAGCAAAATAATTGACAATGACTTTGACTTATACACATGTACTCAAATGCAAAATTTTGCAAACCAACAAAACAATGAAACAGAAGTATTTACAACTAGTCAACAACAAACTATTCAGGACTTGAATGAAATTATTTACAATAGCCAAGTTCAGAATAATGCCAACAAACACAACACCGAAAAATATTTATTTACAGCTACTCAACAACAAACTCTTGACGATCTTAATGACATTATTGACAACAAAACGGACTTAATTACAACAAAAACTAAACAAACTCTTAAAGAACTGAATGACATTGACGAAACTCAAAATTCTAGCTATGAGGATATTGTTTGTTTTCAAAAATCTAATCCAAATTATTTAACATTAAAATCGTCAATTAATTCTCCGAGACCAATTTGCTCTCCCTTTTTGTTTAGTGAAAATTCTGATTCGGAAGAAGAACAAATTGATCAAAATTTAAGTTTGGCTATTTGTCCTACTAATTCACCATATGATATTGTAAATTCTGATTCGCAAGAAAAACAAATTGATCAAAATTTAAGTTCGGCTATATCTTCTATTAATTCACCATATGCTATTGTAAATTCTGATCCGCAAGAAAAACAAATTGATGCAAATTTGACTTCGGATATTTCTCCTAATAATTCACCAGTTGAACAAAATTCAATTTCGAAACCATCATTTATCATTAAAAAAAAATTTAAAATTAATAAAAAAAATAAAAAACAAATAGCAAACCTTAAGTGTCTGGGTTTCGCTATTCAAAATTTAACTAATTTGATCACAATTAAAAAGGGAGACGAAAGTACGGTGAATTATGTTAAACAGGCCTTTGACAAATTAGTTGACTCATTTGAAGAAATGGATTCATAAAGTCAATTAATTTCTATTGCTTTTTTCAAAATTTGACTATAACTAAATAAAAATGCACAATATTAATTTTATTATTATACAAAGAACTTCAAAAATGCAATTGCTTTTTTCAAAATTTGACTATAACTAAATAGAATTGCACAATATTAATTTTATTATTATTATTATGCAGAAAACTTCAGAAATGCATAAGTGTGTAACATGTAATAAAGTCTTTACTAGAAAGGATAATTTACTGCGACATATTAAAAAACATGTTAACGGAAATTCCACAAAACTCAACAGTTGGTTGAAAAAACCAAAGCTTGTTAAAGGTAAGAACATTTTATTTTTCATGTTATATTTTGTAAAATATTTTTTTCTTAATTTATATAGATTCTACAAATATTGTAAAATATTGTAAAGAATGCAAGAAAAATATAAACCAAAGTCTATGGGGTGGACATCTTCGATCTAGTGTGCACAAGAACAATTCCAAAATAGGCTTGGAGGAAGGTGTTGAAATTATCAAGTCAGCATTCAGAATTCAAATTCAAATGTGAAAGAATATTTTCAACATTTGGAATACAAAATTGCACATCTAATAGATCAAGAACTGCAGAAACATAAATGTATCAAGCTAAATATGGAACTGTTCGGTTTCTATTTTAACCCCAGCAGCGACAGCTATGATGTCAAATCTTTTAATGCGCCGTTCCAAGTCATTTGCCAGGGATATCAGAAAAAAGAACTCTTAGAGCAAATCTGCACCATTATTGACCAGAAAGCTGACGAATTTGCAGAAAGAGATTCAGGTAAAGAATTTATTTTCGATTTTACAACAGCAACAAAAAAAGTAATTTTTTAATTTTTACGTTGCAGGATGGGCTTTGATGAATTTACTTCATTTGGAAATTAATGTTAACAAGCACAATCCGCTGAGAGCCTCATCTTTTATCGAACTTCCTCAAGAGATCAAGAGACGTCAAGCTGTGATCAACATTAGGAATGATGACAACTTTTGCTTCGCCTGGGCAGTTGTGTCTGCTCTTCACCAACCACGCGGATTAGATTTTGAAACTTCATCCTACCCACACTACTCTTCTGTTTTGGATATGTCAGGTATAGAATTTCCAATGTTGCTAAAGAACATTAAGATTTTTGAAGAAAAAAATAACATTTCTATTAATGTATATGGATTAGAAATTATAAATCCTAAAAAGGGGTATGAAGTAATTGGTCCACTTTATTATTCATCGAATAAAAAAAATCAACATGTCAATTTATTGTTAATAAGTGATGATGATGAAAAAACTTTTCATTATTGCTATATTAAAGATTTATCAAAACTAGTTTCTGCACAAATTTCTAAACATCACGGAAAAAAATATATTTGCGATGGTTGTTTACAATATTTCCCTACAGAAGAAAATTTATTACAACACAATAGCTATGATTGTGATCATTTACGAATTAACCTACCTTCTAAAGAATTAATAAAAGATAAGTTTGGAAACTATTCATATGATAATATTTTGAAATTTGTAAATTATCATAAACAAATGAAAGTTCCTTTCGTGGTGTATGCAGATTTTGAATGCATTTTAAAGCCTTTAAATAATGACAATGTTGATAAAAATCCTAATACTTCATACACCTTAAAACAATATGAACATATTCCACATTCATTTGCCTATTACATTAAATGTTCCTTCGACGATAATTATTCTAAATTTGAAAAATATAGAGGTCAAAATTGTGATACATTATTTATAAATTCTTTAGAAAGAGATGTGTATAACATATACAATAAATATTTAAAGGCTCCTAAAAAAATGATCCCTTTGAACGAACTGGACAAAATTTATCATAACTATGAAAAAGTTTGTCATATTTGTAATAAACCTCTTTTAAATGACAGGGTTGCAGATCATTGTCATATAACCGGTCTTTATAGAGGTCCAGCTCATTCACTCTGCAACATAAATTACAGAATACCTAACTTTATTCCAGTTATATTGCATAATTTGCGTAATTATGATTCTCATCTATTTCTTAAAAAATTATGCTTAAACAAAGAACAACTAACAGTTATCGCACAAAACAAGGAAAAATATATTTCATTTGAAAAGCTTATTCATGTGGATAACTATTTTGATAAAAAGACACAAAAGGCTAAGAAAAAAAATATATCATTAAGGTTTATTGATTCTTTTCAATTTCTATCCCATTCTTTATCAAAACTCCCTGAAAGCTTAAAAGATGAACAATGTAAGGAAATAAAAAAAATTTTCAATGATGAAGAAAGATTTAAACTTATTCGGCAAAAAGGTGTATTTCCTTACAGTTATATTGATGATTATTTAAAATTAGAAGAAACAACTTTACCTCAGAAAGACCAATTTTATAATACTTTAACGGATGAGCACATCAGTGATGCAGAATACCAAAGAGCTGTAAAGGTTTGGCAATTGTTTAAATGTGAATCTCTTGGTCAATACTCCGACGTTTACTTACTCTCTGATACTTTACTTTTGGCAGATATTTTTGAAAATTTTAGAAGCACTTGTTTATCCACATATAAGCTCGATCCAGCTCATTTTTACACTTTTCCAGGTTTATCCTGGGAAGCGTGTTTGCGTTATACTGGAATAGAGTTAGAATTGTTAACTGATCCAGATATGATACACTTTTTCAAAAAAAGCGTTCGCGGTGGTGTGAGCTCTTGCATTTGTAGAAAATCTGAAGCTAATAACCCATTTCTTTTAAATTTTGATCCTTTAAAGCCAACTAAATACATAATTTATTATGATGCAACAAATTTGTATGGTTATGCAATGTCACAGCACATTCCAACTGGAGATTTTGTTTGGTTAACAGATAAAGAAATCAATGATTTAAATATTATGAATATTTCTAAAAAATCTAATAAGGGATATGTTTTAGAAGTTGATTTAGAATATCCTACAAGTCTACATTCCTATCATAACGATTTTCCGTTTTGTCCAGAAAACTTTAAACCGCCAAATTCTAAATGCATAAAATTAATACCCAATTTAAATGATAAATCAAAATATGTTATTCACTATCAATTATTAAAACAATGTTTGGAACATGGACTAAAGTTAACTAAAGTTCATAGAGTTTTACAGTTTTCTCAATCTGATTGGTTGAAAAAATATATAGACTTGAATTCAAGATTAAGAAATGATTCAAAGAATGAATTTGATCGTAATACTTACAAGTTGGCAAATAATAGTATTTATGGCAAGACTATGGAAAATGTTGATAGGAGAATTGACGTAAGACTTGTTACAGAGTGGGAAAAAAATAGAAGAAAAGATGGTGCTGAGAATTTAATTGCAAAACCATATTTCAAGGACTTAACAATATTTTCTGAAAACTTGGTAGCTATTCAAATGCAAAAGATTCAAGTTACTTACAATAAACCAATATATGTAGGCTTCTCAATATTAGATATATCTAAAACTGTCATGTATGATTTCTTTTATAATTTTTTAAAACCTCTTTATCAGGAAAATATTTCACTTTTATACACCGATACCGATTCGTTCATTTTAGAAGTCACAACTCCAAATATTTATTCTGACATGATAAAAAATATTCACAAATTTGACACATCTAATTATGAATTTAATAATATTCATGAAATGCCTATTACAAAGTCAGTTATAGGAAAATTCAAAGATGAATATGCTGGTGAACCCATTACTGCTTTCTTTGGTACTGGAGCAAAAGCATATTGTATTAAAACGGAAAACAGTTTAACAAAAAAAGCAAAAGGTGTTAAAAAAAGTGCAATTAAAAAGCAGTTGGATTTTATTCATTATAAAGATGTTGTTGAAAATCATTCTAAAACCTTTTGTTCAATGTATGTTTTTCAATCTAGACAACATACAATTTTTACAGAGTTAATTAATAAATTGGCTTTGAGTTCCGAAGATGATAAGCGGTATAAAATTCCCTATAGTTTTAATACATTAGCTTGGGGACACCAAGATATTGCTTTGTATCAATGGAATGCAGAACATGAAGATTTAGATATATTTATGTAGATATTATAAGGTATTTAAATTTGTTGTTTTTGAAACCAAAGTTAGTCTTCATAAGTCTTTCACAAAATGTGCTTAGAAACTTTTGACAAAGAAATTGATAACAGTTATTTTAAAACATATGAAAAACGACTTTCCACTTTTAAAAAATGGAAAGGAAAATTGAGACCAGAAGTGTTAGCTGGAGCTGGCTTTTACTATACTTCAATCAATGATATTTGTAAATGTTTTTATTGTGGTATTGAAATTTTTGATTGGTTAAGTTATGATGATCCTATTGTGGAGCATAAGAAATTTGCTAGGAATTGTGATTTAAATAACTGTTTATGGAAAAATAGGAATCGAATAATTGTAACCATTCAAAATAAGTCTTCAAGCTACACATTTTATATAGTATTATTAATATCCTTATTTATGAACTTTTACATATATTTAAATTAACTATTTTATTGTTATTTTTTTACAACTGCTTTTGCTTTCGTGGTGAAAGTATCTGCTTAATGTTAATAAATTTGGAATATAATTATTAATTTGTTTTAATGACTATCAGTAGATCTCAATTTATTCTTCTTTATTTTATTTTCCAAAATGTTTTTTATGTTCATCATCCCCCTGGCGTAACACATTGTGAAATATGTTTTTCTAATAAAACAGACGTCACTCTAAGTAAATATTGTAATTTTATGAAAACTGGATTAATTAACAGTAGTACAATTAGTTGGATGGAACGAATAAATGGAAATGAAAATGCAAGTAAATTTTTTAAAATTTTGTATCATTATCCAAATCGATCTATTTTTGATAGAAATTGGATAGAAAGGTTAGAGTTTAAAAATAATCAGTTACAAATTTTAACCCCCAACTGTACCAATTATTATGACGGATTCAAAAATTATTACTTTTCCATCATTAGTGTTACATTAAACTCTGCATTATTTTTATACCTAACCTAACCTAACCTAACCTAACCTAACCTAACCTAACATAAACTAACCTAACTTAACTTAACCTGAAGACGGTAGCCCGAAATTGGGGAACCGGGATATGAGTCTCGGAAATTCAGGGGTCCGGGGGGGGAGGGGATGGGGGAAAGGGAAGGGGGGAGGGGGTAAGGGGGAGGGGGAAGGGGGAGGGGGTAAGGTTGTTGATCGGCTTGGGAAAGTGGTTTTTAGAGATTGTCGTTCAACTTTAAGTAGGACACATGTGATTAACTTTTGCATATAAAATCGCCTCAGCGCAGAGACGAATGCAATTGATTTCTGCATTCACACTGTGCAGAGCTCGCGAGTTTTCTGGTGTTTACATTGTGTCTATTTGGTAAATTTTTATTTTTATTTTTAACATTTTTATTTGGCAAGATTTAATTTTTATATATATATTGGTGACATTTTTATGTACATTTGTGGCATTTTTATTTGTTATTACAATTTTTTTCATAGTGGACAATTTTTTGGCATCGAGTAGCAAAATAATTGACAATGACTTTGACTTATACACATGTACTCAAATGCAAAATTTTGCAAACCAACAAAACAATGAAACAGAAGTATTTACAACTAGTCAACAACAAACTATTCAGGACTTGAATGAAATTATTTACAATAGCCAAGTTCAGAATAATGCCAACAAACACAACAACGAAAAATATTTATTTACAGCTACTCAACAACAAACTCTTGACGATCTTAATGACATTATTGACAACAAAACGGACTTAATTACAACAAAAACTAAACAAACTCTTAAAGAACTGAATGACATTGACGAAACTCAAAATTCTAGCTATGAGGATATTGTTTGTTTTCAAAAATCTAATCCAAATTATTTAACATTAAAATCGCCAATTAATTCTCCGAGACCAATTTGCTCTCCCTTTTTGTTTAGTGAAAATTCTGATTCGGAAGAAGAACAAATTGATCAAAATTTAAGTTTGGCTATTTGTCCTACTAATTCACCATATGATATTGTAAATTCTGATTCGCAAGAAAAACAAATTGATCAAAATTTAAGTTCGGCTATATCTTCTATTAATTCACCATATGCTATTGTAAATTCTGATCCGCAAGAAAAACAAATTGATGCAAATTTGACTTCGGATATTTCTCCTAATAATTCACCAGTTGAACAAAATTCAATTTCGAAACCATCATTTATCATTAAAAAAAAATTTAAAATTAATAAAAAAAATAAAAAACAAATAGCAAACCTTAAGTGTCTGGGTTTCGCTATTCAAAATTTAACTAATTTGATCACAATTAAAAAGGGAGACGAAAGTACGGTGAATTATGTTAAACAGGCCTTTGACAAATTAGTTGACTCATTTGAAGAAATGGATTCATAAAGTCAATTAATTTCTATTGCTTTTTTCAAAATTTGACTATAACTAAATAAAAATGCACAATATTAATTTTATTATTATACAAAGAACTTCAAAAATGCAATTGCTTTTTTCAAAATTTGACTATAACTAAATAGAATTGCACAATATTAATTTTATTATTATTATTATGCAGAAAACTTCAGAAATGCATAAGTGTGTAACATGTAATAAAGTCTTTACTGGAAAGGATAATTTACTGCGACATATTAAAAAACATGTTAACGGAAATTCCACAAAACTCAACAGTTGGTTGAAAAAACCAAAGCTTGTTAAAGGTAAGAACATTTTATTTTTCATGTTATATTTTGTAAAATATTTTTTTCTTAATTTATATAGATTCTACAAATATTGTAAAATATTGTAAAGAATGCAAGAAAAATATAAACCAAAGTCTATGGGGTGAACATCTTCGATCTAGTGTGCACAAGAACAATTCCAAAATAGGCTTGGAGGAAGGTGTTGAAATTATCAAGTCAGCATTCAGGGAACGAATAATATCTTATAGGATTTCCTCACACCAAAACTTCATAAATGTGAAAGAATATTTTCAACATTTGGAATACAAAATTGCACATCTAATAGATCAAGAACTGCAGAAACATAAATGTATCAAGCTAAATATGGAACTGTTCGGTTTCTATTTTAACCCCAGCAGCGACAGCTATGATGTCAAATCTTTTAATGCGCCGTTCCAAGTCATTTGCCAGGGATATCAGAAAAAAGAACTGTTAGAGCAAATCTGCACCATTATTGACCAGAAAGCTGACGAATTTGCAGAAAGAGATTCAGGTAAAGAATTTATTTTCGATTTTACAACAGCAACAAAAAAAGTAATTTTTTAATTTTTACGTTGCAGGATGGGCTTTGATGAATTTACTTCATTTGGAAATTAATGTTAACAAGCACAATCCGCTGAGAGCCTCATCTTTTATCGAACTTCCTCAAGAGATCAAGACACGTCAAGCTGTGATCAACATTAGGAATGATGACAACTTTTGCTTCGCCTGGGCAGTTGTGTCTGCTCTTCACCAACCACGCGGATTAGATTTTGAAACTTCATCCTACCCACACTACTCTTCTGTTTTGGATATGTCAGGTATAGAATTTCCAATGTTGCTAAAGAACAGTAAGATTTTTGAAGAAAAAAATAACATTTCTATTAATGTATATGGATTAGAAATTATAAATCCTAAAAAGGGGTATGAAGTAATTGGTCCACTTTATTATTCATCGAATAAAAAAAATCAACATGTCAATTTATTGTTAATAAGTGATGATGATGAAAAAACTTTTCATTATTGCTATATTAAAGATTTATCAAAACTAGTTTCTGCACAAATTTCTAAACATCACGGAAAAAAATATATTTGCGATGGTTGTTTACAATATTTCCCTACAGAAGAAAATTTATTACAACACAATAGCTATGATTGTGATCATTTACGAATTAACCTACCTTCTAAAGAATTAATAAAAGATAAGTTTGGAAACTATTCATATGATAATATTTTGAAATTTGTAAATTATCATAAACAAATGAAAGTTCCTTTCGTGGTGTATGCAGATTTTGAATGCATTTTAAAGCCTTTAAATAATGACAATGTTGATAAAAATCCTAATACTTCATACACCTTAAAACAATATGAACATATTCCACATTCATTTGCCTATTACATTAAATGTTCCTTCGACGATAATTATTCTAAATTTGAAAAATATAGAGGTCAAAATTGTGATACATTATTTATAAATTCTTTAGAAAGAGATGTGTATAACATATACAATAAATATTTAAAGGCTCCTAAAAAAATGATCCCTTTGAACGAACTGGACAAAATTTATCATAACTATGAAAAAGTTTGTCATATTTGTAATAAACCTCTTTTAAATGACAGGGTTGCAGATCATTGTCATATAACCGGTCTTTATAGAGGTCCAGCTCATTCACTCTGCAACATAAATTACAGAATACCTAACTTTATTCCAGTTATATTGCATAATTTGCGTAATTATGATTCTCATCTATTTCTTAAAAAATTATGCTTAAACAAAGAACAACTAACAGTTATCGCACAAAACAAGGAAAAATATATTTCATTTGAAAAGCTTATTCATGTGGATAACTATTTTGATAAAAAGACACAAAAGGCTAAGGAAAAAAATATATCATTAAGGTTTATTGATTCTTTTCAATTTTTATCCCATTCTTTATCAAAACTCTCTGAAAGCTTAAAAGATGAACAATGTAAGGAAATAAAAAAAATTTTCAATGATGAAGAAAGATTTAAACTTATTCGGCAAAAAGGTGTATTTCCTTACAGTTATATTGATGATTATTTAAAATTAGAAGAAACAACTTTACCTCAGAAAGACCAATTTTATAATACTTTAACGGATGAGCACATCAGTGATGCAGAATACCAAAGAGCTGTAAAGGTTTGGCAATTGTTTAAATGTGAATCTCTTGGTCAATACTCCGACGTTTACTTACTCTCTGATACTTTACTTTTGGCAGATATTTTTGAAAATTTTAGAAGCACTTGTTTATCCACATATAAGCTCGATCCAGCTCATTTTTACACTTTTCCAGGTTTATCCTGGGAGGCGTGTTTGCGTTATACTGGAATAGAGTTAGAATTGTTAACTGATCCAGATATGATACACTTTTTCAAAAAAAGCGTTCGCGGTGGTGTGAGCTCTTGCATTTGTAGAAAATCTGAAGCTAATAACCCATTTCTTTTAAATTTTGATCCTTTAAAGCCAACTAAATACATAATTTATTATGATGCAACAAATTTGTATGGTTATGCAATGTCACAGCACATTCCTACGGGAGATTTTGTTTGGTTAACAGATAAAGAAATCAATGATTTAAATATTATGAATATTTCTAAAAAATCTAATAAGGGATATGTTTTAGAAGTTGATTTAGAATATCCTACAAGTCTACATTCCTATCATAACGATTTTCCGTTTTGTCCAGAAAACTTTAAACCGCCAAATTCTAAATGCATAAAATTAATACCCAATTTAAATGATAAATCAAAATATGTTATTCACTATCAATTATTAAAACAATGTTTGGAACATGGACTAAAGTTAACTAAAGTTCATAGAGTTTTACAGTTTTCTCAATCTGATTGGTTGAAAAAATATATAGACTTGAATTCAAGATTAAGAAATGATTCAAAGAATGAATTTGATCGTAATACTTACAAGTTGGCAAATAATAGTATTTATGGCAAGACTATGGAAAATGTTGATAGGAGAATTGACGTAAGATTTGTTACAGAGTGGGAAAAAAATAGAAGAAAAGATGGTGCTGAGAATTTAATTGCAAAACCATATTTCAAGGACTTAACAATATTTTCTGAAAACTTGGTAGCTATTCAAATGCAAAAGATTCAAGTTACTTACAATAAACCAATATATGTAGGCTTCTCAATATTAGATATATCTAAAACTGTCATGTATGATTTCTTTTATAATTTTTTAAAACCTCTTTATCAGGAAAATATTTCACTTTTATACACCGATACCGATTCGTTCATTTTAGAAGTCACAACTCCAAATATTTATTCTGACATGATAAAAAATATTCACAAATTTGACACATCTAATTATGAATTTAATAATATTCATGAAATGCCTATTACAAAGTCAGTTATAGGAAAATTCAAAGATGAATATGCTGGTGAACCCATTACTGCTTTCTTTGGTACTGGACCAAAAGCATATTGTATTAAAACGGAAAACAGTTTAACAAAAAAAGCAAAAGGTGTTAAAAAAAGTGCAATTAAAAAGCAGTTGGATTTTATTCATTATAAAGATGTTGTTGAAAATCATTCTAAAACCTTTTGTTCAATGTATGTTTTTCGATCTAGACAACATACAATTTTTACAGAGTTAATTAATAAATTGGCTTTGAGTTCCGAAGATGATAAGCGGTATAAAATTCCCTATAGTTTTAATACATTAGCTTGGGGACACCAAGATATTGCTTTGTATCAATGGAATGCAGAACATGAAGATTTAGATATATTTATGTAGATATTATAAGGTATTTAAATTTGTTGTTTTTGAAACCAAAGTTAGTCTTCATAAGTCTTTCACAAAATGTGCTTAGAAACTTTTGACAAAGAAATTGATAACAGTTATTTTAAAACATATGAAAAACGACTTTCCACTTTTAAAAAATGGAAAGGAAAATTGAGACCAGAAGTGTTAGCTGGAGCTGGCTTTTACTATACTTCAATCAATGATATTTGTAAATGTTTTTATTGTGGTATTGAAATTTTTGATTGGTTAAGTTATGATGATCCTATTGTGGAGCATAAGAAATTTGCTAGGAATTGTGATTTAAATAACTGTTTATGGAAAAATAGGAATCGAATAATTGTAACCATTCAAAATAAGTCTTCAAGCTACACATTTTATATAGTATTATTAATATCCTTATTTATGAATTTTTACATATATTAAAATTAAGTATTTTATTGTTATTTTTTTACAACTGCTTTTGCTTTCGTGGTGAAAGTATCTGCTTAATGTTAATAAATTTGGAATATAATTATTAATTTGTTTTAATGACTATCAGTAGATCTCAATTTATTCTTCTTTATTTTATTTTCCAAAATGTTTTTTATGTTCATTATCCCCCTGGCGTAACACAGTGTGAAATATGTTTTTCTAATAAAACAGACGTCACTCTAAGTAAATATTGTAAATTTATGAAAATTGGATTAATTAACAATAGTACAATTAGTTGGATGGAACGAATAAATGGAAATGAAAATACAAGTAAATTTTTTAAAATTTTGTATCATTATCCAAATAGATCTATTTTTGATACAAATTGGATAGAAAGTTTAGAGTTTAAAAATAATCAGTTACAAATTTTAACCCCCAACTGTACCAATTATTATGACGGATTCAAAAATTATTACTTTTCCATCATTAGTGTTACATTAAACTTTGCTTACCATTTTAATTATTTATCTTTATTACAAATTTCAAACTGGAAATCTATTTTTTCATTAATCCATTTTAATCGAAACTTTAAAGAAAGTGGGGATGAGAATATTTAAGTACAAGAATAACACAATATGTTTCAGTCTCGTTTAGTCATTATGAACAACGCCGTGGTTCATAAACCTTTGGAAACGCTTCTTAATTCAAAAATTTATTTTTTAAATAATTCTTTGTCAAAATTTGTTCTTGTTGGCATTAGTTTAAATGATTTTTCTCCAAAAATTGTAATTGGTGGAAAAACTGGATTTTCAATCGCACTAACCGAAGAAAATTGGAAAGACATTTGTGTTCATCAAGGAATTATTGTAAACAATTTCTACTTTCCTCAAGTTGATCAGACCAGTGTGAATATAAACAACATTCATCTGCAGGTTCAGAAAATAAATGATACCCCTGTTCTATAAATTACAAAACGCCCACACTTCATATACTTAGGACAAGAGTCTTTGGACAATTTGTGGCGATTAAAGGAAATTATTGATTATAGATTATCTATACTTAAAAGGCAAGAATTCAATACATATTTCAAAATATTTCAAAATAATATTTCATCTGATTGTGGCGACTTGTGTACGCATGTTTATAATATAATAAGTCCAACAGAAAATCCTAACAGTGAAAATGTTAGGAGCTTCGGATTCAATTGTTTTTACTTGAAAATGGCCGTTTTGCCACTCACTTATCAACTTATTTTAAAATATGAGCCACTTTGGCGTATTGGAAAAATAATGGAAAAGACCCGTTTCCCAGATATGCCATCAAAGTTCACATTTTCACACACACAGTTTTTCACCCTTTTTTTTGTTACATTTAGTAATTTTTATAAGAAAACCAGTGTATACACAGTTAAGATATCAAAATTGCACATATTTTCCAATTTATAACGTTATATTATTTAAAAATCACAACAATTAAATTGTTATCTGTCAGTCACGCATTTTAATGTGGAATTTTTCTGAATTTTTGTGTTTTATATGGGCAATTCATTGTCATTCTAAAATTATTCAAAATTAAAATTTCACAAATTTTATCCATGTAGTTTTTGGTCCTATTTATTTTGGATATTTTGTTATATAAGTTAGTAGATGATCTGGTACCAGTAGCGCAGATGTACTAGGTTTAACGACAGCGGGTTTATAGATAATAGTATTTCTTAAATACAAAGCCTTCACGCCTAATCCACTGCTAACTCTACTTTGATCAAATTTGTCAGAATGATAATAGTTGCCAACATAAAATACACAATCAATAATAAATTTTTGTTAATGTGATTTTTGAGTAATATAACGTTAAAAATTGAAAAATATTTATAATTTTGATATTTAAAGTGGGTATTAAATGATTCTTTTATAAAAATTACTGAGGGAAATAGAAAAGAAGGTGAAAAACTGTGTGTATTAGTTTGTGAACTTTTAGTGCGTAAATCTCGGAAACGGAACGTTGTCAAAAAAATTTGATTTCCGATTCTTGATGGAATTACTTGCTTTATATTCTGAACAAATGGAAAACAAATTGAAGCAAAATGGAACAAAACGAAAATATTACGAAGAAAACAATGAAAATGGATCAAAAAGAAAATATTACGAAGAAAACAATATCTTTTCTGGAAGAGAACAATAAGGTGCATGTGTTAGTGAAGTGGAGCTTTGCTTACAGACAAGCCCGTAGGAGTAACTTTCAGATGTGGTACTTAGATAGACTCCGTTTTGAAAAAAGAATAAATGATTGTAAACTTATTCTAGATTCGATATTATCTGAGGAACATAGAAATAAAATATATTTGACACGTTTTAATAAAAATTGTATTTGATGTTTTACTTAATAAAATTTTAGTTTAGTAAATGTGAATTTTATTTGAAATTAATTAGCACATTAAGACTTTGTAATTTGTATCAGCTAAAGCATAAAGTGAGGAACAGAAATAAAACAAATTTAACTAAAATTTAATTTCAATTTAATTAAACAATATTTTTTTTATCAATCCATGTATTATATTTTTTATCAAGTCCTAACCATTTCACATAAACTTTGTTTCCTTTCCTTCTCAAAATCTTCTCAATAAGATACACATCGGTATGCTTTACTTTTAGTAATTCTTGTTCATAAAAACCACCCAGAATGTCCTGATTATCTTCGTCTTGAATTAAATATGTCCAAGGGTTTGTCATCTTAACTTCTTTAATGTGGAATATCTCATTTGACCAATTTGGTGTGTAACCTTTTGAAAATGCCTCTCGATGCTTGCTTATTCGTACGTGATCACCCACTTTAAACTTTGGAGATTTTATATCTAACGTTTTAGCATGAGTAAATGCAGATTTCAAGATTCTATTTTCATTTGTTTTATTTACTTGTTTTGGCTTCATTCCTATTGAAGAATGTTTTGTACTGTTATAATCTTTTACAATATCCGCTAATATATTAAACCATTTGTAATTTCCTTGAATGCTAAATATTTTCCACATATTATTCTTTAAAGTCCTGTTCACTCTTTCTACTATACTCGCTTTCAAATTGGAAAACGTGCTATAATGGTTAATTCGAAATTGTTGCATCAAATTTTGAAAATTTACATTGAAAAACTCTCTCCCTCTGTCCGTTTGCAAGTTTTTTGGTGGAGTTTTTGCACTGATTAATATTTTTTTCATTGCCGCTGTTACGTCTTTTCCAGATTTAGATTTTAACGGTTCGGCCCAAACATACTTAGAAAATACATTTATGGTAATCAAGATATATTTAAATCCCTTATTAAATTTGGCATAGGGTAACATTTCAACCAAATCAGCTTGAAAAAGATCATTTAACCCTTTCACTACCACCCTTCTGCGTTTGTAGTTTTTTCTAGCAGGTTTATGTAATTCATTAACGACTTGTTGTTTAACGGTTGTCATGACAACAAACTTGTTTATTCAATTTTAAGGAAGTTCACTTTTTATGTTTTGTAATAATTCGAAATATAACTTTTATATGTTTTTTCCCATTCATTCAATTTATCAATTTGTATTGTATAACTTTTTTCATTTAAAATTTTACTAATTTTAGTAATCTCCTTTTCAAACGCATTAAAGGATTTTTTTATCTCTCCAGTTAAGAAAGTAGTTGATCTACTATCACTATTTTTTAATTCCTCCTCTGTTTTATTTAATTCTTGTTCTAATTTCTTAATTACACTGGACATTATATTTTCCAAGGAAATATATTGTTGATTTTCTTCCAAAGTGAGTTGGTCAATTGTTCTACTGTTAAGAATGCTATTTTGATTTCTTTTTTTTTCATCATCTAACCTTTTTATAAAAGTTCTTAATTGTTTAATTTTTTCCTTGTGTTTTTCAATTATTACTTCTCTTATATTTGTTTCCATTATTTTATTAATTTTGTTGATATCATCACTTAATTTTTTGTCTTCCTTTTTAACATGTTCATTTAAAAATTGCAAATCTTTACTTATTTGATTTAGCGTTAGCAACTGTTTATCAACGTTTTCAATTGAGGTATAACATCCTTTAATCTGGTTTTCATACTTTAAAAAAATTTCATCAAAAACCTTAAGCTTTTTAGCAAAGATTTCATTATTTGTTTCATTTTCACCTAATCTCCTTTTTAAATTATTAATGTCACTTATTCTCTCTTGATTTTGTTTTGAAATATGGCGTCCAAATTTATCAACTGTCATGTTGAGCTTTCATTAAACAATAAATATGATTATATTTGATAGCTGTTATTTATAGTATTACTTTATCTTCTCTTAATTCTTCAATAATAGAGATAATCTCGTTACTATGAGCATTATTTCCCGCATCACTTGATGAAATTAATAAACGTAGCCTATCAACAATTTCGTTAACATTATTCCAGTATACATAGTCTGTATTTGATCTGTTTGTTTTCAAAATTAATCCCTTTCCTGTAGATTTGGCTCTAGTTGTTCTAAACGGAGGTTTTGGTTTGTTAAATGCTGTAACTAATCTTGGCAAGGTTTTTGTCTTTGTAATCCCCTTTCTTTGTAAATATGGTCCTATTATTGTAACATATTTGTGTGATGTATTTCCTTGAACTTGTTCATTTGAATCAAAATTCCTACGATATACATTTGTTTTAGCTAGAATGTTCATGTAATTATCTAAATCTTCCTTCTTATAACCTTTCGGTTCTTTTTTGAAAAGCAATTCGTATAAACCTGGCGTGCCTGTGTACGTTATTCCTCCCACTTTAATGTCTTTTCCAATAATTTCTACCGGTATCTGTGTTAAACCAAAAGAAAACTTATCCGTTTCGAGGTCATGAACTATTCCATAATAATGGTCAAATTTATGTTGTGTATCTTTCACACCCTCATCAATATATGATCTGGGTAATTCATGAAAATCTGCTAAGTAATCTTTATATGATGGTGTACCAACATAGGTTTGAATTGTTTTTCTAGTTTGTTCCAATATGTCTGACAAGTTTAAATTTGTTGTTGTGTCACTAGAAGGATCTGAAGTTTCTGCTATAACAGTTGATGACAATGGTTGTACTACAGGAGAGGAAGAAGTGATACTACTGTCATTTAAAAATGTTGGTAGTTCTGTAGGGAGTGACGGAGTTTTTCCTGTTTTCTGAATATTTTTCGTCGGAGTTGATGTTTTATAAAGCTTTGTAGGTGTTTTGAAATCTTCATACTTTGAAACTCTTTCTTCTTTTAAATCGAATGGTTCGGATTTACCAATACTTGAAATTAGCTGTTTAAGTGGTTGTGTTATTGGTCTATAAGTTTGTTCTAATTCGGACTGAGCAGTAGAAGTAGCTAATTTCAAGCTTTGATATTTCTGCTTCACGGCTTGTCTCGATCTTATTAATTCTCGAGCTAAACGTTTATCCATGCTGTACAAGTTTTAAATGAAATAAAACTGCAAATTTTTTACTTTTATAAATATATAAAGGAATCGAATTTACTCCTATATCTGCCGTGATTTACTTCACAATCTTTGTCAATTACAAGAAAACCATATGGATCCATCCAACAGTTAGCACAAATATTTTTAAACTGATCAAATGTCATATCCAATATACAGTGGTCATTATATATATGTTTTAAACTCAAACAGTCCTGTTTAAATAAAATTAATAAGTTTGCATTTTCTCGAATTAGACGTTTAAGGATTGAGGAATATCCTTGAAAAATAAAAAAACAATCGGTGTTTCTATGCCTTCCATGCGTGAAATAGTCCCTAATAATAGATTGATTATGACAAGGAATATCATCAAAAATGATAACGGAATTTGGCTTTATCTCATGAGGTGAAATAATGTTCTCATCGCTATCATATTCAAAGTATCCAATTTCTTTCATAGGTTTTAACAACTTTCTTAAATATTCATATTTTGGTTGATCTAATGACTTTGAATAAACATAGACATTTTCAAACCTAATTCCATTTGGATGCTCGAGCAGTGTAAGCATAACGTTGGTTTTACCGCTACCACTGCAACCAACTATAAGCCCTCTTTTTGAACCACCGCAAAATAAGTCACCATGCTTTCTCAACTGTTTACTTAAAATTTTTTCGTCATGATTATTTACTGGTAATGAGAATTTTTGTTTTTCAATCCTCATTCTTAATCACACTAGTAAATATTTTTAGCTGTAAAAGTATTTATACCAGAAAAATGTCAATGTGCTTTTAGTATAAAAAGAACTTCAATGACTGTGGGTCGCCATAAGTTGAAAAAAACTATTAAAACACGTAATAGAAAAGGCTCTGGTTTAGTAAATAAATTAATTAGCAAACTACCTTTCGAAGTTCATATACCAGGATATAATTATTGTGGTCCCGGCACCAACTTGGAAAAAAGATTAACTAGAGGTGACGTTGGTATAAATCCATTGGATTCCGCTTGCAAAGAACATGATATATCTTACTCTCAGACTGAAGATTTATCAAAAAGACACATATCTGACCAAATATTAGAAAAAAAAGCCTGGGATAGGGTAAAAGCTAAAGATTCTTCTATTGGTGAAAAAATTGCAGCTTTAAGTGTTGCAGGAATAATGAAGGGTAAAAGAAAGTTCGGTTTGGGATTAAAAAATACAAAAGGGGGTAAACTTAAATTGAGAAAAAAACGTATCATTCGAACACCCAAAAAAATTGGAGGATTTCTACCTCTTTTGTTTCCCATTCTTGGCGCCCTGGGTGCACTAGGTGGAGGCGCGGCAGGAATTGCTAAGGCAGTAAATGATGCTAAAGCAGCTAAACAGCAACTAGAAGAAATACATAGACATAATATTGCAATGGAAAATGCTTCTAAAGAAGGGAAAGGATTATATATTAGACCATATAAAGGAAAGGGACTATTTATTAGACCTTATAAAGGAGGATCCGTCAAAATGAAAGCAATCAGACAAAAAAAAAACTCAAAATAAGTTTTCCAAAAAGAGCACTTACGAACAATGATATTATTAAATATGTAAAGCTGTTAAAAATAACTGGCTTTAGAGGTGTTTTTATGCTCGATGAACTTCCAAAAAAAATTAATCTGAAAGAATGTGGTATTGTAAATTTGGATAAAAAACAAAATAAAGGATCTCATTGGACTGCTTATATTAAAAATAACAAAAATGTAATATATTTTGATAGTTATGGAAATTTAAAACCACCTTTTGAACTTCTCAAATATTTTAATTCGAATGGCAAAGTGGATGTATTTTATACTTATGAAAATAAACAAAAATTTAATTCACATAACTGTGGTCAACTATCCCTAAAATTTTTGCAAAAAAATATATAAACTCATTATTTATTGTAATATCTCATTCATAAATAAACTGCAATGTCTACCACAATTGCCATATCAGGAAACAGTTCTGTTTTGTCTGCTGATTTTAATCCGCCCATATATTTAGAGGATGAAAAACAATATTACCTGGGTTTAGCTGATTTTGAAACGTTTATGACTATCCCCAATATAAAAGAAGGATATAATAAATTTTATATAGATAAAAAAGTAATTGTTATTCCCGACGGACCTTATGACATTACAGATATAGAAACATACATAAGAGAAAGTATAGAAGATTTATTTCCGAATGAAAAAATTTTTTTTCTTTTAAAAGCAAATGTTAATATTCTAAAAACTTTTTTAATGTGTAGTAGAATAATTGATTTTACCAAGGAAGATTCGATAGGAAAAATGTTGGGTTTTAATAGCAGGATACTAGAAGCTATGAAAGAGGAAGAATCAGATAATGTTGCAAAAATAACTAAGGTGAATGCTATTTGTATTGACTGTAATATTTGTGTCGGTTCTTACAATAATGGTAAACCTGTTCATATTATTCACCAGTTTTATCCAACTGTAGCTCCAGGATATAAAATAGTTGAATCTCCTTTGCCCATTTTGTATTTTCCAGTTAGCGTCAAAGCAATTAACAATATAACAGTTAAAATAGTTGATCAAGACGGAGAACTTATCAGTTTTAGAGGAGAAACTATAACAGTAAGGTTACATTTACAAACAAGTGAAATATAAAATGGTTGTTAGATATAATAGAGCCCTTGGGATGAGACTTGCCCCTACCACTATCAACAAAGTAAAAACTTATAAAAAGAAAAAGCCTAAACAACAGTTCAGTATCAAATCCAACACCAACAAGTTAAGACGAGATAATCGTAAATTTCTCACATCCTTGGGTTTCACTGTTTTAAAATAATGAACATATTAAACGTAAACGAAAAGCTTTATGTAGACAATTCCATCGTCAGTTCTGAGCTTCACACATATCAACCATATATTTCTTCAAAATTCGATTACAATGATGAAATAAGGATCCCAATTCAAGAACTCGATGCTTATACTCTACCATCAGATAGTTTACTTTATATCGAAGGAAAATTAACTAATACAGAAGGTAAATATAAGAAAGAATTGCTATTTATTAACAATGGTATAGCCTTTTTGTTCAGAGAAATCCGCTATGAACTAAACGGAATTACTATAGATTCAATAAGAAATGTTGGATTAGCATCAACCTTAAAAAGCTACCTTTCTCACAATACCAACGAAAGTTTAAAACTGGAAAATGCAGGTTGGTTTCCACATCGGAAAGAAGGTGATACAATTTTAGTTGATAATGATGGAAAATTCTCCGTATCCATACCACTAAAAATGCTTTTAGGATTTTTTGAAGATTACAGAAAAATTATTATGAATATGAAACAGGAATTGGTTCTTATTAGATCAACTGATGATTTAGATGGTGTTATTTTCAAAGAAGATCCGGCACACCTTGTTACTGCTCCTGACACTCCATTGGTTACTTTCGATAAAATTTATTGGAAAGTTCCTCACATTCTAGTTGATATGCCACAACAACTTGCTCTATCAAAAATATTAGAATCAAATAAAGATATATTGATAGGATTCAGGAGTTGGGAACTTGTTGAATATTCTTCTCTAACCGAAACAACCCGTCACACATGGCCGGTAAAAACAACTAGTAAACTAGAAGCTCCTCGTCATGTTGTGATTGGCTTTCAAGAAAACAGAAAAGGGAAAATTGTTAAAGATATGAGTAAATTTGACAATATTACCTTGTCAAATATTAGAGTATATTTAAATTCTGAAAGATATCCTTATCACGATTTGTACTTAAATTTCGAAGAAAACAAATTTTCTGCTTTATACGAAATGTTTGCCAACTTTAGACAGTCTTACTATGGTGTTCCAAATGAACCCATTTTTAATCCTGAACAATTCAAAAACATTAGTCCTATTACACATATTGATTGCTCCCATCAAAAAGAAACAATTCAAACGGGATCCGTAGTAATGAGAATTGAATTTGAGACACACAATGCAATTAAAAAAAATACTTCTGCTTATTGTCTTATTTTACATGACAAATTATTTAGCTACAACCCTCTTACTAAAATTGTGAAACAATTATAAACTTTATCCCCACTATTTTCATATTTCGATTTAATTTAAAGAAATTTTCAAAAGCTTTTAGTTTTAATCATGACATCAAAACTACAACTACAAATTGAAAAATTTATTTTTAAAATTAATCAACTGAAAGAAGAAATTGCAAATTATTCAAGTAAAAAAAGTCTCATTAAAAAATTTGCTGCTTTGAAAATATGAGATTGGTTATAGATATTCAAGGATTCAAAGATGAAAAAAATAAATTTATACCGAAAGAGCTTGCAGCTTTTGATGGTTATGAAATGACTCATTACATTTTTAAAAAGCCTTTTCCAATGGAGTTTCTTTCACCTGATTGTCACAAGCAGGCGGTATGGTTAACGAAAAATTATCATTGTATACATTGGAATAATGGCTTTACTCCATTACATCATTTCCCAAAAATAACTGAAACACTTACGAAAAAAGCAGATTTTGTTTTTGTAAAAGGAAGCGAAAAAAAGGATTTTATACAGAAATATTCTAAAAAGCATGTGATTGAAATAGATGAACAACCAGCGCTAAAGCTAATGGAACCAAAATGCTTCTGTCATTCAAAATCACCTTGTATGTGTGCTTTGACAAATGTGTTATTTTTATATGACAATTGTTTTATGAATGAATAAAAATATAAAAAAAAAACTTAATTACCTTTTTATTTTGCATTAACCAACCATGATTGAATACAATTAATATGATACCTTAAATCTAATTTTCTAAATTCATTTAAAAGTTCATACTCATTTTTATATTTTAAATAATCATTACAAAATTTAGCGGCTAATTTACATTGTTTCATTCGATCTATATTATTAACATATGCTGACAAATCTTGTGCTTCTGCGTCTTCTTCGCCTACAATTGATAAATATTGGAAGTATGCAGCAGATATAATAAACTCTTCATACATTTCAGTAACCATTTGCTCCATTGTAAATATTATTAAATTTATTCTTCCTTTTCAATTTCTTGAAGAATAGTATCCTCGTCAATAAATTGCTTCAAGTCTTTTAAATAGTAACCAAAGCCAATATCTTTTAGATCTTGAATAAGTTGAAAAAAATTTAATGTTTCAGTGTATTTGTTGCAACAGAGGGCAGCCTTTACGAATTCCTCAGATTGATTACAATAAAAGTCTATCCACTCCGGACCACTTGCCATACAATATGAGAAATAGGTTTTTGAAAGATTACTAAATTTCTCCTCTAATAATTTAACTGCAATCAGCAACTCAGCCATTTCATTTATTTAACATAATATTTTAAATATGTAGGGGGACGTCTCTTGCGAATAGGATTAACTTTCTTTGATAATACCTGTTTTTTATCTTCGTATAATTGAAACCTCTTTTGGGTTGCAATAATAGCAGGTATAAATTGGCAATCTTCTTCTATAAATTCTATTAGGTGGCTTAATTCTCCTACAAAGTATGATTTCCCAAATGTATTGAAAAACGTAGTAAGGCTTATAATTCCTTCTAAATAATCATCACAACAGTCAATTGCTTCCAAATAATCTCGTTTCAGTGGATAAAACAGCTTGGTGTATTCATCTTTCGAAATCACTTCAAAGAAATTGAGATATTTAACTTTTAACTGTCTGATAGTTGTAGTTAATTTTTCGCGATTACACATAATTCACTTATTACTTGACACATTTTTTCTTTTTGTTTTATACAAAATTGGTGGAAAAATTCAAAAATAACTTTTTACGCAACTCGAGCACAGCTTAGTAAATGTGTCTCGGCATACTAAAATGATCATGATGCACCTATTTATAAGACTTAAGAATGCAAAATCAAATGTGGGAGAACAAAGAGAAAAAATTAAAAATATGATGCGAATGAGAATAAAAGGGGAGGAAGTTAAGAATGAGGGACATGAGAGAGAGGAAGAGGAGGAGGAGGAGGCGCTCCCCTATTATAACTACTGTGGCTTATTACAAGTATCTGCCTAATCCAGTAGAGGGAATTATCAATTATCAATTATACTGGTATAAGACTTTACCTACTTACAGATCGCACACTCGAGCGTTTACAGTTCAGTATACTTTTAATTGACGAAGCGAGGAAGGTCACGTATTTGTTTATTATCTAGTTCCGAATACCCACACAAAATATTAAACTCCCACCCATTATGTCGCCCATGGGCATTGTTCCGAAAAAACTTATAAGCAAAAAAAAAGTAGCATCGCTTTCATGTCATTTGCCAACTCAACCAACAATTATTTAAAAGTTTGTTCTAAATGTGGATCCTTCAGCTTTGAGAAAACTATTTTTTTAACAATCTGTTGAAAGATTTTGTTCGTGTTTCTACAGAGAGTAGTAAAAATGTACTAATATGGAAATATACATACTATAATATTTGTTAATATATATCATCTAGTTTTTCGTTACATGCAAACTGTTCGAAATTGTCCGAATTTTCCATGTCCAAAAATTGTCCGTACCGTCTGAAAAAGTCCGAAAATTGGACAAAAGTTCTTCGATTGGCAACATTGACACAACAGTGATTATGCTCGTGCGGGCTAGCTATTATATCGCCCGCCGCCGCGCCGTGACCCACCGCCACCCTCTCTGTCCGCATAGAAACATAAACATTATCGTATCAAATCAGAAAACACAGTGAATCCCAAAATGTTGTGTGATTCTTTTATTGAGCTATTAAATCTCGATGGGCTATTTACAAATATACAGGGAGAAAGAAAATAGTTTTTTCCATTATATTACGCAACATTATTAAGATAGCCACTTAATATTATTTTATATATTAAATGCTGAGGGACTAAATAAGAAAATTCGCTAAATATGTATTTGGTTAAAATTTTTTGGTTGGCAACAACAAAAATACACAAAATGGCAAGCGCCTTAATAAAGTCGGAAGGCGGTTCGAATAAGTGGAACAATCACACGCTTTAAAATTGGAACAAGTATTCTATACTTATTTATTTATTGCCTACAAAAGTACAAATGTACTAAAAAAGTACGCAAAAAAATGGTCTCAAATCTAATAAAAAAATTTTTAAATTAAAATTCACTGCTTAATACCCAGGAGCCAGGGGCAAAAGCTCTGAATCGGTATAAGGAATGTACAGAAACTTGTGCATAAAAAAAAACATAATTTACTTTTGAAGAAGATTAAGAAATGTACACGAAAAAATCCAAAGGCAAAAGACTTAAGTTACAATACAAAAATGGATATTCATAATGCAATTTATGATTTATACACATCAAAGAATAATATAATCCTTGAGAAATTTTTTAATATTATAGACTCAAAAATATCGCCATCACTTAAAAGTCCTCATCTTCTGAGTCGTCCTCAAATGGCGCAATGATCATTGGTGCTATTTCGACATCTAGATCTCGTTCTCGATTCCACCAATCCCATATTAATTTCCCCGTATGTTCCACAGATTTCTTCCAGTACTCCGGCGTAATATAATTTAATGAATTTTGCCAAACAATTCGCACTTCATCTGATGTAAGACCATCGTCACGTGTTTTTCGTAATATGATTTTGCCCCAGCCCATATTATTTCTATTGCGTTAAACTGGCAATGGTATGGCGGCAGTCGTAAAACCTCATGTCCATTTTCCCGTAATATTCCATCAACGGCATATATTGTTGATTTTTTAATAGATTTTGCCATTAAAAGAAGTTCTAGTTTCAGCATATTGGGTAAAGGATTTTGTTTTTGTTTTATTAGCCAGTCATAAATATCACTTTTTTTCCAGGATGTAGTAGTTTGTTTATTTAAGATTCTTGAATGATAAGATGCATTGTCCAGAATGATTAACGATGGAGTATCTAAATTTGGAATCAGTTGTTCTCTTAACCACTTTTCAAACAGTTCACAGTTCATATTATCATGGTAGTCCATACTTTTGGATGTTGAAGAAAACAGTAAACTTGCATCTGGGAGAAATTCTGTTGAAGAATCTGCATGCAAAATGATGAACCGTTTTCCCGTCCCACATCCCTTTTTTCTCTTGACACTTTTTACAGACTCGTCCTGCCAAGATTTCGAACCACTTCCATTAGAAAATATCCAAGTCTCGTCTAAAAATACCACTTTTCTAAATTTTGAATTAACATTTTCCGTGTATTTCTTTAAAAACTGGATACGCTGACTTGCTATATGTGGCAACTCGCATAAAAATCTCCGATTACAGTCCTTTTTATATCGAAAACCCAACATTTTTATTAATTTTGACAACGATTTTAGTCCAATTTATCTTATTGTCTTATTATAATCTTCGGTAGTAAATTATGCTTTTTTTCATGTACAATTTTCTGCACAGTCGTTATACCGATTGCCAGAGCTTTTGCTACTGTCTCCTGGATATTGGCCGGTGAATTTTCATTTTCGTAATGTTTTATTAAATTTAATACCATTTTTTTCGCTTGTGGATGCAAAAAACCCGAAAATTGTTTTCTATTACTCATTTTGTCACTGACTTGTCAATCTGACCTTGAAGTGACATCGCTCAAAGATTTTTGCAACTGATGGTATTTATATGTTTATCCTGTTTTTTTCATATAAAAATATCATAGGTCTATCTAATTCATCTTCCGGATTTTATGCGGAGGATATGATTACACGTAATAAAAGAAAAACAAACTTAAAAAGTTTGTCGTTGATATATCGTATGACCCGCACGATAACACTGCTTTTGACTATAACATAAGATAGGAACAAGTATTGGGACTTACCATATGAAATTTAAGATTTAATAGATAGAAAACTCTATCTATCCACAAGTGACTTGTTTGATTTTTTAATCGCGTACAAACTTTACGGCTTACCAAAGCGTGCGAGCGCTTTCTGAAATCTGTCGCCCCTAAGTCGCGGCATATGCGGTCTATTGACAAATCCAGGACTGCTTGGTAGCACACCAGGATTACAACAATACAACAATCTGCATCTGTCATCAATATTTTCACTTTATATGGCAATATACACTTTTATTTTTAATGTTTTTAGTATTAATGTTACGTACAGTCAACTTTTATAATAAGGTGTTTTAAGTTAATAGCTCGCTGTTTTGTCTTTCATTTTTAAAAAGCCTTATTTTTATTATGTATTTTGTTACTATAAACAATGATAATACAATTCATCTAGACCATCGTTAAGTACAGACTCAACTAGCAAAAAGTATAGTAATATATAGCGCAATTCATAAAATGTGTAAATTAGGTTTTTGATTTTAATTGTTACATGTTGTACGAGAGCCTTCCAGTTCAAATTTCCGTCAATAAAAACTCCTAAATACTTTAAACAATTTGTTACCTACGGTGATGAAGCTTCGTATTCTGAATATCTGTCAATTGTTACTAAGAGAAAATGTCATAAATTTAGAACAATATTCAAGGGCAATGAACTAACATCTAACCGTCTTCTTAACTTTGTGACTGCCATCTCAGATTTCTGTATGACTGACTACCACGAGTTGTTATTTCCAATAAAAGCAAAGTCATTTGCAGAACCTGTACAATTTTTTCTATATCACTATAATTTCTATTCAGTTTTCAGTATGTTCAATCATCCCCGGAGCAGTTTCCAAGACGGGCTCATCATTTTAAAAATAATTCTTAATATGTAGGTTTGGGTGAGAATTTATTTTTTGAAGATTTCATATAGTTTGAAAATATTCAAAAATATTTCACTGTATTTTTAAAAGTGGCGTAATATATTAATTTATTAATGAATTTTCATTATTTGTAAAATTAGGAAAAGCTTTTAGGTAAAAATATATTTTAGTAACAGAGGTGTTACTTCTGCATTTTTGATTAAAGTGAAATTGGAAGTTATTGTTTTATTGTAGATACGCTTTTTTGTATAAACACTGGTCTAACCAGGACTAACCAAAAACGCAGTCCGATATTCAAAACGCGATTACTTACAAAACTATAGGTTACTATAGGTTTTGATAGAAAAAACAAAAAAAAATTAAAAAAAAAGCATTACTTCAAGGAGTTAAGTTAAACAGGGAGCTACGTAGCTCTCACCAAAAATTAAAGGCACTTTGTTTATAATACGATATTTTAAATGACGTTTTTGTTTGGCATTTCAAAGGACTGTGCTGTAGAAAAATATGTTTCCGTGTTGTTAAGGGAGTTCTTGTGATTTTGTGTTTTCTGAACCATGGCTCAAGGGGTAGACATGAACTGTACTCAACACGTGAGTATGCTATGATGCATTACTATTATGGTGTTTTACAAGGTAATGGTGGAGAAGATGCAAGACTGTATCGAGCTGACGCCGAACAATAGGCGGGACCACCACAGCTACGGTTTCTTGATCACCGCGTTTTTATACGAGCTTTTAAACTTTTAGGTGAAAGGAGTGATTCTTAGCACAAGACATCGAGAGGCTGGACCAAGGCACGTTATAGAACAGACGAAATATTAGAAGTTGAAGGAGATCCAAGGGCAAGTCTCAGGCAGCTAAGCAAGCGCACCGGCATCTCAAGGTCACATGTTCACAGAATTCTAAATGTCAACAATATGCACCTTTATTACATTCAACGGGTGCAATCATTATTACTGACTGATTACCCAATAAGGGTACAATTTTGTCAAGAGATATTACGAAGAAATCGAGGAGATCCAACCTTTTTCAATAATATTTTATGGTGGAGTCTATATTTACTAGATGTGGAGTATTTAATACCCACAATACATTATTACGCCGCTAGACATCCATGCTCGTCGCGGGGAATCTCATTTCCAACGGCGATTTAGTTTAAATTTATGGAGTGGAATTTTAAACGTTGAGTTTATTGGTTCCTTTGAGCTGCCATCTCGTCTGAATGCAGAGAGATATTTCTTGGAGAATGAGCTGCCAATTTTACTAGAGGACATTCCTTTGAACTCCCGCCAACGTATGTGGCTTCAGCATGATGGTGCCCCGTGTCTTTTTGCAAGGCACATAAGGCAATATTTGGTTGAAGCCTTTCCAAATAAATGGATCGGTCGCGATCGAACATTAAGGTGGCCACCGCGATCTCCTGATTTAAATCACATAGACTATTTTATTTGAGGATATTTTAAAGAACTTGTCTATGCAACAAAAGTCATATCTGAACGAGAACTGCGACAAAGAATAGCAATAGCAATTCATCAAATAAGGGAAAACAGGACACCTTTTAATCGGATTCGACGCATTTTTTCGCCACGCTGTACATTATGGATTGGAGCCGAAGACAGCCGTTTTGAAAATTTATTTTAAAAATTATTGTTATTGATTATTTTGGATATATTCATTGCACAGTTTGCTCATTTATTTTAGATTTTTTTGTTTTTTTTTATGAACGATGGTTATTTAATAAACGTTCCAATACCTTTAGACATCTGTTTTTTACTATGAAATTAACTTTTAACATTAGGTGCACCTTAGCATTGTCTAATTTCATTCCAATGTACTCATTTGAAACTTATTCTATTGTTATCAAAAACCTATTTATTTGCAAAAGTTGCAATAATAATAGTGGTCACATTAGTAATTAATCCAAAAATGGCCACTTATCCAATAGCTCCATTATTAAAGCATATGTGCACCAAATGTATGGAATAGTTTTAGTACATTCGCGATGTTTGTAAGTAAAAACAGACAATTTCAAAACTTTATAAGATATCGAAGAACTTTTGAACCGTGGACTTTTGGATGACAACATATTACGTCAAAAATAATGTTCCCTAACCCTCGGTTTCTTTTGAAATACTGTTCTTGGGACACCCTGTATTTAACAGTAATATTTGCAATTAATTATATGCTCTTTTGTAGGTATTGGTGGCGTTCACAGAGGAGCTAGTGAAAGTTTTGATATTTCAGCAGATTTAACAGAACTCGGCAGATCAAATGTTGCAGTTATTTCAAGCGGTGTTAAATCTATCTTAGATATCCCAAAAACTTTAGAATATTTGGTAAGACTTATTCTTTATTGTTTAGAACCTTTCTTCTTTTTTAATTTAGCTTTTAAGGATAGTAAGTAGCGAAGTTGCAGAGAAAAACATGGGTACCTGTGCT
Organism: Kuschelorhynchus macadamiae; assembly: GCA_030620095.1. Lineage (NCBI taxonomy): Eukaryota > Metazoa > Arthropoda > Insecta > Coleoptera > Curculionidae > Kuschelorhynchus > Kuschelorhynchus macadamiae. The sequence continues at coordinate 3,345,829 of JAUTXW010001588.1, read as the reverse complement.
GTCATTTTAATTGTTTGTTATCTAAATATTGCTATTATCTATAATTGACGTATAATTTTTAACATATTTTTGACCTTAGAAATACACTACTAACTACGACTATTTTTGAATGTGTTCAGATTATTTCTTTTTTGGCTTTTTCGCAAGTGAATAATTTTATTTTTAAGTTAATTTAAAGCTAAATATTTTTATTCAGTTGCGAAAAATCCAAAAAAGATTTTTGTTTGTAACTACGACTAGTTAGGGTGTTTGCAAAACAAAAATGATAATTCGTGATCAATTTTTTCGTTCAATTATAAATCTCGTGAAATATGAACAAATGTTTCTTCCTTAATTTGACTAATTTTCGTCCTGCGAAAGATATAATAAAATGATTGCCCATAACGTACTGTAACAAATGTCGTTTACTTCATTTGTGTACTGAGAAAACCTCCCTTGAATGATAATAGTCTGTTATAATAGCAAATGTTCATTATGTATTCCAAAACTAAAAGGGGAAATTGACATATGTTGGTTTCCCTAAATAAACCTAAGGCATCTAGGATCGCAATAATTAGATTATTGGGCCGGAAGGAATTTGGAACAGCTGCGAATCTATAATTCCGGCTGATTATGCTCCGGATGTCGGGGAAATTGGTTTAATTATATTAAATGGAAGTTTTATTAAGGAACAACTCATTATACGAGGTGATTCTGAAAAAAAATGCCGAACAACATTTAAAAGCAAACAGCATTGGACGAGTAGATGATTATATGCAACTTTTTAGGCTTTCGCGCTTTGCATATACAAGTTTTGAAAGAGTATTTCACCTTTTTTGTCTATAGACCGCAAAGTTTCAAGCGCAAGTAGAGCAGGGCGTGCTAGTTGAACATAGGGACAATTTGGGACAGGTTAGTTACCAAATAACCAAAATATATTTTCCAACGTACTCCGACCTACAGAGAGGCTCTGTAATTCAGATCTCACCCTGTCCTTCTTAGATGCTAAAGATTATTCGAGGCCAAAGTATGCGTGTTTCAATAATTTTGTTACATAGAAGTAAAATTTATATTCGAATTCATTTTTGGCGTTGATAAGAAAACGAAATCTAGTTTTTAAGTTGCAAAGTTGATCTTAAAGGAAAACATGGTTGGGATAGGTTGGGACATGTGGCCCCGGCTACGTAAGTTTTATGATAATATAGAAAATAACTTATTACTGTTTTAAATAAGGCAAGAGCAGTACGATCTGCTGAATTTGTGGCAACAATAATGACATTAGCTAGGAATATTGAAAAATTAAAGTTACAAGAACGTCCTTCATGGGTTAGGCTTTAGTTATTTTTGAAGGAGTTTAAATTTAATCTTTTTGCTTAGCTTACCCTACTAGCTGTTCCAACATACCCCGCCAGTGGGGTACATTGATCCGAATCGAAAATATTTATTTAAGAAATATTTCTATTAAAAAGTGAAGGACTTTTTAGGATTTCTAGAAGGCTAGATGTTTGACGAAACTTGCCTAACAGTATTTAACATATTAGTAGGAAGAAGTACATTTTCTCGAGGTTTCAAATGTAATTGGCACTACTAGCCCCGTCCTATCCTACGAGGTTCCGGGTTTATCATAAGTGAAGATAGGAAAAGGAAGTTCAAAGAATCTCAATTTATAGACTAAGGAAAAGACCACTGATTGAATACTCTTCTAAATAAAGGAGCGAACACAATTGGAAGTTCTTGTCGTGGACAGTGCCAGATAGGTCATTGCCGTCTCGTTCAGTACCTTAGGATCTCCTGTAAATTCGCAGCATTAGTTTCATCGTTCAACTAGTTGAGTGTAGGGACAAGTTGGGCCAGGTTAATTACCAAATAACCAGAATATGTTTTCCAAAGTGCTTAGTCCCACAGAGAGGCTTTGCAGTCTAGATCTCACCCCTCTCACCACTTAATAGTTTTGTTACATAGAAGTAAATTTTATATTCGAATTAATTTTTCGTGCTAACAAGAAACGAAAACTACTACAACACTAAGACAACTAAGCAATGATTTTAATATAACATATTTATTCCAAATTAAGTTACTCTGTCTAGTTTTTAAGTTACAAAGTAGATTGTAAAGAAAAACATGGTCGGGGTAAGTTGGAACGTGTGGCCCCGACTTACTTCTTTCTGATAATAAATAATATACAAAATAACTTCAAATACTGTCTTAAATAAGGCAATAGCAGTAGAAGTTGCTTCTACCGAATTTGCGGGAGGAAATTGCTAGGAATTTAGAAACATTAAAGTCACAAGAACGTCCTTCAACGGGTTAGGCCTTAATTATTTTTAGACTATTTCAATTTTAATCTCTGCTCAATTTGCCCCACTAGCTACCCCAACATACACCGTTAGTGGGGGATGTTGGTACATTGACACACCTAAAAAATATTTATTTGAGACATATGTTTATTAAAAAGCTTCGGGATACATTATCTAACAATATTTAATATATTAGTAGGAAGAACTAAACTATCTCGAGGTTTCAAATGTAATAGGCACTACTAGTCCTGCCCTATTCTACTAGGTTCTGAGTTTGTCCCAAGTGAAGGTAGAGAAAGTGAAAGGAACTTCAAAGAATGGCAATTTAGGGAATAAAGGAAAGACCATTGGTGTTATTATCTGAACATACTTCGAATAAACGAGCGAACACAATTGGAAGTTCTTGCCGTGGACAGTGCCAGTTAGGTCGTTGCCGTTTTGTTGCAGCGGTACCTTAGGACCTTCCTTTAAAATTCGCAGCTGTTAGGCTGGGTAGAACTCCTTAACTTAATTTTGGGTGTTGTTTCTTGAGTTAGAGGGGGGGGGGGAGTGTCTAGGTTTAAAATATTTAGACTAGCCGTCTTCTTAAATAATTTGTCAGTACCATTTTGCCTGTGGACTATGAGTCTCTTTGAAGTGAAGCCAACAACTAGAATAAACCTAAAAAGCATTTTTCGGTATCTCTTGTTCTCTCACTCCCATCCTGGACCAACTACTTCTGCTTTTGATTCCAACCGATCGGCGCTTTTTATGAAGACTTATCCCAGTCAAGAGGTATTAAGTCCCTAGGCAGGGTGACTAATCCGAAAGTGTTTGCCCCATTTATCGCAGGTCCCTATTCTATGGAGTTTCTTTCCCTGTTCTGCAATTAGGATAGAGGGTAGTAGACTATCCTTTTTTTCCTAATTAGTGTAAATGTGTGTTAAATTTGGAGTGGCCAGTTAGTTTTTACTTTTTTTTTATTTAGTTTAAAGTACTTTACATAACAATAGTTGGTGCAAATTATTCTAGTATAATACATTACGAACAATTAATGACGCAGTTGCAACAATAACAAGGACGTGCTAATAACTACAAAGAATAAATATTTAGAGGAAATCTGTTATACGTTTTGAGCAATCTATCGATAAAAGCCTCTATAAGTGAGGCAAGAAGCCAGTGGCGGCTCGCCAGGGGACTACATTTTCCATAGTATTTACTTAAAAATAAAAATATTTTTAAATTTTATAATCTACATTTTTATTATAAAAATGTAGTATATTTTATATAAATTCACATCATTTACTTGATAATACCATTATTTTCTATCAAAACTAGTGCTCAAAAAATAATAATGACTCAAAAATGTAGCGCGCTGAACACCTTTTCATAAGAGTGACCCGTTGAGAAATCACAATCAGCAGTAACAAATTTTGCATCAGACTCCCTTTGACCGCCTGCTTTCGCACTTAGAATTGTTCACGGCAGTTGCTATGGCATAATTGCAAAGCAATGTCTAATATACGTAAACCAAATAGAGATGGGAGCGGCATAAAACTGCTGCTGCAGCCTGCAGGCGCTTATTCGTTTATTATAGAATTAATGTCAATTAGTGCGTTCGGATCATTGGAGGTGGAAGCAGTTTTGCATCGATCGAATCGAATCGAAATTAGCTTAAAGATATAGCTACATAACTGTTTTTTAGGAACAAAAAAATATAATTAAAATCTTATAAATTCATATTATTTCCCCTAAGTATTAAAAACCGCTCCAAACCTATGGATAATTAACCTCATAAAAAAGTTAAAAAAAACACCCGTTCTTAAATCCACGACCCGCCACTGCAAGCAGCACGTTTAGAGAAAGATTGCAATTGCGTGGTGCTTGTGAAACTCTAAATGATACGGCTTCAATTAGAACATTGCAGTTAACTAGATTTCTTATCAGCTCAAACAGAAAAATCTTCTTGTCTTTCTGTTTGAGCTTTTGACGTTGTTCGAAGCATTTTAGTTCACATAGCAATCTTCTAGTGTGATAGGCACATAGTATTGAAAATGATTCTGGTTTAGAAGGTACTTTACGAATTTCTTCTGAATTCTTCGAGACAGTCTACACTACATTATTCCGTCGTACTTCTGAAATTGGAAAGATACAACATTGTTGGCGCCCATAACATGCTTTATGTTCTTTTTAGTATAGCCCACCATTCTAACTGACAAGTTAAATGAGAAGTCACTGTGAAATATCACTTCTAGGTCGTTTGTGGAGGATGCAATCTAAAGGCTTTCGTTTCCAGTAGCGTAAATAGTATTATTTGAGTTTCGACAGGTATAAAAGCTTACATTTTTGATTGTTCAAACTTAACAGATTGCCTTAACACCATGAGACTAAATGGTCGAGGTCAATTTTAAGTCTATAATTTTTAAGTCGGAAGTGCAAGACTTCAGCGTAGAATAGGCAGTGGAAATTCTGAAAATAATGGATTACATCGTTCATAAATAGAACGAAAATAATTGGCCCAATATGTGAGCCTTGAGGCATGCCACAAGGTACTTCAAACTCATGATAATTATTTTGATCATATTCTTCAAGGTCTTGACAACAATCAGGCTGCTTGGGAAGTGTGACGGATTTGGAAGAATGGGCTCGGACTCTGCAGCCTTTTGTCCTTTTCAAGTTACTCTTTATTTTATCCCAGACCTATTTCCTATTTATTTAAGGCTTCGGAGGTTTGTTTTTTGTTTAGTCCTAGATAGTGTTTCACCAGAGGGTAGTGTCATCTTACTAATTTCAGCATCCTTGCACTCTTGAATAAGTTTAGAACTAATCGTGGATTTTCGGATTTTTTTAACGACTGTTTGTTTGATTATTGAAGCAGATGTAGGTTTTTTTTTCTGTGACATATTTCCTGATGGCCATGGTAGCGTATCTAGCTGGCGAAAATAGTCATCTAGATCCCTGTCTCCTCTGTACATTTCAGCCGGTAAACCCTTCAGGGATAGTAATGTTTGCCTACTGTATGATTAGATTCTGATAATTTTGCCTGTTGTGTATCTGTGGACTATAAATCTGTAACCACACGAACAAAGTTTGCAAAATGTGATGAAATAATGCATATAAGACAAGATGCCTCATCGAAGAATGGAGAATATCTGTTGCTAGTGAGATAAATCCCTGAATCACATGACCCCATTTTTGATAACTATAGTTGGCGCATTACCTTTCTGGAATGACGTCACGCTGGTTTCAAATAACGTATTTCTTATATTATTTATATTTCAGCGATGATTCCTAACCTAAACGTATGCAGTGATGTAGATAGGAGGGGTGCGTTCAGCACTGGCTAAAGCGAATTTAAAATTGGCATTTTCTGTACAGAAAGCGCTGCAACTTGTCGAAAATGGCTGGCAAAAAATGAACACTCTCATTGCCATAAAAAAACCCTCATTTTGCACACTTAATACAAAAATAACTATTATAACTTCAAAAACTAAAATTATTTTGCAAATAAGACTTTACTAATATAAATTCTTTTATCTTAGTCTTATTCTTTGTTTGCAATGTAATAAATTGACGCCAGTTACCCATTTTCATCAAAATTATTTTAATTCTCAATTACAGACAATACTGAAAAAATATTAAGAAAAGGGGAATAACGAACGATGAATCCTTTACCTCCAGAAAAACAAAAATCACAGATTACTTAAAGAACAAAATAAGAGATATGATCTATTGCGTGTATGCTAAAAATGAATATGTTACAATGCAGACTTTGCTTTAAAAACTAAAAGAGAGAAATTAATGTATAACTAACTAACTTTAAAAATAAAAACTACTCCCCTTCACTGTCTTCAGAATCAGAACTAAATTCTTCATCGTCACTGCTGTCTTCGTCGGTACTAATTACAAGTGGCGCAATGTCTGAAGCATCACATATCTGTATTGTCTTCCAAGCTTCTTGGATTACCCTTTCTGTGTGGCTGACATAATTTTTCCAATGCTCTGAAGATACTTCATTTATCGCTTTTTCCCACATGGCCAAAACTTCCGATGGTGTCCCCTTCAGACTAGCAATGTATTGCTCGTATTTCCTCTTACACTCAGACCATACCATTTCAATAGCATTAAATTGACAATGGTATGGAGGAAGTCTTAGTATTTTGTGGCCCAAAGGTTTCACATATTTGTCAAGGTAGAATGTTTTTTCAATGTTACAATTTTTTTCTACAATGCTCCATATTTCATCCTTCATGGCCCTCTCTGGGAAGTCAATGTTCTTTTCTTTTAACCATCCAATCAATCTCTGCTTTGTCCATGATTTTCTTGGAATATCCTCTAAAAGGCCGGAATGATAGCTTGCGTTGTCCATCACTATCAAACTTTTTGGAGGAAGATTTGGTACCAGCTGATTTTTAAACCAATTTTCAAAATTTTGCTTGTTCATATTGTCATGATAATCTCCGCTTTTTAGTCCACTTTTAAATATTAAACTGGCCCCCTTAATAAATCCTTCCTTTGATCCAGCGTGAACTACAATATATCGATGACCTTCACTAGCTTTTTTAGAACTTGTAGACATAGTGTTATCCTGCCAGCTGTTTCTAAACGAACCTTTACTAAAAATCCAAGTCTCATCAATAAATACGGTGGTATAAGCATCTTGTCCTAGATTTTGATTTTTGACATATTCCCTCAAGAAATTGATTCTCTTGTGGACGATGTGGGGCAAATCCATCAGGTATTTTCTATTATTTGATTTCTTCCACTTAAAACCAATACTTTTTACGTATTTTCTTAGCGAGGTGATGGAAAAATTAAAATATTCATTTATCTCTTTTAGTTTTTTAAGCAAAGTCTGCATTGTAACATATTCATTTTTCGCATACATGCAGTAGATCGTATCTCTTATTTTGTTCTTTAAGTAATCTGTAATTTTTGTTTTTACCTCTTTTTGCTTTTGAGACATTCTGTAGGTAAAGGATTCATCGCTCGTTATTCCTCTTTTCTTAATATTTATGATTGTTGTATGGCTAAGTTTTGTTGCATTTGAAGCTCGTTCAATTATATTATCAGTTTGCGGAAGGATTCCATTTTTAGCTTGCTCTTTTTCCAATTGAAAAAAAGCCAAGATATTCAAAACTATTAGCTGTGATTGCTGATTATATCTTCGCGGCATCTTGCAAAATATATTCTGAAAGACACATAACCAAAACCAAAACATAACCAAAACCGGCATTGACTGTTGTAAAGAAACGACAATGAGTTTTTTCAAAATGTTTTTGTCACTGTCAGTTAACATAAATCAAACAAAAATAACCAAAAATGACGTCATTCCAGAAAGGTAATGCGCCAACTATAGCTTTGTTAACATTTTACATTCTTTTTTGACTAATTTCAAATAATTTAAAGTAATTAAGCAAGTGACATATTTTACTTTCAGGAAACTCAAGGGGTATTTGTTGCTACCTTCGGCCCAACAGCTGAATTTCCTGCCTTTTATTCACGATCTAGTGGCCACAGTGCTCCATATTCTGTTAAAACTTCCTTGGAGGCAGCACAAGCTATTAAAAGTCACAAGGATATGGGTCTGCAATCAGGTAGTGTATTTAAATATAAATTTACCAAAAATATTAATGCAGTAGGTACTAGACCTTTGCCACAACAAAAAATTGAAAAATCTCCATGTTTCTAACTTTGGTATAAAAATTAATTTTTATTATAGGTCTATTGACCATGTCTAATAGAAACACGGTTGCCGTTTTAGTACATTTCTACTATATTTAGTATATATTTGATGTTAAAGTTTAAAGTATATTTTAACTTATATAGTGAAAACATTTTTCATTAAATTAATTGAGAGGCACATGGCCTTTTTATGTGATATTTTTAGATTATATGAAGAAGAGGACCTTTTTTAAAAAAAAATTGTATTAGCTATAGTGGTATAGATAATCTACAATTGGCCAATCCTATATATGAAAATTAGATTTTTTTTAGTTAACCAACAAATAAAGGCACGTTGAATACGATTGTTCAGTTCATTCATATATATTTTTTCAAGTGATGATTTTCGCACAGTTTAGTTCATTTTTACACTAAATAGAAATACCGTATTTTTTCTCCAAAACTTCGGAATACTCCCTAAGATTACTAGGAATCATATTTTACTGATTATAAACCTTAAACTCTAGAGATATTTGACTTTCGATCCTATACGTACAATTAAGGATCGTATACGTACAATTCAGGATCGAAAACGACTGTATTAAAAAATATGTTAACTTGATTCCAATGTATGTACCCAATTTTCTTAGTTGAATGATATAATAATAATTACGTTTATTATTTACCATATGCATACATATATAAATATAAAGCTGAAAATCATAAAAATATGGTAAATAAAAGCACGCATTTCAGACTTCTGTAGACCAGATTCTAACCAGACCAACAAAACAATACATTTTGTTAGCTAAATAATAAATAAATAACAAAAATATACTAAGATTAGATTATTAGAAAATGAAGAGAAGCAAGATGAGAAAAAAAGGAGGGGACAGAAATACAAAGAAAAAAGAATGAAGTTGAGAGTATTTCAAAAACTATTAATTAGTAACCGAGTAATGTTTTTTTTAAAACTTTGTAATGATATCGAACATTCTGATAAATCTGGAGGCAACGAATTTATATTTAAAGCAATGTTATAGGGGAAGCATCTCTTAAATATTTTAGTTTTATGACGTAGAATTGTTAAGGTATTCCTGCGTAAATTGAAATGATGTACGTCCGTGCGAAAAGTGATTTTATTATAGAGATATGAAGGCGATTTAAATGTAAGTAGTTTATAATAAAAGCACAAGGCATGCAGCTTACGTCTGTTATACATATTTAACCATGACATTTTTTTTAAGTTTGTGAGATACCCTGTTTCTCCTTTTTTTACCAAATATAAATCGAATACAGCTGTTTACGTAAATCATAACTATCCAAACACGGACCATGTATATGATCGCAGTGATTAAAATGTGACAATATTAATGAATCGCAGAGCTCCTTTTTAGTAGATTGGTCAAGATAATGTCTTGCGGGTCTAGAGATTTAAGAGAGCAATGTGTCTTTTAAGAATATAAGAAATATTGCTGTTAAACCAGTCGTTAGCAGTTCCTAAAGCGCGAGAAATATTTTCTTCGAGTTCGCAGAAGAGTAGCATCATCAGCATAAAGCACGCTCCGGCTTGGTAAAATATTGACACTGAAATCATTAATGTAAATAATAAAAAATAGTTGTCCGAGGATAGAACCTTGAGGTATCCCATTTGCGATAGATTGCTTCCGCGAAAGCGAGTCCTTGACACAAACGGCCAGAGTTCGGTTTAGTAAGTAAGATCTAATTAGTTCAAGAGGAGAGCCAGCTATACTCAAAAATTCCAACTTGTTTAAAAGTATAGAATGAGAGACACAGTCGAAGGCCTTGCTGAGGTCGCACAGTACAGCAGACCCCTATCAAGGCCCTCGACCAAATCACTCTTAACCTTAAGAATCGCATGAATTGTAGACTGACCATTCACAAAACCAAACTGGCTATCGACTAATATTTTAAATTTGCTTAAATAGTATACAAGTCTCTTTTTTAATATGGCTTTAATAAACTTTCCAAATATGGGTACGATTGAGGACGGTTTATAATTAGTGCTATTATATTCAGTTCAAATATGTTTCCATGTGTCTCTTGATTTATTGTTAGAATTTATTAAAACATTTTTGTAAGCGGTTAACTTTATAATTTTTGGTAGTCCGAGGAAGATTTGGTGGTATCGGCTAAAATTTTTAAGTCGGAGAGCGTACGTCTATGATGACGTAAACCATCATTAAACCACCCAGAGGTAGACATTTTTTTATTGAGACTAATAGCCTTAAAAGGATGCCTCTGACTTAGCTTGGTAAATTCATTGATAAGATAATTCGTTAAAACCGAGGTTAAAACATTTACATTACGATCATCCGAATTAAATATATCCCAGTTAGATTTCTGCAAAGATAAATTCAAGTCGTCAAGGTTTCTCTTGGAAATTTTCATCTGCTTTGGATTTGTCTTAAGAATTTCGTTCAGATAAATGACCTGACCCAAGTGGTCTGATAAACACAATCCACGATTTTAGTTACATAATTTTCAAAATTGACATTTATTAGGATATTATCTTTACAACTCTCTGAGCCCGGAGCAATTCTTGTAATATCGGACAAGGTAACATGCAAAGCGTATGAGCTAATTAATTGTATCAATTCAATACTTCACTGTACATTTAAATGAAATAGTAGTAGAGTTCTCTAGGTATTCCTTGCAAAACGGGCGAGAAGATGTTATTCATTCGGCCAATCCTGTCTTTCTTCTGGAAAATTCTGCTTGATAAATCCGAAATGACGAACCGCTATTCGTTCAGGTCATATATTCTCATCATACACCCGCTTGACGTCCTTTATAGGGAATCATATTTTGAAAGACATTATATTTTCTTTTTTGTTCCAAAATTCACATTTGAAATTGATATCAACACTTTTTAAGTGCCTGTAAATCAGCCACATTAGTGGGTGGAACCTATAAACGTGGAGGAACCCTGATTTAGGTACAATTTTAATTGCATGGCTAGTACTCTGTCTAGTACCAATTATTGGTTTACTTTTGGGTTGATGATTCCCAAAAATAGGTTTCGGTTGATATTTATTTCCGCTTCCATCTGAGTCAACTGCCGAAACAAAGAGGTAATTGCACCTTTTATAGCCTTATCTACTTGTGAATTTGTAAACGCACTGCTATCACTTGTTTGTTTATCCCTGAAGTTGGAATCAACAGATTTTGTGGTCTTCACGTAGCTGTTAGACACTGACGATAGAGAAGGTTTCTTATTTACCGACTGGGGCGGATTAAGGTTTTCGTTACCGAGTGCATCAGACTTTGTGCTGGAATTATTTATAATTAATAATATGATTATGATTATGAGGGAGGAAAATACTTGCTCCAAATGAGTATTCTTACTACAATTCTGTGAATATCTGACCTTGGTTTTTGTTCAATCCAACTTTCAAGTCACCCTTTAAAAACCGAAATGGAATTGTTTCATTTATTTTGGTTATTTCTTTAGGAATAACGTTAAATACTTTTGAAGCTGGATAAAAATGACATCGTTGACTTATCGTTTTACTAGTATTTGGGACTAACATTGTATTATCTTTATGTCATGTTGAGTAATTGTTGTTTACATAACTAACCATGTGTTTTTGTTTACATTGATTTAGGGATAATTGCTTAAAAAAAATAACTGTCAATGTCGAACATACCACTCTCTTTATCTAAATCATCACTGGGAAATTAATAATCTTTTCTAAAAATAATTTTCATAATCCATTTCTGGGTTACTTATAAACGTTTTAAATAGGAGTTTCATACACCGCACCATGCAACAGTACTATAGACAAGATGTGAATTCACTAGAGAACATTACAATACTTTAAGCTGATTTATGTTAAATATTTGTTTGAGGAATTTGAAAAGTTGATTAAACATGTCCCCCCACAGCGTTGATATGCCCGTCCTATCTTAAATCACTGTCGATTGTAATTCCAGTTCCCATATAAAAAAATGCTTTTATATGCAAAAAGATAAAAGGAATTTAACGTGTTTAAATTGCTAATTTCTATTGAAATAAAAAATAACTTTGTTTTTGGGGGGCTGCCTCATCTAGCTATCCTGTATAGTAAAAAAATGCTGTTACCCAGACAGAGATAAAAGAAGTTTAATTGTTTGACAATTTTATAAGGAACTTTTAAAGTAAAAATGACATAAGTGGTTTAGGGAGCACAAACACATTGATTATTTATCTGCTCCGTTTAGCTATCTTCTGGTGTTACATAAAAATGAACTGGTAAGATTTTGCTACGAAACTAATATTTTAAATTGTGTTATTTGTAACACAAAGATCATACATAAACCAAATTATTATTTCCAGAATCAGATATCTCAACTTTTAGGTACGTAATTGTAATATTTCTTCGTAATAGTTACTGGTTTTTAGATTCTAAAAATCTGAAATATCACTTTTAATTAAGATAACGCCTAAATGCAATTATTGGCTTAAGCTGTTCTCCTTCACGACCCGAAGACTATCAGTCGGGGCAGGGCGTGCCCCTTAATGGCCTATTTGTATACCTACATATTTTAGAAGCTTTTAAGAGCTTTAAGTGAATGCCAGGGGGCTTTTTAATTTGCTTAATATATACACTATTTTTAGAGTGCTTTCAGTGCAAAAATTTTGGGGGGACTCTAGAGCGTTTGTAGACAGTTGGAGTTTAAAATGCCTAGTTAGTAATCATTTAATTTTAATAAGATTTACACTCTAGGTTACAGAATGTCGCATTTTTAAAATAAGTGTTAACTTTTTAAATTGTTGAAACTGTAGTTAAAATCATAAATAAATCGACAATATCACTACCACCCTGTAGGGATAAAATAAAAAATAAAAGATTCGTAGAGTGTCCACCATAATGTTTACTATATAATAATATGGGAACATTTTTAATATTAATATTTTGATTTCTTTACCCGATCATTTGTGCATTTCTAATGACTAAAATATTAATTTTGGCACATGACCGCCAAGATGGTGCACACTTTAAAAAATACTTAAAACTGCATTGCAAAATATAAGACGGGCTAAGAACTAGCGTAAACGAATAGCTCAAACGGACGAAGCAAGACGGAAACTTTTTCATTTTATAACCCAAGCTTAATAAAATAGGACTTTAAAAAATGCCTACAAAACACATTGACATTGCATTTTACGCATAGGAAATATTATACGAAATTAGCCTTACATTTTCGGAGGAATCGAACAAAAAATAATGTACAGGGTGTTCCATTTTAAAATAGAAAACGAGTTATTGACCGTTATATTGTCGTATAATCGTTATTTGGGTGAACTTAGGTATTTTAAGATTGACGCCATTTTTTTTGAAAAAAATATTTATATTTCGAAATCTGTTCTTTTTAGGTATGGGGTGTGCTACGTAAAAAATGTTTAGAATTTTACGCAGAATCAAAAAATGCAATAAAAAATGGGGTTTCCATGTGAAATAAATTACTTCCGGTAGAACCGGGTCGTATGTTATTCCCCTCCTCGATATCAATTTACAGATTTTAATTCCGAGTACCTTTCCGCATACGGCTAACGCCCATCGTCGCGATACGCCCTTTATATATTCATCTGGAAGCTCAATTATTAATTTTAAAAGTGCTGGCATTTTTTAAATTGGAAAAGCAGCAGCTTAGGTAAAAATAAAATGCGATGCATCTTAACTGTCACTATAGTATTGATGATGAAATTTTTCCAAGACATACGTCTTTTCTAAACTGAATTACCTCACAGACAGTTCCTATTGCGTTTATTTTACGATCGGATTGAGCCTGTAGGAGGCTCTATCTATCTGTGAGTAGTGTCAGTTCAGTCGATCTATTGTGTCGTATTGTGAAGTAACAGGTCAAGTATTAAGAGTGTATCCGTAGCGTAACTTGGAACAAAATGAACGTCACTTTCCTGTCTTAGTTTTCAATAATTATCTATTTTATTACACATAATTTCCGGTTTGACAGGAATTATCAAAATTTGTCATATCCTGTCAAATTAAAAATAAATGTCGTAAATAGATAACTAAAACCTAAGTTAGGATAGTACAATTCATTTTGTTTCGAGTTGTTGAAGTTGTTTGGACGTAACAGGGCTTCAAAACGGTCGAAAATAGCAATTTTCAAATATTTTATCGAAAATAGTTGAATTTAGGTATAGGAAGTATAATAAAAACATAATTTAGAAAGTTATTAGTTAGTTAGGAAAATCTATAAATTAAATAAAATATAGTGAAGTCTATTTAAAAAGCAGGTGTTGCCATCGGGTTTTAATAGACTCGGGTACACCGCAATATTAAAATATTTTAGAAAAAAAGTCTATGCTTATTTATGGCTAGGACCAAATTCTCAAATAAGCTATGTATTGGTTGCCCAGATAGTTCTAATAGGCTGTGCAACCTGAATAGTTTATTTTATGTTACATACAGTGGTTTACCCTATACTGAAGTAGGAAAATGTAATGACTACATTCGTTAATTTTTTTATTGATATTCCGTTTTCTAAACTTTCTAAGGTCTCTCTTAGGTTGCTGAGTTTCAGAGATTTTGCTTTTTTTTCTAAAATAGCCCTAGTCTTCCTCTTATCTCGTAAAATTTGGATCTATTTTATAACCGCACTGTTAATATCTCAATAAACACACTTTTATACGTACAGCACTCTAAATAAATAGAATGATTTAGTGTCGAGCACAACAATTTCTAAAATAGAAAAATCCGTGAAATAAATCATCTTTATGAAGAAGTTCTACTATAACTATCAAATTTAATTCCATCCAGAAACATTTTGACTTTTTGACATATTCATAATCCAATAGTCCAATAAAAAGTTATGCTTAGTTACTTTACTTCTCTTTTTCCTTTCAGGTTTACTGTTCGCTATTCCTGTACCTGAACGATACGCGCTTAGTCCTGAATCGATAGATAAAGTAATTGGAGAGGCATTAGTAAAAGCTGACAAAGCAGGCATACGAGGTAAAGAGATTACTCCGTTTCTTTTGTCTGAAATAGCAACGATTTCCTCTGGAAGATCTCTGGAAACTAGTATCCTTTTTGGTATGGAGATACAAATTATTAATGTATCTGGCAGTTTTAGTTTATGATTTAAATTTAAAAAATCTCGTATTTTTATTATGATAACACAAGGATATTAACAGAAAATCATACGAGAAAAGGCAATTTCTAAAAAGACAGCTTATTAACATATATTATAACATCTTAAAATAATAACATTTGAAAGTAAATCGAGTCTCATTTAGGAGATACTTTATACCTATATAAAATAATAAAAAAACATACAGAAGGATTCATCCACATCGTTAGCAATTTACATATCAGCATTCAGTCTGTAATAGTTTCTTGTCCCATATATTTTTATTTTTTTATTGTGGGTTAGTCAAAACAAAGTTTCGTTTTAAATGTATATGTAGTTAAATATAATAGACTAATTGATATTAATGAGATAAATTTTAAATCTTTGATGACATGAAATGATGCATTTGCTACTTTAATTGTTCCTAGGCAAGGTAAATGATAATTAAAGGTAAATTAGTTTCCATACAGTTTCTGAAGAAGGTTCAAAATATACTGAAACGTCAAAATTTTGACTCCTTTGAAGATAATCTTTATCCTTGCTGAGCAGTAGATAATATTACAATAAAACAGCATATCTAAAATGTAAGTATCGCCAAGTTTTAGTTTAGCAGTTATGTTGAGAATGCCTTTATTAAGATACAGAAGCTTTCATTTCCAGTATGACTTTTTAACTAAACTACTACATGAGATTCAAATCTGAGATTAGAGTCTAACATCAGTTCTAAATTATTTGCAGTCGACAAACTCCATGCCATTCTGTGTCAGTCAAACATATTTTAAAGTTAATATATTATAGTCCTTCCTCCTAGATACAAGAAGTAAAAGTTGAGTTTCTGATTCATTTAAGATTAAATTATATGAAACATTGAATTTAAGTGAACATTAATATTGGTAACAGATTGAATGTCATTTAAATCGTCAAATGACATATAATAAATGTATTATCGTCATATTGATCTACAGAGCAGCAGGACTTAATAAACATCTCAAAGTCAAAAGTATGTGCAAAAAAGCAACAGTCTCAGAATGCTGCCCTGCGGCACTCCTTTCATTAAAGCGTAAATAAAATAAGTATTTTCCTGAAAATACATTCTTTGAGAGCGCCAACGATTTGTTAAATAGTTTTTAAAGAATCCTACAGCTAAATCACTAAAGCCAATAAACCTTAACTTTTTACATAATATGTAACGTTCTACATAATATATTTTTATTAAGGGTATCTAAAGCTTTGTTCAAAGTTAACAAATCCGCATCATTAGCTCGGAATTTATTGCTAGTAATATTAAGTAATACTATCTATGTACTGTAATGAGCCCGACAGCCTTACTGAAATTTGGGTAAAATTTGGTTGGTCCTTAAAAATGAGTTGATCTGTTCTGAAATATTTTTTTTTAAACCTTGGAAGTTACAGGAAGAATAATCACTGCTCTAAAAGGAGCAAGTTGTGTTGGAATATTATAAATTTGTATATCAGGAGAATATTAGCATGTTCTCAAACTGTGATAAAAATTGAACATCTTAAACATAAAAAAAGTAACAGTATCAAAGAATTAAGGAAACATGAAGGAAATCATCTTCAAACTGATATTATCATATCCGGGAGACCCAGATTTAATTTTGTTAAAGAACTGTAAAACTTGCTTGGCTGTTTCTTCGTGAAAATAAGAACCCGGTCTAAGTACATTATGCTGTGTATTACTGATTATTATTAAAATTAGTAAATACATAATTATTAAGTTAATCAGGAACGGGAAAGTCATCACTTTGATAATGGAATTGTACATTCCAGTATTGCAGAGTTGTTCTCCTTTGGATCGGACCAGTATTTTCGAGGTCCGAAACATGTCTATGCAAAACTTAGTTAATTATAAATATACAACTTTTGGCCCTCTTTTTCTGACTCACTTGGTCATTTCCGAGAAGTGATGCAATATCAAAAAAATTTCCTTGTAGGCACGACAACAACATACTAAAATATCAAAGGAAGATTCACGAAATCCAAGAATTCAAATTATGTTAAATTGGAACCATCTCCTTTTACAATCGCTGGTCTTGGTGTTTTTCGTAAATTTCCGAGTGGAAGGTGTAGTCAATATCTTATTCATAACAAGAAAAGTGTAGTTTTGCTTTAACAAGCTCCACGACTACCGATGATATTTTCTCTTTATTGCTCTTCTGTTTTGGAATCTCAAAAAAATCATTTTCCCTTCCGTTACAAAGCATCAACAGACTTTTCTAAACCTTAAATAGTTTTTTATGGTCCTCACTAACCATAACTAAAGACTGAACAGTCTTCTTAAATTTGTATTATTAATTTGTATAATATTATTAATTTGTATAATTTTATTAATTTGTGCTCTCTAATTTAGCTTTAAACTCAGTAATAAGGTTGGCGCATATCTTTTGGATAGATTGCTCCATATCATTTGAAGTTGCTGTCGAAGTCGAAGATCTCGCGTTGGAAGATCCATAACAATTGCCAATTGTGAATGATGCGTGATGTTTAACTCTGAAATTTTGGAAATAGTAATTTCAATTCAATTTTTCTATCCACAAAACGAATTTTAATCCACTGGGGCCCAGCTATACATAAAAAACTGGAGTACGTAACAATATTATTGAAGCAAAATTGATAAAATTGCCAAAGTAGTTTACATACAACTATACATGCCATGGAAACTGATAAAAGCATAGGAAATAATTCAAAATAACTAAAAAATATTGTATATATATATATATATATATATATATATATATATATATATATATATATATATATAATATAAAATAAAAAATAATACGATTTGTAGAAAATATTATAAGTGTGAACTGAAACTATACCGAGTGTCAACGAATCTATTAGACAGGCCAGAGACAGGAGAGTTTTCGCATACTTTTCACTTTCCGGTCACTTAAGGTTTCACCGGAATTGACTCCAGTTTCGATTTTTTAAATGAATCATTCTGTATATGCAGCATTTGAGGCGTAATACTTCTAAATACACGTACAATCCTTTCTTCTAAGATTTCAAGAGTGGCTGGAGCTGTTACATAGACCCTTTCTTTAACATATCCCCAAATAAAGAAATCAAGAACAGTGAAATCCGGTGAACGGGCGGGCCACCGTATTGGGCCATTAGTTGCAATAACTTTATTATTAAAATGTTCAATTAAATAATTAAGAATTTCTCTTTATTGTGAGGCAGTGCTCCATCTTGCTGGAAGTAAATTCGGCGTAAAACTTCTAAAGGTAGATCATTAAGATGTTGCTCAATTTCATTTTGAAGAAAGCCTAAGTACCTAACCCCTGTTAATTGGCCTTAAAATAAAATTGGCCCAATTATTCTGTTAGCAACGACACCAGCCCAGACATTGACACCAAACCTTTCTTGAAAATTTCCTACTCTCATTTCATGTTGATTTTGTCGGGCCCAGTAACGAGTGTTTTGCTTGTTAAACATACCATTATTAGTAAATCTGGATTCGTCAAAAAATAAGATAAATTGATAAAATTTGAGTCAATTCTATAATTTTGGAGCAACCAATCACAAAATAATACCCATCTATCGCCATTGTCAGGATACAAATGTTGGTGTAACTGGTACTTAAAAGCTCGATATCCGTGTTTCTTTAGTATTTTTCTAGCTGATTCATGACTTAAATCCAGTTCGTGATTAATTTTTCTTAAAGAAACAGTTTTATCAACTTCAACCATAGCAAGAACGTTAATCTCCATTTCTTCATTTATAATAAATCTGCCTTCCGCCACTTGATTTCCTTCTTGATGCCTAAAACGATTTTCAGAGAAAATACTGATGGACTGGAAGTTGCCGGTTGGGGTGTCTCTGAGCATACAACTCAGCAGCAATCCTTGAATTTTTATGACATTCTCCAAATATTAACAACATATCGACTTTTTCACTTTGAGTATACATTATTTTGACTTTTGAAAACAAAAATAATCTGAAAATCAAGAAAAATAAAGAAATCTTATGTCTGCTCAGAAAGAATAGATAAGCATCACTGTGAAAACAAAAAATCCTACTTAACATGGCTATTCATGGCACACTTGATAAAAGTAAATAATTGTTTATCGAGTATTTCTCTTAGTAATATTTAATTTTTAAGCTTATTTTTAATCCAATCGCAAAAAAGTTAGTACCGTTAGATTCGCAAAAAAATCCTCTTTTCTTGCTTGCTTGTCTAAAAAGGGTCGCCATTAAAAAAAATAGTTAGACACAAAAATTTGATTTTATCAACTTCTCTTGTTCATAGCTATCAGACTAATCACTAAAACTTAGCGATTGTATTATTCTGTCATCATTTCAGGTCCTTCGATTAATTTGCGTCTGGTCATGGCCATCTAGATTCAATTGAATTGTCTCAAGAATCCAAAAATGTAAAAATATACAGAGAGTTTCATTTAAAAAATTGATACTGGAGTCACTTTCAATGAAACCGAAGGTGTCCGGAAAGTGTAAAATATGCGGAAACTCTCCTGTTTATGTACCATTTACCTATACCAAATTTCGTTTTGATACATCAATTACTTCAAAAGTTATGTCCCGTCTAATAGATTCGTTGACACCTGTAAGTGTGGCAAACTGCGACGCTCATATTAACGCTGCGCTGTGTTGCATTGTAACTCCAGGGACCCCGGCAGCTACGCCACTGATCTAATGCCATTTCTAATGTTTCCTAGTCCTAATAACGTCCTTATCTATGGACTTCTGATTGTTACGTAACGTTACGGCAACGTTATACATAGATCTAACAACATTTTCTTTTTGCGATCTACAATCAGCGTCAGACAGAATTACAGAAATACAGTAAAACTTCATTCAACTTCTCTATGAACTCAAAGAAAATGTTGGTTCTTGATATTGTCAGTTCCGTGGACCCTATTTATAAACAAAAAACGAAACATATTTCATCAAAAATTATAAATTAGGGGACATTTGCACTTAAAAAACCCAATTAATGAAATGACAATATTTTTAAGATTTTTCTAGTAGACCGAGGAAATACAATGGAAGTTTCTATATATGTCAAGAAAGAAAATCCATGATTTAGCTCAATCTGCTTGGGGTGTGATATTTTCAGTAACTCCTATTCTCAATTGCTCGAGAATCTATAATGTATAAACCTCTAATTGTGCTGCTCAAATAAATATTTTTGCTAATATTTCAGTAAATTAACTGTTTTTTTACAAGACACTATACTATATATATGAGCATGGTAGATTTTATTTAATAAATTATTTCTATTATACTTAAATTGGAGTCAAATATATTTCTTAACAAACCTTAGATGTAGCCTTAATAAAAAATAATGCCAAAGTAGCAGCACAGATAGCGATCCACCTATCACAAGTCGAGAACAAACTGGAAAGTACCTCAATGGGTGATGAAGAACAGAACTTGACATCAGACCAACGTCCAGTAAGTAATAATTGAGTTTGGTATAAAGTGAAATTGCACATTAAAACCATAAAACTTTTGTTTATTGTTTTTATATTAATATACAACTAATTTATAAAGCTTTAGCCTCTGAATTAATTTGTTTTTAATAAACTAAATAATGTAAATTTGGGGGTTTTAATATTATACTTCCTAACGTGATCTTTATCCCCAATTTGAATACTTAATATATTTGGTTAAACCTATCATATCATCGACTACTTGTCTCTGAGTAAACAATGTCAGTGATTATTATAATTAATTTTGCTGTAATATTCACAGCTAGTAAGTTATAAAATTCTCGACCATAGTCGCGTGGTATTATATTGAAATTCCATTCTACTGAAGAAGCATACGCACTCGTAGAAAGATGGTTGCTAGCGTAAGCGACTTGGTCCCTACAAGCATCAAGAAATAAAATAAAATATTATCTTCTAATAAAATAAAATAGTTTTAAGCCTATTCAAAGCGTGTTTGGAGTTTAAAGGGTATAAACATTTTTTTTTGTTTTCGGATACTATAATAGCAGCAACAGAAAGAAAATGTTTCTTAAATACAGACTGTATGTAAACATTTAGGTCTCTTCTTATTCGAAAGCAGTCTCTTGTTATAGAGAAGGTGCGGTATATAGGGTTATAAACATCATGGGAAGGCCATTTAGGACAATTAGTGTTGTTCATGTACCATCGAGATCAAATGATTTTATTTCGGTTAAATATTGAGGTTTACACGTTTGTGTTCGAACCTTAGTTCAGAAGATATTTAGGAACCGTTATAAGTGGCTGTCTGCAAGAAGTTATTTTATCACGTATGCTGTGAAACCTACTTCTTGATAGTCTCATCTAAATGGGTCTAGACAACTACTTACTAATATGATCCTGACATATCATTTACTATTAATGAAAAAGTAATTAATTATCTCCACGTATGCGAATGATACTGTGCACCTTGGTGAGGATCTTTAAGAGATAATACTTTGAGTTGGGGTTGTGCGTGATCGGTACGGAACAAAATTAAACTATATAATGATTTTAAGGGTGAGCAAAAATAAGCAAAAACTCCACATTTCTATGCCAATGATACTGGAACATGTGAATAATACAGTACAGGGTGGGCCGTGATTCTTGAGACACCCCTTTATATTAGAAACGGTGGATTTTAGGAAAAAACTTTAAATACAAAAGTTTCTTGGATTGGCTTGTATTTTTCATTTTTTCTTATTTTATATATAGAGGGTGTTTCGTTTTGCGTGAAGAGGTATGAACTTTTTTTTATTTTGAATGCAACAAATGTTTATTGATAAAATTTTAAATAGCTCTCTGAGAGACCATATCAATAATATATAATTCTGTGATGCACTGTTTCAGACTTATTGACGTTTATTTCCACTTTTTGACATATTTTCAACCTGGTATAACAATGTTATCTATTAACTTTTTTCAATTGTTTCGTGTACAGCATGAAACACATATTGATGAATTATCTTTTCTGTATTTGAAAAGTTATAATATAATTAATTAATTTTCTCCATTTAAGTGCAACACTCTATATATTATATAGCGTTTGAATAGGGCATTCAAAGACCTTTCTAACGATGTCTAATACTATGGGTTTGAGATTCACCGTTTTGGACTTATCGAAGGAATATCCGAATAAATATCCTTATACCATCGATTTTCTCTTTTCTTTAATGCGACCCTATGTATATTATAGTGAATTCAAATAGAGCGTGCTATTTCCAACGATGTATAGCATTGTGTTTGAGAGTTGCTGTTTCGGACTTATGGGAATTTATCTGATAATATAATATGATTTGTCTTTATCATTTTCACTACTTTTAGATCAACATAATATTAGAGACATTTAGGATCATCCTACGGGAGATACTTCATTTTTGATGAAAATTTGGATATTATCAAGTTTTAAATCAAGCTAGGATCATACATTCTGTTTTAGAAACTAATCCTAGGATTTGTTTTATGGGACATGTTGACAATTCAACGAGGTTAGCCATAAATGTTTCATTTGTGTGTTTTTTTTCTGTCATGGTTACAATCTTTTGACAAAAGATTAATATACCCTCGTATTTACTTATTTCTCGTTTTTTAATTTAGTTTACTTATATATTTATATTATATTTCTGTTTCTGAAGTTAGTTTACCCCCTTTTTTAAATGTTTCTTACACAGGAAAAGATTGATATGCTAGAGAGTTATTTATCCAACAATAAAAGTCGGACCCTGGCACTTAGGGATTATATCACTAAATATCCATTAAGGCGTCACTAAGAGAAAAAATATTCGATAGGATTTACCAGCAATATAGAACAAATAATGGAAATTTGAACAGAGAAACGAACGCGTCGTACAATTTTAACTTATTTTTATATATATTTTATTGCGTTTTGAATGCATCTTTGGAACGCGGTGCAAAAATTACATCAAGGGGACTACAACACAAGGTTAGATTTGTCTAGCACCCTTATGGACAGACATTTCGCCGAAAAAATATTCTCTAGAAATTAGACTGATGAGTCAATATTTGCGAGGTCAAATAAAATCTACAATCGGAAAAAACGCATTATTGGAGCAGTGAGAATAAGAGGAAAGTTAAGGAATTTTCAAAGTCTGGGAGAACATCAGTGAAAGTATGGTGCACCATTTGGAGGTCCAGAATTATAAGTCCAGTATTTGTCGATTACAATTTAAATTCCCGACGTTACCTAGACCTGTTAATGGACATTCAGCCACTGGTGAAAAATTAAATTCTTCTAAGGGATCGTGCTAACTTAATTTGGCAGCAGGATTGTGCTTCATACCACAGAAGTCCAGAAATCAAACATTATTTAAATAATTAATATTGGGAATGAATTGGGGAAACGCATGGCCTCCGAGGAGCCCCGACCTCACAGCTCGGATTATTTTCTCTGGGGTACACTAAAAGAGCTAGTTTATATAAATAAGCCTACAACAGCAGAATTAAATATTCGGGAGGGAGTTTAATTTCTGAATGGAACAGAAAGTGTCAGAAATGCTATAACACATTTAGAAACTCTTTACATCACGTGCATTGCTCAAAATAGGGGGAATATAGAACAATTCTCGCAATAGTTAGCTACATTTTGTTTATTTTCTTTGTTTTTTTTTGTTTGAACTTCATTGTTAATATCCGTTGTTTCTTGCAATTTGTCTAAACTTGTTAAGACAATTAGGTTTTCTTTGTGAATTCTATTAATTGATTCTTTTGTTACTTGTTAATAATGTTCTTAATAAAATGTTTACTCAAGAATATTGAAGATACTTGTCTATACATCCGAAAAGATGAACCGCCGACCCATGATGTATAGTTAAATAGTTATTCGTATTTTTTTTAATATAATTACCATATTTTAAGAAAATATTCACAAAATTTAGTAATACCGTACTTATATTTTTTCTGATTTTGATAGATGGGTACTAGATATTATATGAAACATAAATTTAATTTAGTTTTTAGTTCTGTCGTCCAGGTAGATTTTTCTAACTTAGCTAAAAATCTTAAATATGCGGGTTTAAAATACGTCAAATAATTTAATGGGTCCGAAACGGTAACTCTTATACCCATAATATTTTACATCTTTGGAAAGGCTTTTTATTGCTCTATTTGTAGTCGACATACTATACAGAGGGTCGCCTGAAAAAAAAATGAGAAAATCAATGGTATAAGGATATTCCTGAAGACAATTGTCGATAAGTCCGAAACGGTGAATCTCAGACTCATAGTATTATACATTGTTATAAAGGTCTTTTAATACCCTATTCAAATGCGATATAATATACAGGGTGTTTAATTTAAAATATACTGTAATATTTTTGAAATATTATAGCTTTTCGAATACAGGAAAGATAACTCATTAATTGGTCTTTCCTGCTGCATAAGAATCAATGGAAAAATTTAATAGATAAGATTGTTATACCGGGTTGAAAATATGTCAATAACTGAAGATAAACGTCAATAAATCCAAAACGGTGCACAGATCCATACCATTATATATCATTCAGATGGTCTTTGAGAGAGCTATTTAAAAATGAATTAATATACAGGGTGTTGCTTTTAAAATAAAAAAGTGGATACAACTCCACGCAAAGCAAAACACCCTATATATATAAAAATTTAAAAAATAAAACACACAAGTGAATCCAAGAAACTTTTGTATTTAAACTTTGTTCCTAAAACCCACCGTTTCTGATATAAAGGGGTGTCCCAAGATAAAGTTTTATATGGTCTGGGATCACTCGTAACCAATAAGATATCGTTATCATTTCCTTGGAATTTATTGGGATTTCCGAAGTTTTACTTTGTTACTCGCCTAGTAATTGTTGGAAAAGTTCTTAAATTATCCATCCTCCATAGCATTCTTATATGCTTCTTTAGATATCTGTACTTTACAATCTTTTCGCTATAATTTTCACCTAATTTGATATTATTTGGTATGGCGATGTCGATCAGTGAATTTATCAACAAGTATAATGGCAGGACTGTTATGAGCAACTCTTTGATCAGTCAGCACAGTTCGATCCCAGTTCAGTTTCTATGCATCATTTTCATTTTCGGATACCGGAGTATATTTTTATTACTATAATTTAATAACATTCTTATTAGTGCATATTAACATAATTATACGAATATTTCAATTATTCAATTACTATTTGAAATGTTTCTTAGCATCTACATATAAAAAGTTTTCTTTTGTTTTTTTTGCAAATATCACTGTTTTTGACAGTAGGGGGAAAAAATTCAATTCAAATTTGCTTTATGAAACGTATAATAATATTAATTAATAAAGAACAATCTTTTCTTGTGAATATTGTCTTGCAACTTTCGTAAAAAGTTCAAGTTATACTCCGCAAAAGCTCATCAATCATCAATAACTCCAAGGAATTAATAGGTGTAATAATTGTGAGCATCAATTTTGTTAATTACTACCCGAGGTTCTCCTCGGCAAATAGCGTTTTGAACAAGGCTAGTGTCTTGTTACTACGCGGAAATATTAAATGGCAGTGAGAAATTGAGTTAAGGATAGTGACGGGGAGATTGGAACGCAATTTGATCTCTTGTCATCTTAATTGCAATAATTAAATGGGACTCTATCATTAAATTGAATTGTTGAATATAGATCAAATAAGTGGATAGTAATATTAAATTTAAAAGTAAATTTTTAAATGTCAGTCTATATTTGTATATTGTTCTATTTTCAATATAAAAAACGGTTATCATATATTATAGGTAATTATTAAAAAAATATTCTATACTATTACTATACTTTTTCTATTTATTTAATAGAAAAATAACAGTAAAACCGAGCAAAAGAGAGGAACTTATGAAAGAAATTACAGAGGATGCATATTATGTTTTATTGTCTAAATTCTCCACTGACAGATTTAGAGTTAGTTGTAACTTAATACACGAAATCGAGCATAACATATACTTATATCAGCATCACAGGCTTTTTTAAGACAAATAGAAAACGCAGTTCGACGAGGACTGCTCCAATAACATTTATTTGAAAATGCTATGTTACAATTAATTGAAAATATTATGTTACAACGCCGTAATCATTCTTTTGGCGTGATCGACAAGCACTTGTTTTTTTAGTGAAGAATAAAATAAGTATTCATCAACACGGATGTTTTCCTAACAGGTCAATAGGCACGAATCTTATTTATTACTTCGAATATATTAAAAGAAGTATGGATGAGCGAATCCAGGCGGATTTGATCAACACCGATTTTATCAAAGCTTTTGATAAATTCGATATTTCTTTATTGCTAGAAAAATTGGTTGGGGTTGGCTGGATTTGAGTCGACTAGTTTTATTTCTACATCTGGAGTGCCTCAGGGCAGTCATCTTGGTTCGCTATTATTTATAATATACATGAATGATATTGTTTGTTGTTTCAAAATTTATGCTGATGACTTTGAACTCTATAGTCTGGAGATCTGCAATCTGACTTAGACAGGTTCAATTCATATCGTCAAAGTAATTCTATTTTTGTAAATTTAAGTTAATCTTTATTACATTCCCTGGTAATCAAATCAAAATGTTATTTCAAATAATTATAAAATCGATAGGCGTGGGATCTTGGCGTTTTATTCGATAGTAAGTTGATATTGAATGTCCATGTTAGAAATATTATCTTAAACACGTATAGAATGTTGGAATTTATTTACAGACAATACAACAACATCAGACATTCCGAAACTATAAAAAATTTGTACTATGCTTACGATTTTAATCGTCTTAATTTTTCCTCTATTATATGGAATCCAATGTACAACGTATATATCAACCGCATTGAATCTGTTCAAAATGGTTATATAAGGTGTATAGCACTTAAGAACCATTTTGATTTCCATGATTACTACGCTCTCCTATGTTCCAGATATAACGTTCTGGCCTTGGAACAGCGAAGGTCACTGACGGACATGCTTAATCATTATTAAATTGTAAACTCAAGAATCTGCTCTCCTGACCTTTTAGAGTTAGTGATCTTTAAAGTACCTGGCAGAGACTATAAACACACAAATCTCTTTCTCTCTCCCTTTTCTAGAACAAATAACTCTTTAAATTCAGCAACTAATAGAATGTGAAGATACGCAAATTCTTATTGTGAAAACCTGGACTTTTTCGTGATTCATTTAGTGTCTTTAAAAAATAGTCTAAAAATAAGTCTTAATTTTGTCTAAGTTTTATACTCAATGTTTAAAACCAAATAACTTTAATACACACATTTACGTGTAAGTGATATAATGTTACATTAAGTAAAATTAATTGTAATTAGTGGGTACTTAATTGGGAGTGTATCCTGTCTGTGAATCAAATAAAATAAATAAGTAAATAAACATGATAGTGTCCCCTTCAAGGCGCCAATGTACTTTTTTTCGTAAAACCAAAATAAACTTTGCACTGATACCCGTTCGCCTTCTGTAAGTGAGCTGTTATTTAGATATACAGTTCGGGCGGTTGCAAATAAAGAATATTAAAAATAAAGCAACTTCCATTTTTATTTGTTTAGGTTACTAGGACTAAGCTTTAGGTCTTATAGGGTGATTTAGACCAAGATCTGATAAGTGATTTAGATTTAAGTAAAATGGTGATATTTAAGCTACAATAGCCAGAAGTTTAAGTAAATTATTATAAAAACCTATTTACTAGTTTGACATTTTATCCTCTGCAGTTTTGACATTTGCCTGTAAAAGAAAAGAGCATGAAATGTAAATGTGTAACCTTCTGAAGTAAGTTAAGACTTGTTTGGAAAATTGACGATGTTTTATTTTGATATTAGGCATTTTTTAGATTTTATATTATCATATATTGAGTTACTGTAATTTTTAAATTATCAAGCGAAAATAGTTTTTTTAACTATTGGAGATGATTAATGCAATGCATTATTGCAGTTCTCAATTCATTTTCTGAAAGCTAGGAAATGCTGCCAAAAAAAAATACATTTGGCGTTTTGTTTTGAATTTTTCTTCTTAATAAAATTAAAAAATTAGTTTTATAGAAAGTTAAAAGAAGATGTAAATGAATAAGATAGTTAATAATTTAATAATTCAAATTGATTTTTTTTAAGCACTATATCAATATGTGTTTTATATAATGCTTTTTTCTTAGGTTATAATTGGTGGCTGCAATTTGGATTGTATTGCGCACTTAGATGTCAATGAAATAAAGGTAAGATTCTGCATGTTTCGGATTAAATTTTGGTAAAGGAAGAATAAAAATAAACAAAAAATCTCTGACTCTAATTGAGCTTAGGCATATTTTTTGATAATTAAAAACAAACACAAAACTATTCTAAAGATCGATTAGTATCAATAGTGCAATAACAAATTCCACTACACATTGTATTTGTAATTTCTTATAAGGTAAGACTTGGGTACTTGGGTTCAAAAATTAATCCTTTTAACAGAAACTTTCTCGTAATAAAAGATTTACACATATTGACATTTATATAATGTGTTAATTTATTACAAAATAACCATATGTTTATAAAATATGTTATATGTGTGTGTAGTGGAATCCGTTACGAGGAAAGTTCCAGATAAAAGGAAATTTACCGATCTTTTAAATAACGCTGCAAAATGTTAAAAGGTCTTTATATTCTTTCATGAATTTTCAATTAGTTTAGTGTCAAATATTGCAAGCAGTTGTTGATTTGGATGACAGAATAATAATAGTTTTACTAGCAACTGAACAGGTACGTATATCATTAGTATATACTATTGACACTGTCGACTGAAGGATGTAACGAAACACTTTTAAAGAAGATTTTCTTTGTGCGGCAAATATATATATATATATATATATATATATATATATATATATATATATATATATATATATATATATATATATATATATATATATATATATATATATATATATATATATATATATATATATATATATATATATATATATATATATATATATATATATATATATATATATATATATATATATATATATATATATATATATATATATATATAAACTCCCTAAACCCATACTACTTATACACCCGTATTCACTAAAGAGGTTTAAATTTAGACCAGGTCTAACATGAAAGTTGTAGGTTTAAGATAATATTTTAAAACAATGAACAATTTGTTTTCTAAATGTCACAATTACATAATGACAGTAGCATAACTGGTGAATTATGAGTTTTAAGTACTCAGGCAACTAGACCTAGTCTAAATCTTAACCCTTTCTCGTGAATACGGGGGATAATGTTTACTAACTAAAAAACTTCCCCATTTAGAAATAATTACTCGTTTCTAAATAGGGTAGTTTTTGTATTGATACTCCTAAACCTTTATGTGTTGGTTAAGTCTAAGTGCTTTATGGTTTCGTTATGTATTCTTATCTTGACAGTGGCAGCTATAGGTAGGTGAAGTGCTACTTTCTCTTTGACCGTTGGCGACATGTCTTTTTAAAACTTTCAATTGAACTTTATTATAACAACTATAACAGTGGCGAAAAATGTTTCGACTTTGCTGGTGCTATGTTTAGTGTACGATTTTCCTACTTCGTTGCCATGACAACGCGTACGGGATGACATCGAGCACATAGAAGAATAATGTTAATCAGCGCTACAACGCTCTCGGTGAATTGCTAACGCAGTACACTACACCCACGTGTCGTTCAGTTTGGGGTGGTTGTTTACTGCAACAGGTTAGTTCCTTTGCAGTTTGCTTCACTGTTTTGTGTTATATTTATTTATGGTGTTGTTACAACTTTATTTGGAGTCGGGTTTATTAATTTACATTATTGATGAATCTGATCACGGATGTGGTTTGCATTTTGTTGGAAACTTCATTTAATCGATAAAAGGAACAAGATCAGAGTTTTAATCGTCATCCTGGTTTTCGGCGTACAAAGGATTATGTAGTAGTCAAATATTACACAAATTGTTTTGCTGGCCTTGTTTACTAGTTTCCAATAAATATTCCGTGTGGAATAAGGAAGGATTTGCAGGTATGCACTATGTTAAATATATGAAGGTCCTTACGTAATACTACATGCTAATCAATGCTAAAAACACTTGTAAAAAATCAAAGCAGTATAGCTGACACTTTAAAAGAAAATGCTAAACTATATAAAATACATTTTAACGAAAACGTCCGATTAAATATACTATTTATGTGCTTGGTAATTGACGTAGTTTTGTACCTTACAAAACAAGAGTTATTCTTTCGCGGCCATGATGAGAGCAGCGAGTAAATAAATAGGAGGAATTTTAAAAAGCTTTTAGGTTTATTAATATCGAGAAGTTCGCAAGAACTAAAAGATCATCCCGAAAAAATTAAAAATGTTTTTACTGGTGACTTGAAAACTATTTAAAACGAAATAATTGAATTGAATTGAATTAAAATATTATATATAGGGTGTTTCAAATTCGACCTCACCATTGGGATCTCGGAAACTATACGAGTTAAGTAAAGTTGTGCTTTTATGTGCCTAACAATACGGCGTTTAGAAACTTTTAAATTTCCGAGTAATTCCGGTGATATCCGAGAGAAACCGAAAATCGAAGATTTCGATTTTATTTTTTTCTGGCGTTATTTGACAAGGTAGCCCAAAACGAAAAGGTACATTTTCATTGCCACTTTTTTCCAGTTGCACAACGGCGCTTCCAGATTAGCCATCCGACATTTCATCTTTTATCAATCATTATCAACTTTGTTTTCTCTTATACATTTTTAAATAGACCGTTTCATTACCTTTTTAATTATGTATCACACATTCCAAACAAGTACTTAAGCCGGCCATGAAAAAGCTACTTGTAAAAGACAGACCTGCAAGGCGCCACACAGTGATGCCGTTCGGACTAAAAGCGGTCAAAAATCAATTACTATTGAACATAAAGTTTTAGATTTTTTTGCGTGGATTGAATAAATTAATATTAAGATAATGTATTATTTAATATTTCTTTATTTTTTATAACTATTTTATTATCTATTATACAGAATTTTTTGAAATGCCTTCAAAAACAAATAACTATTTAATTTTTTAGTGTTGCTTAATAGTCTAAGGGCTTATTGAAAGTCTTAAGTCAGGAAATAAAATGTCAAAATTTGACATACTGCTTATACAGTGCTTACCAAAAAGTGCGCACTATATGGGAAATGTCTGTATTAAATAATTCATGATAATTTAGCTAGAGCAATCGTCCTGCCTAAAAACCAAAAGTTTGTCAAATAAACTTTGTCACGTAACATCCGATATACGTCAAATATGACATTATTTTTTTAAAAGAGCCAAAATTGAGGCTTATGTTAATTATTTTTAAGAAAGTTATGAAAAAAGTTGTTTGTCTAATAGTATTTTATGTCAGTATGCAAATTTTCAAATCAGAATTTTGATAAAAAAATAATTCTTTATTTTCCTTAAATAAATCGGAACTTATAAAATTGTTCATATCCGAAACGAATACAAAAATTACTGTAATACGAATTATATAGATACGATATCGATACTAAGATTGAACCAAAATGCAAAACTAATTTAGGGCAATGGTGAAAACTAACATACTAACTTTTGTCTCTCCTTTAGCATAATAATTTTATTAACACTATCTGACAGCTAGCCAAGTCAGCTGGGTTAATTTTATGTCATTAAAAGTTGACGTTTTCATTAACAATTGACAGTGTCTAAGCAGCCCACGCCTTTGCGCGCGTCTCGCTTAATTGTTTTCAATTGCGAGAAATCATTGTTTGGAACTGATTTTCTTCTTATTCTGCCAAAAAAGATGGATCAAAATAAATTTCACATTTTTATTGCAACTTTTTCTCCTCTACAAGATGACGTATTTAGATTTTTGATCCGAAGTTTCGTACTTTTGCAACTGTCATCAACTTGAAATGATGACGTTTTTTGTAGTTCGAAATTCTCTATCTAATAGGAGAAAATATAATATGGTTTCCATTTAAAAAACATGTTTATGTCATGTCAAAAATGACAGCTGTTACTTAAAATTATTCATTTTATTTAGAATAAAATTATATAAAACTTTTGTTTTAAATTTTTATTCCAAAATTATTCGTTAAGGAGCTTGTAGTGATTTAAAAATTTGACAAAAATCAGTTTTTTTAAATATTTATTGATAGCTGTCAATTCTGGGAAAACCAAGATAGGTTTTAAGCAGACCTCTCAAAACTGCAAATGCTTGCTTATATAAACTTTTTTCTATCTGATCTAGGTCCGAGATCACCATACTAAACATCTAAAAAATTCAATTTGTATAGGTCTGTTTTTTTAGGTCATCAACAACACAGCAACTTGACGCAAAAAAAAATTATGTGCACTTACAGAGCAAACCTTAGATTACCATATTCAGTTTCTTTTTTATTTTAGCTTCATCCCTGTAACTGCTTGGTCTCTAGAAGAGCCCTTTTAGGATTTCCTTTTTTTTAAAGTGGGTTTTAAATAGTTTTTTGATATTACTGTGAAATCGCATTTGATGATTTTTCTTTTGTATATGTTAGCACTGTCTGTTTTCTATATTTAGATACATTTGGCTTTTTCTAAAAGTAATTTTTAGGCAAGACAGACAACTATTGCGTATTGGTATTTAATGCTTTCCAAGCAGAATATTTAAGGCGCAAGACCAATATTAGCCTGAATCGCCACGAATTTCGTTGCCACAGCAATGTCGCTGTCCTGGCAATTAATTCGCGTTAGTCTCAATGGATAAAACAATACTTTATCGCAGGAATATCATAAACCGTTTTGAACGTTGTAAAACTAGTTACGCAGTAAATGAAACGACCTTTGCAAAATAAAAAAATAAATGTGTACTCTGTAGCGATCTCAAAATGCAGCCCTGTATCTTTCATAACTTTAGTTGTTTTAGTACACTTCTAAAACAACCGATTTATGGAGCGAGGAGCGCGTAATAAAAAACAAACTATGTATGTTCTGTCTTATGAAATTTATACACGAAGCACTTCCCTTCAGTTACAGGAATGTGAGTCTGCGAGGTTTCATTTAGACACAGACGAGCTATACAATAATGGAACTAGTTACCCGTTTCTAGTAATGAGTTTCAAAATTAGTTTCTTTACTCGCTCGGGAAAGTCCCTACTATATTTCAGTAATGAAATAACTAAATGGAAACCTAAATTTGTTTGAAAATCTTTATTTGTTTTGTATGTATTTGAATGAATGCACATCTTTGTGTTTGACACCTGTTAGCAATAATAATTAAATAAAAGATAATATGGGAAACTACAAGGTGATTCTTAAGTAAGTGTATGTATATTAAATTTAATAGCATATTCCCGAGGTGATTTTACCAAAGACCGATTATAATCAAAACAAAACGATCCAACAAATGGAAAATAAAATACTCCCTAAATGGATCGTATCTTTGCCATCATTTAGTAAAGTTGGGATCTATCGAGAGGTTTCAACTCATATCACGATCAAAGTTGCCAGTTTGCGATGTCCTGAGACTTGTAATTAGCTTTCTATTTGCATATTTAATTAATTATGATTGTTATAATATTAGCCTAAATTAGATTTGCGTTTTCATTTACAATAGTCTTGAAATACGCTTTAAAATATTTTAATAGAATAGAATAGAAATTTTGCTGCATCCGAGCTTATATGTATCGCCGCATAAGCGACTGTTATAATGAATTTATGATTTCGGAAATAGCTAAGATTTTTTGGACTCACACAGCCTCTCTAGGACTCTCCTGCATTCAAGTGTTAGCTGCAAATTGAACCTGTTCGACATAGCCTCCATCGCGGCTTCACATCTTGTTAGAAATATTATTCAAATGATTCAGCGGATTTATATACTAGTAATGTGCGGTTCTGCGTGAAATAGCCCCCCCCTGGTTACCAGAACCGTGAAATTTTAGGTCAGTTTCAGCTAGAAGCGGCTTCCATATATTTGGAGTATCGCCTTACTGAAAATGCTTCTCTTGACGTCTCTTCCTTTCGAGTATGATTCAAATGCTCTTTCAATCTTATACCAAGGGCCTCTTCAATATACAATTGACTACATTCACATTGGGTTTGTTAAATGCATTCTTTTTTGTTGACATCCTTTGGCTTTTGTCAGAAAGCTTTTTAACTTATTTCCCGATTTAAAAGAGGTTTTGATGTTAAAATCTTTTCTATTCTCCAAATCTTTTCAGATTTTCCCTTAATATATGATACTGTGAGAAATTGTGATGTTTCTTGTGGATCGGAGTATGCGGAGTATGCCCTAGTATGTTGATTATTTTGTAATTTTGATATTATATTACTAATTAATCTTTCAGAGTAACCATTCTGGACTAGATCTTTTTTTATATTTTCAATTTCTGCTTCAAGGTCCATGGTATAATTACAAGTTGTTATAGCTCTGTTGATGCCCTCTTTTGTTTTTGCTGAATGTTTAGAACCTGGTTCGTCTATCCTCAATTTTTGCCTAAATATGATATGATTCACATATCGAAACATTTGTGTATACGCTTTCTAAAAAGGCATGCTCAGATATATATATATATATATATATATATATATATATATATATATATATATATATATATATATATATATACCGGGTGACAATGAAACTACTACCCAGGGCGCCATTTGAAAACGGCTTGAGATACAAATATGGAATTTGGTGCGTTGATAGGGTTGAATATTGTGAACATTTGGAATATAAAAACATATGAAAATCGTTTCCAGGTTCCCCGGAAATGACCGCGACTTCGTTATTTTAAATGGAACACCCCGTAAATTTTATGTTTTAATTGTTGTTGTTGTTAATTATACCACCGGCAAAGTTGGCCATGGATTCAAAATAATCTACTGTGCAAAGGAATCCTCTTTTAATTCATTTATATTTTAAAAAAGAAACGAATATGATAAGGTGAAAACAAATGAACTTTATTATGCCTAGAGATGATTAATATTAAGTAGTAATAAAAGAAATAGAAAAAAGAACGTACATAATCATAATTAAGATTTTCAGAAACACGACCTTCTTGTTCAATACAGGTCTCACATTTTTCAACAATTTTCCGTAACACATTTTCTTTTTGAGTTATACTAATATTATTAATAGCACTAATAATTCGATTTCTTAAAATGTCCAAATTTTCAGGTTGAGTTAAATAGACTTTTTCTTTGATATGAGGTGTCAAATCAGGCGAACGTGCTGACCACCTTACAGGTCTATTCGTTCATTGGTTCATCAATTGGTCCTGTCATTTCAATAATTTATACAAATTCGAGCATTATGGGCCGGTTCACCATCTTGTTGAAAGTAGATGTTGGGAATTTCTGCACGAGGTAAATTGACCAAAAAATCGAAAACTGTTGTTTCTAGAAAGTTCAAATAAATTTGTGCTGTAAGGGGCTCATTAAAAAATATTGGGTTCACAATTCCCGTTCCTAAAACATCTAACCACACATTAACACCAAAGCGTTCTTGGAAAGATCCTTCTCTAAATAAATGTTGATTTTCATTTGCCCAATATCTGACGTTGTTCCTGTTGAACATTCCCAGATTCGTGAAGCGAGATTCATCCGAAAATAATATTAATCTATTAAAGTTATTATTATGGTTAGAATTTTCCGTAAACCATCGGCAATATTGAACTCGCCGAGCAAAGTCATTAACACCCAAGTGTTGGTTGATTTAGTATTTGAAGGGCTTGTACTTATGTTTCTTTAAAATGTTCCTTGCACTTTCTCTGTTAACTCTAACTTCTTTTTCAATTTCAATCAGAACGTGTATTTCAGCTTCTTCACTAATAATGAACTTTTCTTCATTTTCATTTTGGGGAACTGTTTTCAAATGTTGTACTAGCCACGGAAAATAGGTATAGCAGGTTTGGTTTCTGTCGGGGTATCACTGTGCGTAGAGTATTTGAACCTGCCTTTTATTTTGCAAGCACTCGCCGTAAACGAGAAGCATATCTATTTGTTCCGCCCTTGTAAAACTTGCCATTTTAAAGAGAACAATTAACGTACTATTAGTCTACACCAATAGATACACGAAATAAGGCACGAGAATTTACAAAAAGTGCAACAATCTGCCAAGCCCACAAGTGACAAAAGTTACTTAACTACTAGTTAAATTCAATTGTTTTTAAAAACCATAGCAACATTAGCCACCCCTGTCAAGGCGAATATGATTATTTTAATTCTAGCAAAACTTTGTTTATAGGTAGTTATCACGCTAGGTTAAGTTATCATTAACTTAACTTTTATAAACAACTGTAAAATTGAAAATTAGGTATCCTATTTTTGTGATGTTAATATTTATCTAAAGCGAAAAACAGTTAGTTGATCCATTATGGTACAGGGCTTGATCAAAACTTGAAAAATCGATTTGCGAAAAACACATTTTTTTAAAACTCGCAACATTTTCTTTTATCACATTTTGCTGGATGAAGGCACGAATAAAGAGTAAATAACCGTGATTGTTTTTATCCTGGCCTACTCCCTGTTTCCATAAAATACAAATAAGTGGGAATTGTGGCACATGTTTAAGTGGCTTTATTTGGAAAACTATACATTTTAAACATAGGTTAAGTTATAAAAAGTTGTCTAGAATGGTTAAGAGAGTTTAAAAAACATAACATTTATGTAGTATGGAAAAGTATCACCCTGTATAGCGGATTGTTATTATTAGTATATTGCAATTGTTTAATATGTAATTGCGAAATGAGCACGCTGACGAGGCATCGTGCTAATGGCACTGTACTGTATGCAGTCCGAGATACAGGGATATTGTAACTAGCTATAGACGAGAGTGGTAGTAAGGGCAAGGGCGGACCTTGTTGGTCCGGCCCTTGGGCTGTACTATTGTAGTCATAGTAAGAGTCAATAGAAGGTGTTGTTAGTAAGCGTCTTTCTTTATCCAACAACCTGGACAGAAGAGCAAATGAACCACCCTAAGAGATACCTTATTCAAGCCCTATTCATAAGTTATTACATGGCGATCCTTGCCTTAAAGATCCTGCGTCAAAGAGCTGTATAAATTAAGAACATGATTATCCAAGAAACCAGATGGACCAGAAGGACATTTTTTTTTAGGTTTTATTTTAGGTTCAAGAGAGAACGAAAATAAGATATGGAAATGGGGTTTGAAAAGAACGAAAAATTGGTGTATAAAAGACATAAATTGTAGGCTTAAGGTACTAGAACTATCAATAAACTTAAGGTAATAGAATTATTAACAGGCAATAAGTCATTTTAGAATAGAATTTAAGATTATTATCGGACAATATGTCGTTTTAATTTAAATAGGGTGTGTTTTTATAAAATTTTGTTGATATTTAGTATAAAATTTTAAGTAAGTGTATATTAATTTAGGGAGCAAAATTATTAAAACCGTTAAGCACTACCTACGTAACAAATGAATTCTCGTCTTAGAAACAAA
This sequence comes from Kuschelorhynchus macadamiae, assembly GCA_030620095.1. Classification (NCBI taxonomy): domain Eukaryota; kingdom Metazoa; phylum Arthropoda; class Insecta; order Coleoptera; family Curculionidae; genus Kuschelorhynchus; species Kuschelorhynchus macadamiae. The sequence continues at coordinate 3,308,414 of JAUTXW010001588.1, read as the reverse complement.
TGTCAATTAATAATGATTTTTTTTTTAATCTCTTATCTCTCGCAAAAGGAAAGGATGCACATTTAAAAATAGGTAATATATTAAAATAAGAAAAAACAAATTTAAAAAAAAATACTCATAGTGGACATCAGATGTTGATTGACGTAGATATTATTCTAAACTTCGTAATATTATGCCAAGACGACTTGGGCTGAGAGTTTTGCTATTTATTAATTTTAATTTATTATAGGTATCCAATATAATTATTAATAGTATTCATTAAAACCTTAGAGAATGATATTTTTATGTATCAATCGGATCAATTGAGACTAATAAGCAAACAACATTTTAAAAGTTTGATTAACAAAGCAAATTCATGCTAACCTACTTATTTTGTTGTTACCAAAACCATGCATTCTAAAAAGATGTGGCGTCATTTTACTGAACTGTTTAATTTTAACAAACATAAAAATACTAAAGCAATAAATTTCTCAGTTTTATATTAGAATTCATTAAGGAATTAAATTAAGCGATAAATTGAGATCCTCACAAAAAATATTATTAGTTCTTTGTATTGACTTTTTTTAAACTAATATAACACAATATCAAAGTTCGTTGTTCGCTTCATAACCCTTAAAGTATCGCTTTTTAGTGGAAATAATATTCAAATTCTTTAAATGCTTTTGTGTGTTTCAAAAAAGTATTTCAAACAAGAAAATTATCGTTCTGCAAAGTCACTACGGGTTGTAATTTTTAATATTGAATTTTGCTAACGTTATTAAATGAGTAAATACGTCACACATTTTACACAATCTGAGCATTTCGGATGGATTAAGTACAAAACATTTTGTTGAAGAATATCTACAATTTAGTTATTTTTTTAGTATCTCAAAAAAAAAAAATTAGTTAATTTTCTAATTTATTTAAGTACTCAATACTTTAAAACACACACAGTCGTACAAACACACTGCTTTTAATTTGATTTTTGATAGTATCATTCTTAATAGCCATCAATTTTGTTTTGTGGTGGAATAATTTGAGGCTGCTAAACAGATTATTTTTGTTTTATTGATAAATCATGATTTTTATACTGAATTTATGAAAAAAAAATCAAAATAAGTAAATAATTTTTTAGAGAATCCTGATAATTGAAAAACTGCTTTACACAATCATTTTATAGGGTAGGTACAATGATATTTTTTTGACTATATTAAATAGTAAATATGCATGTATGTATAAGTAAACAGGAAAGATTAAAATAAAGTGGCCAGCTAGCGATTTGTTGGAAGTATAGTATGAAATTTTAGGCTGGCTTAAAACGTATGGTTGATGTTTAATAAGGGTTGGCTGAATTGGAAGCATGGATAGATTTAACATGAGTCCCGTGTTCCCTGAACTTTAGCTTCAACTTTTAAATATAAATATCGAATCAAGAAAGTACGTAAAAACAGCTGCTACAATATATTATAACAAAAATGAAAATTGTCTTGTCATACTTAATATAAAATCTAACCGTTTCTTGGACTAAAATTATATTGTAATTTCGATAATTAAATTTGATAAAAAAAAAAAAATCACTTGTGAAATAAACTTTTTCAGTTTTATAAATCATGAAGTATCGACCTCGTTAATTTTGGTATTTTTTGCAACTTAATATCTTTTATGCTAAATTTTTTTCTAATGTGACCTATATTCATTCATCTATTTTTTTTTCAAAATAAAATTTTGCTAAAGACAAGGGAAATTATACACGCTTTCCTGAAATGTCAGATAAAATATGATTTTAATACTAACATTACAAAGTTAAATAAAATTCAAAGTATAAGCATTAATAAACTTTCAGGATAGCTAAATAATTTTTATAATTTCCTTCTATCACATGTATAAAATTTTGAAATCATTAGTTCATTGACTAATTGTTATAATAAACATGCAAGGACCGACTGCGACCTAGTAATAATGCTGACAATGATATTTCGTAGAATATCTAGTACGTTCATATTGGAACATTGCAATTGCAACAAAAATTAATATGCTTATTTATTGCTGCAGTTTTTCATTCTAATTTATGATTGTTGACTAAAAAATACACGAACAATAAATTTAACCTAAAGATTCTGATAAACATATATCGAATAAATAATATACTCCTTTTTCTTATCATGGTAAACTGACTACTATATATTACCATTAAATACTTAGACAAGGAATCTTGTCTAAGAATAAAGATACCTAGAGTTCAACAGTATATTATGTAATATGAAGAATAAGCTTTTAGGTCATATTTATTTAAATTTATTAGGATTACTTTGAGTTCAAGCAATAATGTACGTAATTATTTCTTTAAAATAATATCTTGGATAACAATATTATCTAATTATTATTTATATTTAGAAGTATAATGTATTTTTTTTGTAAGAGAAGGTGTGTGTATGCTAGAGTATTAACTTCATCGTTATAATAATAAGAAAAAAAAATAACCTCCTGTGTTATAACTTACTTAGACATTAATTATATTGCATCAAATTTTTAGCTGAACCTTATTAAACTCCCTGATACATTTATAAAAAAAAAAAATAGTAACTCTCTCGCAATGAAAAGCCTATTTTATTAAAATTTGCGAAGCTTAGACAGTACCAGTATTATTATTATTATACAATGATATAAGTCAGTAGGTAGTAGTAAGTTTTCTCCGGGTATTAACGAGAATGAAAGAAATACTAGCGCTAATGAAAAGGAAAACTTAGATCATTAATGGTGATATTTTTTAGAGCAAATATTGCTTTAGCCTTAATCGGTGGCTGATGATCACAAAGTTGGAGTTAGGAATGGTAGAGAAAATTAGAAAGATTGGAGAATGTATGAGTATTTAAATTGGAATGTGCAACAGTCAATATCATACTTAAATAAGATAGGAACCATACAGGAAAGGAAGTGATCAACCTCAAATGTATGAAAGTCCTACCGCGTATAGATATTAGCTGGTCTGCACAGAAAGTATTGAGAAAAGAAATAAGGGCACGTTCCTATTCATTAATGGTAAGTTAGGCGTTTATATGCGCCATTATCTAAGCTAGATGGGCTGATGGAAGGAAGCGTTGCCTATTAAATGAAAAATAATTATGAAAATAGTGCCTATTGCAGAAATCCCACAGGGTACCCATAAAATATAATGTGAATTCACGAGTAATATTTCGACCAGAATCACCGATCGGCGTAAGACTTAGGTACATCGTTGAGGTAACTGGAAAGAGGAAATATGAGTAGAAAATAAAATTTCGGAATAAATTGTATATTATTAGAAAATGTCGACATTATAGAAATTATATTGATAAAATGCATGCAAAATACAAAATATGTAAAGTGGGAAAATAGACAAGAAATTAAAGTATAAGGTAAGGAGTAAGAATGGTAAAAATGTCGGAGAAAGGAGTTAAAATGAGCTAAATAAAAATAAATATTTATAATAAGATTTTTTTTTTGAAGAAGCTACCTATGACGCAATAAAAATTAACATCTGATGGTCCCAATCTAATAATACATATAATAATCTCAATCTATTAGTACGTCATAATATGAGTCTGAACAACACATATACTATTTCTAGGTCTTCAGTTACAATCTTAATAAATAAATATATATAATCCATGTCAATACATGTCGAGTTTAATCACTTATAAACTCATAAGACAATAAAATTTACTTAATGGAAATAAAACTTACAATATTATATTATATTAGCGTACGCCCTATTATGTGTATAAAGTCCGAAAAAGTGTTACGACTATGTTGATGTGCAAGATATTGACTATTTGAATTTATATCATTTTATATTTATTTAAATTTATATTTTATTAATTTGTTGACAAAACTATGCAAAAAGCTGTTAAAATATATACCTATCCTAAAACCAAATAACTCAAATGAGCATTTAGCTAACTCTATCCAAACAGCGATGTCTTTCACAAGTGGCCATAGTGAAAGCCATTAGCTAGAATGCTAATTGCATGAGCTCAGTCAACAGTTGCTATTACTTTTATAATAGGCTAGTATTAAGATTTTTTTTCAATTTATTCTCAACCAACTGTTTCGTTTATTATACGGAAAGTAAATAAATAAGCTAACATTAAACAATTACAAATGCACTTAATATGATATACATAAAAAAAAAAAAATAAGTATTTAATTAATTAACAGATAATGAAAAAAAAACTAAAGTAAAATATGAAATTAATTCCTAAAAATTTAGCAATTTTTCCAGAAAATATTTTTGTTTTTTTTTATATAAAAATATTTCTAACACTTCTTAATGAGCTAGTAAATTATTATATATTAAAATACCATCACATAAGATAGCTTTGTACAAAGTTACTTTTGCTAATGTGATGTGTAAATTTTTACATTGCCAAATATCATTGTAAATTTCTGTAGATTTATTAAATGCTACATAATGTTTTTCCAAAATATTTTAGAATTAATTAAAATGCACGTTTTAACTTATAAAGTTTCAATGTCTTAGTAGTTTTTTTCCTAAAGTATAGCTGTTATTAAATTGTTGTTATCATAAGAATGATTCAACAGATAGTTAAATCATTCTTCCCAAAAAAGGGGGAAGGTGTAGTATGGAAAAGTATCACCCTGTATAGCGGATTGTTATTATTAGTATATTGCAATTGTTTAATATGTAATTGCGAAATGAGCACGCTGACGAGGCATCGTGCTAATGGCTATGTACTGTATGCAGTCCGAGATACAGGGATATTGTAACTAGCTATAGACGAGAGTGGTAGTAAGGGCAAGGGCGGACCTTGTTGGTCCGGCCCTTGGGCTGTACTATTGTAGTCATAGTAAGAGTCAATAGAAGGTGTTGTTAGTAAGCGTCTTTCTTTATCCAACAACCTGGACAGAAGAGCAAATGAACCACCCTAAGAGATACCTTATTCAAGCCCTATTCATAAGTTATTACATTTACGGGAAGTTCCATTTAAAATAACGAAGTTGCGGTCATCTCCGGAACAACCAGAAACGATATTCATAGGTTTTTATATTCCAAATGTTCACAATATTCAACCTTATCAACGCACCAAATTCCATATTTTTATCTCAAGCCGTTGTCAAATGGCGCCCTGGGTAGTAGTCTTATTGTTACCCGATATATATATATATATATATATATATATATATATATATATATATATATATATATATATATATATATATATATATATATATATATATATATATACACACAAAATGAAAGAACTAACGGTAAGAATTTCTCCTTCACCATTTTGTCGAGAATCGACCAAAACATGACGCTATGTTTGTTTCCAGGGCCGAGGTGCCATCTGCTACCGTGGTATCTGCCCCGGCAAGGCTCATCAGGTAGTTTCCTTAAGGGTATCGGTATTAAAACCGAAATACCCAAACCCTGAAACGAACAAGGTGTCATGTCATTCGACGAGGGAAATAGGCAAACAGTGGCGCCATCTGTTGGTACTATGGTGCAACTAAATCGCTTTAGATGCGACCTACTTTGGAGCACAAGACAACACATCTGTGCAAAAATAGAAGAGAAACAGAAATTTCAATTTCTGTGCGGGTCTTTCCTATTTCCCTCGTCGACTTTCAAAGTCGAATGACATGACACCTTGTTTGTTTCAGGGTTTGGGTATTTCGGTTTTAATACGGATACCCCCCAAGGAAACTGCCTGATGAGCCTTGCCGCAGATACCACGGTAGCAGATAGCACCTTGGCCCTGGAAACAAACATAGCGTCATGTTTTGGTCGATTCTCGACAAAATGGTGAAGAAGTAATTTTTACCGTTAGTTCTTTCGTTTTGTATAACTTTTTACGACCAAGAACCGCACTTCTCTTCTCTCTCTCTCTCTCTCTCTCTCTCTATATATATATATATATATATATATATATATATATATATGTTCAAAATTATAGTAGAGCGCTTTGAACTAACTAGTCATCATCAATTCCAGAATCAATGCACTTAAAAGCTTTCAGCATGTAACAAAGACAAAATAAAGTTGAACACAAAATTACATTTTAAAAAACTTTTGCTGCCCAAGAAGCAAATATATTTTATGTAGGTATGATGAAATGTTTCATTCATGTGTTTCTATTTATTTATTAAAGAATCCAATAAAATGCTTAAAATATCAATTCTAAAATTATTATTGCCTGTTTTTGTAGTTTTTCTTTTTGTAGTATCTTTGTATTTTTCCTCAATATCGGAATATGCATGTTTCGTCTTTTCTTCATGTAAATACATTAACTTTTCGGATGTTTTTCTTATTTTCTAAACATACCGTAAATGAAGAGAGTATATTATATGCTTCCATAATGCTTAGACTAGGTGCCTGAAACTAACTTTATTAAATCGTTCCAGAATTTCTTCCCAAATAATTGTTAAAAGTCTAAATTCCAGAGTTCTCATTTTTTTATATAAATTTATAATCATATAAATAGCATCACATGGATAATCAGGTTTTTATTTTTTTCTATAACCACTACAAAGTACTCCCACAGCTTCATAATGTGCACTCCAACTATCATTGCTTAAAGTTGTTATTTTCAAGGAATGCAGGAGATTGGAAAGCTATTTTAAAATGTCATCGATGAAAATATGCTGAAAACAGAACATCACTAAGCAAGGTTCTACCGTTATTGTAAAGAAAGTGTGCCCATTTCTGCTACTCTGGAGAACTTAGTATTTTAAACTTTCATTACATTTATTTGGGACACGAAAATATAGTTCACGGTAGAGCTTCAAAAATTTATATATTGTGAGAAACAATCACGAAATTTATATCAAATTAGATATATTCTAGCTGTAAAATTTTGAATGACCTTAGTATTTTGAATTATTTTATTCACTTTAAAATTAATAATGTGCTCGGCAGACATATATCGCGGCTATTCGATGTCAAATACGTTTGCCAACCTAGCTTAATCAAAAAACCTGCATCCTGCGGGGTTTAACTTATTTGGGAGTCTGATGCTTAAGCGTCATAACTGTCATTATATATCCGCCACCGATAATCCGTCTTGTAAGGTAAGGATGTAAAGGAAATTGATTTTGAGCATAATTTAAAATGAATTCAAGAAGTAGTTTTTACAATGACACACATTGCATTTTGTTACGTCATGTTGATTCATACCAGTTTATCCTTATATCATATTTAATTTTTCTTCAAATTTTATAGTCAATTGAGTAAGAAGATTTTTTTATGTTAATTTGTTTAAGATGTTATTTGGCCGCCATTTTATTCCTCTATCTTGAATTCGTAACACAACTTTACCAGCTTATCAATAATGCTTGTGCAAAATTTGAAATGAATCTAATAAGTAGTTTTTTTAGACTGGATTTTTAAATATTTTATTAGGCCGCCATTTTGCTTTGCTATCTTATATTCATACCCAAATGTTACAAGTTCATTTTTATGCAACACATTATTTTTTTTTTGCAAAATTTTAGGTAAATTGAATAATTAGTTATTTTAGTAATAATTTTTTAACGTTTCACTAGCCATCTTGTTCCGGCATATTGGATTTTTACCAAAATATTACCAGGTCATTCCTATATGAACCTTAATTTTTGACCATAATTTGAAGTCAATCTGATGAGTAGTTTTTAAGGTATGTCGCAAATTGAGAGACAGACACAACGACAGACGGACCTACGGAATTTATAAAACATATTTTTTGGCATCTGGGGACGCTAAAACGCGAAGATATGTAAAACCTGAGAGGGTAATTTTTTCAGATCACAAAAATTTTATTTGGCCGCCATTCTGTTCTGCCGTCTTGAATTAATACCACAGTTTTACTAGATCATCTCTATACTACAATTAATTATGGCACATTTGAAATCAGTTCATTAAGTAGTTTTTTCAGGCTGAATGATTAAATATTTTATTAAACCGCCATTTTGTTCCGCCATCTTGGATTCGTACCAAAATTTTAGCAGTTAATTCCTACATAATAATTAATTTTTGCGCAAAATTTGAAATAAATTGCATAAGCATTTTCTTAGTAATAATTTTTTTAACATTTCACTAGGCAGCCATTTTGTTTTCCTCTATTAGATTTTTACCAATATACCCATATCAGCCTTAATTTTTGACCAAAAATTGAAGTCAATAGGGGAAGGAGTTTTTTAGTTATGCCGCGAACAGATAGACGGACAGAGCGACAGACAGACCGACGGAATCGAGAAAACATGTTTTTCGTTATTTAGGGATCCTGAAACGTAAAGATCTGAAAAAATCATCTTGGAGGGACATTTTTTCACGATAACAATACTTTTATGAGGGAAAGTAAAAATATAAAATATTTGAAAATTGGCTTGACGGGGTAACCATCTCCAAAAAGGCTATTCTTAGGATTTTATTAGCATTATATTTTCATTTAAATCCAAGGATAAAATGTGAATTTTATATTAAAAACGCTATTCTATAAATAAATAAATGTCTCATATTTCTAACAATACTTTTTTATTAATTAGACATATATACATTATTTCTTGTACATGAAATAGCATTATCAGTAACAATGATAATAATATTACATAAATTCTATATATCGCGTTTCTAGATCGCGTAATCAAAATTGGGAAGCTTCGTTAAGGTCGATATTCATGTTTGGTCTGTATATTATTGGTGTTTATATAATTACAGTAATATTATATACATCTAATCATCTATGATCACCACAAAAATGCTTAGAGAAAAATTAGAGATATTTTTAACAACTTTTTAAATTTCTATTTTACCCTTGATTCTGACTTTTTACCTGTTATCAGTGTTCTTACCGTAAAAATTTTCGTTCGATTTAACTATTTTTTCTCTGAATGTGCCGTTTTCGAAATTCTATTAACTTAAAATTTGGTCTAGCGAAGGATACAATCATAATAAAAAAAAATCAATGTCGACGAAACACAAATAAAAAAATATGGGTTTTAAAATTATATGTTCAAGGCTTCATATCTCGGAATCCAAAGATTTGGGCAATCCTGTTAATATAACTTATCGATATATTGAAGAGTTAATAAAGAGCGTAGAAGGTAAATGTTTAGTTCGCCAGAAAATACATGCTCAGGCACAAATGCGATAAATCAAGCTGCATTAAACCGCATATAAGTAAGACAATTTATTTCAAAAGCCGTCAATTTTTCATCCAGACTGATGTTTGCAGGCAATAAAAAAATAAAGTGGAGGTGGTCATTTTTTATTATTCGTTTTATATTGCATTCACTAAAGATTAAGAATGCAGAGTGGCTCAGGTTTTTTGGCGATTCTGTAATTTTTTATTCATTGAAAGAACTGCCAACTACATTATAATAATTCCAATTTTTGAGCAAGTAATATAGTATCGCATAGATATCCATCCTGAATGTTCAAACATGATGCGTTGAACTTTCTACTTTTTCTTCATGTCATGATATGTTCTTATAAAAAATATCACTGTCCTCAGAGCATAATACATCATATAAAAGAGGTTATAATAAGTGAAATGCAATCAACTAATTTAGATAAACTATTGAAAAAAGAAAATTATAGATCCTAAACAAAAACCGATTGGATTATTACTATTACTTGATTCATTTTGTTGATTTTTTTCTCTTCGGTAAGAAACAAATGTGTTTTCCTAATTTCTCTAGTTTTATAAGAGTCATTTTGTGTACTTTGTGTTAAATAAATTCTAAAACTTCAAAAACTACAGAAAGTATTTAGTTTTTAGCCTTTTTATAGACTCTCCTGTCACAAAAGTCAATTTTTGTTTCTGAACATCATTAAATAATAATCAACTTTTTCGAAAAATACGTGCAGTCGAGATAAAAAGACCTTTTAATATCGTGCCAATTTATTACAAATCGGATTTTTTAAGTCCAACTTCGTATTTTAATTATTAATTAAGTATTATTCTAACGCAGCCATCTATTTTTTATATATTAATTTTTGATAATAATATTATCATTTCAACACCTCTTAATATAATTGGGGTGATCATATATAACTAGTATTTTATAAATAACAAAAATTTTATAAATACTGCACTATACATGTATAAGAATGTAAATACATTTTTCTTCTAATACCGATTTAGTTAGATAGAAAGAAGTTTGAATAAAATAAAACGAATTTTCGATTTGATTTTAAATAATGTTGCAGAGGTGTTGTTCTCTGCTATTATAAGAAACTATACAATTTTAGCCTATTAATAGTTTTAAAGGTTTTTCATATTAGAAATGATAGGGTTCGAAAGCAACGATATGTTTATCAATTAAGTAAGTTTGATCGAGGACTTATAAAGTAGCGCTGTTGAATGATAAAGTGTCACTTTAGTGTAGGCGCCGGGGTACTTGAGTATGCAAAATATGGCCGTCTCGTTAAACTTATGTAATTTTTATGTTGCGAGAACCGGAAAATTCGCATCTTTTTATACCCCCCACTCCCAAATATCTAGTAAAACGGTATTACAGGCGCTGAAAAGTTCTGAATTGTTTTTTGCATTATTAAAGATAGTTCGTACAAAGAAATAGAAAAAAAAATGCGAAAACATATTGTACAAGTTTCAGGAGTATATTATAAATGAAAGGTAGAATTTTGACACATGAAGAGTTGAAGACAGTGTTTGATTGTTCATTAAACTTAAATATTTCAGTTTCTTTTAATTCTCTGGCTATGTCGTCTTATAGCGTTTGATCCCCTACATTATATGACGGCTAGAAAAAAATCAAAATTCTAATGTTATGGTACTTATATCAGACGTAATTGACCCCGTCCTTATAACTAATTTCCATTAAGTTAAAAAGCTTAAGCAAGTAATGGTTAATATATCAAATAATTATTTTCGGCTTTAAATTCTTTGAATTTATTTTTTCCTGTATTCGGGAGTGTAACTTGTAGCCTCAACCGAATATAAAGTCATCTATTCTGGAGCCTTTAATTAAACCACGCAAATGCGGCTTAAATTACCATCGAATTTATTAAACATTTCTGAAAAAGAATAATGTAAATTGCATTTCTCTACGTAAATGTGTTAATAATAATTGTAAAAACTCAGAGCTAGATAATTTATCATACATTTATGAAGAAATAGGTCTCTTTTTCTTCATATTCTGTATATTTCTCTAATAATCATAGAGTTTTTATTATTTATTTATTATTAGCTATCTATAGTCAAGAAAAAACATTTCAGATCAACTCCGCTGTTTTTGATACCTGGGGTTGGGGGGTTTCAAAAAAACAGTCAAAACTAACAGAATGAGCTGTTTCATATTTTGCGTACTCACTACTACTCCACTCCCGCTATATTTAGAGAAATTGCTGCAAGAGTTATTAGGTTAAACTCCGTTGTTTGATTGTTGTTGTTAGAGGAGGGAAGTAAGCAAAGAGCGGTATACTTGTAAAATAAAATGGCTAAAACATGCATGCAGATATGCAGAATAAAAGATGAACATATGCAGCAAAGTTGCAAAAATATGCAAGAATTTGTTATACCCTTTGGTGCTAATCTATTAAATAAAAAGGCATACACTAATGAGCATATCTTATTAAATAGAAACATACTTTTTAACATTTATTATAGTCGTTAAGAAATTAACCTATCATATATTGTTTCAAGTTTTACATGGTGAAATTATGATGAAGATAGTCCAAAATCATCTCAGCAGTAATCTGCATGCGGCATAATTGCTAGAATCATCAATGTAATAATTTCTCTGATATAGAGATTGAAAGCCGGGTTGTTGTCTAACACTCGGTTAAATTTTTCTTTCAATGGACAAATGAGAATTTATTTATACCTACATTATTTCCATTACTTTTAGATATTTAATTACGGGCAAACTTTTAGTTTCAATTTTTTTAATTGGTTCTGGTATATTTAAAAAATGTGTTTTAATAAGTTTAACGGTTTTTTTTAAGCATCTTCACAGGCTTCGCTGGACTTAGAAATTACTAATGTCTCACGACTGTCGACTCTGGAAATATTTTTTAGACTCTCGAAAGTCCTCGTTATAAAGAAGCACAGCATTAACAGTTACTACAGGCTCTGGTAGAAAATGTTCCCTTTAAAAACTAGATTCGGGCTGGTGCCTTTTATAAGTGAAACTAATTCATTTACGTTGCCAAATGGGTTTCGAGTTTCTTCGAAAACACGATGCGTTCCATACATGAAATAGGGAACGTGGATTAAACAAGTATACAAAAAAACACAGACACTTTCGTTTTGTAGATTAGGGAATCCGAAAATATTTTTTAAAAGAATCATTTACAAATCTTTCACTCCCGGAGCGGTTACTTTTTTCGAGAATTTCGCAGGCCAGCGGTTAACTCATTTTTACGGAATGTCGACTCATGCAAAATATTTTTTCTACAACCGTCCTTAAAATCCTATTTTACACACTGATTGCAGTAGCTAAAGCTTGTTTTCAAGCACCGATGCGTGAAATACAATGCTTTCCCTAAAGGATTTACTTCACGCACCGGCTCAATAAGAAATGCATGGGCCGCCATTAATTTTAGGCACCGGGCCCGCACTGGTAATAATTTTATTAGGCGGCCGTGCCTCGCAATTTGTATCGTTGTCATGGTAACGAGTTGTCAAATTGACAATGCAAACAGTTTAAAATAGACACTTTAAGTTCGAATAGTAATTTGAACAGTTTATTATTTTAAGTTATAATAAGCAATAATTATGGACTCTGATATAGAAATGTGTACTCCACCAGATATTACGGAAGCAGCGAAAACAGCTAGTAATTCTCTGTTACCTCAGAAGTCAAAGGAAATTTATGAAAACACGTACAATAAATTTATGACCTGGCGCAGTAAGAACAATATTAAAACCTTTTCTGAAAATGTTTTACTCGCATATTTATCAGAATTGTCAAAAAATGTGAAATCATCAACACTATGGAGTCATTATTCAATGCTAAAAAGTACTATTAGCATTAAAAATAACATTGACATTGGTAAATATCCAAAAGTTCATGCATTTTTAAAACGGAAGAATGAAGGATATATTCCACAAAAATCTCGAATATTGGAGAAAGAACAAATTTTTAAGTTCATAAATAAGGCTCCTGACGAAGTTTTTTTATTAACCAAAGTGATATTAATATTTGGGATTGCTGGTGCTCTAAGAAGAAGCGAAATTTATAAGCTAAAAATGTGCGATATTCAAGATTTAGGAAGTGTTCTTGTTGTATCCGTCCCTGATACAAAAACCAAAATAACAAGAAAATTTACCATTACCGAGCATTTAGAATTATACAGAAAATATGCCGCCCTTCGTCCCCAAAATTATCAAGAAAACAAATTCTTCAACAAGTATCAAGGAGGAAAATGTACTCGCCAAGTCGTCGGGATAAACAAATTTGGAAAATTGCCTAGTGAAATAGCAAAATTTTTAAAACTACCACATCCAGAAAAATATGCAGGCCATTGTTTCAGACGATCATCTGCTTCCTTGCTAGTTGAAACCGGTGCAGATTTACTAATGTTAAAACAACACGGCGGTTGGAAATCTTCAACGGTAGCTGAGGGTTACGTAGAAAATTCCCTTAACAAGAAAAATGATATTTCAAATAGACTTTTGTCAGTTCAAAATCCAAATATGACCTCGACCACAAGCAGCAATATTATTAACAAATCATCATCAAAGGAGGCTACAGAAGTTAAATTTAGTAATCTAACAAATTGCAACATTACTATTAATAATTACAATAATTATAAAGAAGAAAATTAAATAATTTAACTATAATTTCTATTAAAAAGTTACAATTATTATAAAGTAGAAAATTAAATAATTTAACTATAAGTTCTATTAAAAAGTTACAATTATTATAAAACAGAAAATTAAATAAATAGTTCATTAGTTTAATTTGTATTATATAAAGGAGAAAATTAAATAGTTTAATTTTATTTCGTACTTGTATTATTTACGGTTGTAGAAAAAGTATAGTGTGCAATACGTGCGTGAAGACTTTTATACCCTTGTGTGATATTGTGACCCTCGCCTTCGGCTCGGGCCACAAACATCACACTCGTGTATAAAAGTTAACTTCACGCACTTGTTACACAATATACTATTAATTTATTCAGTGTTTTTGCAAGAAATGTTTCAAAGTAAGGTTGTTAAGTTTATTAAATGGAATACTGCTTGCAACTAATGCTTTACACAGTCGAAAGAATTCATTTCTCAGATGTTTTTTAGACAGAGATACAGAAGCATTCATAAGAATTTGCGGATGAGGTCCAGCCTTGTTTTATGCTGTAATGTGTGTATTTCCTTTTACGAGTCGCTGTATTTGAAATTTCGTGAAATGTACTACATTCTTTTCGCAAATGCGAGGAAATATATTCCCATAGGTAAATAATCAGCATATCCAGATATCTAAGAACTGATAATTTTTGGTGTTGGGATAGTTAGAAATATGCATAAATAACCAATATGTTAAAAATATGCAAAAAATCTAGAAGCAATAAAAATATGCAAATGCATATGTAAAAATGTACCAAGTTTTAAGTCTTTGTTTAAATTAAATTTGAAAATTGAATTCTCTGTAGTTTTTCTACAAGCCGGACCAATTGAATGTTTTATTTTTTTAAATGTAAGTTATTGTTCTCTTAAAAATGACACTGAAATATATTATTAAATTAAGAAATTCTTTTTAATTAATTAATTTAAGAAAAAATAAAATAGCGAGAATTTTTTGTTTTAAATATTATAATAATATAAGCGACGATACTCAAAAGGAAAACTAAAAAAATTACAAAGGTTATTTTCAAATAAAATTAATTTTATTTCATATTTAAACAACAAACAATAATCCTTTTATTTGAAAAACCTTCCTTTATAATCCTTTTAAATGAAAAAAATTGTTCCGTAATTTATAAATATATTATTTTATTTAATATAAAATATTGATTTTAATTTAATTTTTTTGTTTAAACTTTATGTAGCACTTTTTCTTTTTTCAATAAACAGTATTTAAATACATTTAATTACAACAATAAATATTCAGAACAAAGAAAAAAACCAAATTTTGCAACAATATTAATTTTTTTAAATTAAGAAATTAGATATATTTTTTTCATTAAATATATTTTTAATGCTATTCTGTAAAATATCAAAAACCTACATTAAGAAAAAATAAAAAACTGAATATGGCTGGTTTGCGCAAAAACTACAAATTATTCAATTTGGATTGCAATTTTTAGCCGTTTTTTTAGATACAAAGACTTAAAATTTAAAATGCTTACGAGTGAACCCTTGTAGTATTTTTTAAAAAAATTAATTAAAACAATTAAAATTATGCAGAAAATTCGAAAATTCTTTCGTTATGCGATTTTTGTTGTTTTGTAGGTTATGTATTGGATACAGACATCTAAAACCAGAGGAGTGTTAACGGATATTTAAAAACGAACCAACACAAACCCCTATATTTATGTCAAAAACGTATTTTTTTCAAAAGTAAAAAAATGTAACTTCTGGCTTTTGTACAATGCAAAAACTCTATTCCTTTCATCTGTAATGCCACTAGTATGTTTTTTTAAGTATGTTTATAAAAAACATAATCCAAGGGGAAGAACACTTCCTTTTTCACGATAATTTTCGATATATTGACTCCACTAGAATATGAAGACCGTCACAGAAGTGAAATCTAATAATGTTTAATGATGAACTACTATATATTGACGGGCAAGGATAATACGCAGTGTGCTGTAGATCTACATCGTGTTGTTGGAGTAATTGTATGTTGATCAGTTGTGTAAGGCACTAGATCACCTTAGTCATATGCAAATGGCTAATGACTTATCTATTGCTTTCCCTTAGAGTGGTCTGAAGATTCCTGTTTCTAATAAGATAATGTATGCCATTTCTTTACTACATTCTTCTCGATCCCCAGATCTTAGCTTCATAGAACATGGGAATAAAAAAATACCCATTTCCCACAGACGTTGCATAAACTTTGGTATCTAGTAAAAAAGTGCAATAAGCTTGAGATGAATTGCTTTAAGAAGTAATTGATCATTTAATAAGATCCATGTCTAGGCTCATTCATGAAGGTGTATCGAAATCAGGAGGAATCTTTATTTCTAAATTTAATTTAGTCTACTATCGGAACATTTCTCAAATCAGCCTGGATATTTAATAAAATGAATAATAACATAATAATGTAAGAATGTATGGCTACAGAAATTATCAAAATTTAACTCTACCAATATATTTAAAGTTTTTATACTATTATTTTATTATACCATAATAGATCACGCTGATAAGTCGAATCGCTATCCGCACAGCAATAATTGCAGCAATTCAAAAAATATATTATAGTTCGCTTAAATAATATTACTTATTTTCGCCGTTCGATAACTCTCGCGCCCGGATAGCTATATAAGGCACATTACCTTAAGTAAAGGCCTTAGAGATAGAGTTCGAGATAATCGGAAAACACATGACCTGGTAATTCCTAAAATCGTAAAAGGCGCGGAAATGTGTTAGACTATCGCTTTTCGTTTTGTAAGCATGTGACGCTGAATTTTCGTATTTATTCATGTCGCAATAGAGATACGGGTTGAGCCAATTGACTTCAAGCTACAAAAACTGGCTTAAAAGCAGTAAATTCCAATTAAAGTAATAATTATTTGTATTAGAAAAGATCTAATAAGACATTTTTTCCTCTTGAGCGTTAACGAAGGCCGAGAAAGTAGTCCTCACCATAAAGGGAAGGTTTATTTGTCCGTTGCGCATGCGCCAGAAAAGAAATGATTTACGTACTTGACTATTGTTTTTGTAATTGACAGCGATCAGCTCAAAATATCAGAATGGTTCAGCAATTTTATATATTTGACAAATGATTTTGTAACTGACAGTGATCAGCTCATAATACCAGAGTGGTTCAGGAACTTTTGCCAGAAATAATAAGAAAGAGGATAAGCTTTAATATTCTAATCATGGTTTATTTCCTTGGCCAGCTCGGTCTTTTAGATTTTTATCTATAAGGTATGTCAAAAACGGAGTCTACGAGTTCGACCCTTCCGAAACAAGAGAAATACTTGAAGAATGGGAAAATGTTTCTTTAATGTTAATAGCGTTTTTTATTGAAAAAAAAAACTAAATAAGATATCTAAAACTGAAGATGATTATAGTTTATAAGTTCATTTAGTGAAAATATGCCGCCACTTTGACGTTTACAAGTATCGGGTTTACCACCTGGGGTCGGTTTTGTCGCTTAGCGCAGCCAGATATACGATATTTAATTGTTTTAAATTAACTGTGATGCGCTTGATTTGATGGAAAAACAGGAATACCCCGCCCGCAACCACTCTTTATCTACGACATACTAACTGCGTCCGAAAACGTGACTATCATAATTTAAGCTTCAAAATGCAGATTTCATAATGTAATCGCAGTTGCTAAAATAAGGTGTAATGCAGTATTATTTGAATAAAAATGAGGTTCATTTCACAAACTTAATGCAATAATAGTTTTCTTATTTTGCTACTTCTAATTGTAATAATTTTTCATTTATTTTTGTTTGTTGTTTGAAAGTGTTAGACAATGATGATTCCAAAGATCTGTAAACATACCTACACATGTTGTTTTTATTTAAAACTGGCTTCCAGAGCATATTAACCCTTGTCCTGAGATGCAAGCACCCGCCAGGAAGTACAGTACAGTAGTTTTCTCGTATATTTCGATCGACTGGTATTTTCTTCACTGTAGCAGTTAAAATGCAAGTTTAAATTTAAAAATTGTTTTATTTTATGCACACTATCAGGATATGTAACAAAAAAGACAAAAGTCGATCATCACTTGAATATTTCATGACAAACTCAGTTCTTTTTAATTTTAACATCCCATACATTCTCAAATTTTTTTCATAGAGACGATTTTTCTGATATCAAAAATATATAGTTTGTTTTTGAGTTTGCTGATGTTTGCTTAAAGATTTTCAAAAATATTGGTAATATCATTTTTTTTAATGTTATCTCTAATATAACTTTAAGGTATATTGCCGTGCAATTTAATTCAAATGTAAATGTATAAAATATGTTGCCAAGAAAAATATGTGAAGAAATTCAAATACTCAGTCAAAGTGGATCTGTTAGTAAATTCGATTAAAAACTTGTGAAAATTGACACTACATGTATTTCTTAGAATTGGGGACATGTGTAAAACTTGCTTTAGGTTTATTGATTATTTTGCAGTTGTTTATTTTTATTTGTTACTCATATTAAACATTTTAATTCATTTAGATTTTTTATTGTGTGTTATAATTACAAACTGTAGATTTAAATAACATCTGACAAAATTTTAGTCTGAAAATTTTTGTAATAATGTTTCCTGAGGTCATTGTTAGGCTGGAATGTTTGAATTAAAATATATAACCACAAAAGGCCTCTTAAAGCTTTTTAATATGCAGCTAGTTACAAACCGTATAAAAATTCAAAGTATTCGAAGTTTACTGATTCAAATTAATAAAACTTGTATTTAAGATAATTGTTAAAAAAACCAATAGAGTAAATAAACGATTATCTATTATAATTATTAATGCGCAAATATTTATTTCTTTAATTTAGCAATTTGAAATCTTTGTAATAAAAAAATAAGTTACAGGCTGAAGATGATCGTCAGTAAATTTGAAACGGTGAGTCATAGACCTATATTGTTGTATATCATTGAAATCGTCGTATAATGCTCTATTTGAATTTATTGTAATATACAGGGGGATGCATTTAATTTTTTAAAAATTACAATTCATACTCATGGTAATAGTGTAACTTTTTTAAGTTTTAAAACTTGAGTAATAAAATTCTAAATAGAAGGAACTTTAGCTTTTTTATTTTAGCAAAATTTAAACAAAGTTTAAAAATACTTTAATTCTATTAATTGAGAAATAGATAAACACGAATATATAGAGGGCGTTTTTTAATTGATGGCTAAACATGAAGGACGCAATTTTTTGCCTTATTTTAGGTCTAAAAGTTTTTATAAATATGTGTTCGCAAGGCCTTCGATTTTGAGATACCAGATGTCAAAATTTTAATTTTTTTGGGTTTTACATTTTACAAAAATTTACAGATTGTTCATTTTTTTCCAGATCGCGACCCCTTTACTACGACGTCAATGGCGGTTTTTACTTTCTTCCTGTTTTTATTTTGATTGCTAAAAGTACAGGATTTAATTTTTTGGGTCATTTTAGGACTAAAAGTTCATATAAACATGCTTTCGAAAGGCCTTAGTTTTTGAGATATAGGGTGTTAAAATAAAAAAACAACTAAAAAAATTAAATTTTAACACCATGTATCTTAAAAACTAAAGCTTTTCGAACACATGTTTATCTAAACCTTTTGACCTAAAATGACCCAACAAATTACATCCTGCATTTCTAGCAATCAAAAACAGAAAAAACAACATAAAAATTTAAATGTGTAGAGCCTTTGTATTTTGCTAACTAAACGGTTCAAAATATCAGATTAAAGTAAGAAACTAAGAATTTATAAAACCAAATGAGGAATTTGATTTTCTAAATAAAAACAAGTGACGCCTAAGTAAAAATTTCGAGGTGGGGGGGTAGTAAAAAACTAACACTCAATAGAGTTTTGCAAAATGTATTATAGCCATTTTGTAGACATTGCCTACAGCATAGTGTGTTAAATTTCTATGATTTATCTCTAGAAATGTACGAGTCGTACTAAACTAAAAAAATAAATAAATAAAACCTGTATGTCAAAAACGAGGGATTTGCGGACACATGTTTATATAAACTTTTAGTTCTAACATAAGGGAAAAATGTACGTCATTCATTTTTAGCCATCAATTAAAAAACACACTGTATAGTTGAAAATCACAAACTGTAATAACATAGAGGGTGTTTCAATTTCAAATAAAAAAAGTCATATGATCCCAAGGAAACTCAACACCCTGTATAAATAAAACAAAATAAATTGAAACTTTAAAAGAGATAAAGAAATATTTTTCTTTCCATGTTTTCTGTATGGTTTTTCAGATAAGGGGATAGGTCATATTATTTTAGACACCCTGAAAAGTTGGAGCGTAATAAGCGTATAAAGTTTGTATACCGTAGATACGGAGCAGTCACAGACGCGGCCTGAATTTCGTAAAATAGAGCGCGTAATTAATTTAAAATAAGAAAAGAGCAAATATCGTGTACTTGGCTCGGTTAAGCGAAAAAAAAAACCGCATCCAGGTAGTATGCCCGGTATTGGTAAACGTTAAAGCGGTGGCTCACTTAATTTTTCCCACTAAATGAACCTGTAAACTAAAATCCTTCTTCAAGTTCAGACTTATATCTTATACCTAATTTATCTGGTTTTTCTTTTTCATAAAAAGACGTTATTAACAATAAACAGAATGAACAAATTCTATCCCATTCGGCACACCAAGCGTTTGGATTTGGATTGTTACCAAACTATACTATTTTTTTAAAATTCAGTATATACTATTCCTGCTGATTTCAACGGTCGGTTGAAAATACACTAAAGGGCCGGTTGCAGACAAGGCCTATTATAGAGTTAATGGGCCTTACCTTGCAGAAAGCTCGATTAAAGTTTGTTAAATGTTTAACAGAATGTCAAATTTGACAGCGGGTTCCTAGATTTCTGTAAGAAGCTCGTCAAATCCGAAAGCTCGGTTAAATATTCTAAATAGCAAAGTTTTGTGCAATCGGGGGTAATAACATAGGTGAAGAAGAAAGGAGGTAGATGACACCGAATATGGGGCTTATACTCCCGTAAACTATAACAAATTGCTTCTACATGATCAGAACGTAGACCAATCCTGTATTCCGAAACAATGGAATCATAGAAATATGGTATGCTTAGTAGGTTTGGTAAATATAAAGTACAAAACATTTGAAATACAAGTGGTTTGTCTAATTAAAAGTGCATTCAAGTTGCACCCCAACACTTCCGAAATTCAACTGCAACTAAATAGTTTCAGTAAATCTATATTTAATATTGCTCACATTTTTTTATAAAAATAAATTTGATTGTATGCGATAATGTGAATGCTGATAAAGTTAAATATGCCATGCAACGAAGTGTGTAATGGAAACATGTTGTTCGTGTACAATTGTTGTAATGGGTATGCATATGTGGTACAACAGTTTGATACTTATTTCTTGCTCTGGTTTTGTATATTTTCTATTGTAAATATATGTTTTAAAATAGCATCATCTACATTTTTTTTAACTTTGTTGAGAATTTATATAAATGGTTCGGTATTTGCCGCAATTATGGAAGAGCAGGAGTGAGGCTTACAAAAATATAAATTTGAAAACTATTGGTTATGATAAATTAGTAGAGAAAATGAATGAAGTATAATATTACCAAATACAAACAAACTAACCATACAATTGTATTGTTCACTATATAATCTCTAAAATATAGTAAATATCTTGTAGCACGCAGCTAAATTTTACGTAATTGCATAACAGCAGTGTTGTTTTATTTATTATTGAAAGAAAATATGTAATTACATGCAACCAATTTTTCAATCGCTTTTTTACCCTCGCTTGACCTCCACAGTTTGAACTTTGATAAAGATTCGTCCTATAATATTGATTTCAATTTCGAAAAAAGAATGCTTTTACTTTATCTAATTTTGATAATAGTTATCAACTGGTATAGTGCAGCATTTAATGTGGAAAATTGAACGTATATTTTAATTAGGTACTTCTGGAGTGCTATAGTTTCGGTTATATTTTTAACAATTTTCATTTCATAACTGTTGCTTTACTGATTTGTATTGTATTACTAGTTCTACTCACTATAATACTACTACAATGGTTTTGGATGAAAATGCACTTAACCTATAATACGACTTTTATAAGCTCAAACAAGAAAAATATACCATGTGATACTTAGAAACGATTACAAGTAAAAAATTAATCAATAATAACTATTTTATATTAATACTATGAAATATTAGTTTCTTGTTTTATAAAAAGACCAAACTCTATAGGCGAGGCACTCTATTCAATAATTATTATTTAAGCTCTTTATTTGCATTCCGACTTATATGATTTGTTGGGAGACATGTAATTTCAATCATCCAGCTTAATGTAATAAGTATTTTTACCTTCTCAAATCATATTTATGCAAATACGATGGTCTGCTAAAACTGTCGCTAACTAACAAAAAAATAATACCTAATACATAAAACAAAATGTCTTTATTTTAGTGACTATTGCACTTATTAAAGGAAAATCAATGGAAAATGAAATTTCTAGTATTTCAACCAATCAAATTGAGATTACAGCGCTAAAACACCTACAAACTGTTCTGTTGATATCGTTTTACCGATGTAATTTCCTATCTCTACTATGTTAAAATCGTGATCAGTAAAATTCAAACAAAACATTATTGATTGTTTTGTTTGTAAATTAGGTGAAATTGTTTGTATTTTTGCACTTTTCATTCCATTTATGACTAATTTGTAGAGAAGTAACTCTTTATTTAATTTAATTTACTCGTGAAATATTCTAGTTAAATACAACTCGAGCCTGCAATTTTCTCGGTAATTTTTACTCTGCGCCTGTTTTATTCTGACGAAATCTTGGGAAAATTATTTGTTAAAATGTGTTTTTATTGTTTTAAGATCTAGCGATTTTTTCAGATAATATAAACTCATTTTTATATTCATAATTTTTTCCGAAAAACTTGGTCTTCAGTAAAAATATTCGAAAAAATTATGTTATATTAATTTAACGTAAGCCCTTTGAAAGAAGAGCGTGACCTTGAAATTTAATTTGTCAGTATATTTGGCGTCAGCAAATATCTGTATACTATAATTGTAATTCATTCCAATTCAATGAAAAGAAACAAAAATTAGGCATATCCTCTTATTTTTAAAAAATTATTTGGAAAGAAAATAAAAATGTAAGACAGCCTTTGTGTTTTGAAACTTTTCGACTACCCCAAGGCTTTCGTTACAAATGGCATGTTTTCTATCTACTATATTTTTCACTCTTTTGTGAAAGAATTATTTGTACATTGCTTTTTCATAACACAAGACTCCTTTGTAATAATAATAATAATAAATCGGCTTTTATTAACATATATACAAAAGAAAAATTACAGATTTGCAGCAATTAAAGGCGAAGTTTAGTCGCATACCGAAGTATTTGGCTAGTCTTACACTTAACCCTTAAGAATTAAAAAAATATATATCGGTAAAATAATTACAAGTAGACCTAAACATACAACTACAATAATATATAAATAAAACATTGATATGAACGTACATACATATAAAATTTAAAAATAATAATAAGAAATATGCGAGTAAAAAATTAATTAATTAAGAAACAAAACAGAAAAAACATTTAATTAACACTTATTAACTAGAAAGCAAAGACTGTTTCAACTTGATCTTGAAAGAAATAATTTTTAAGTTGACCGGTGAAGAAGGAAGTTGATTATAGAGCCTTCCCGAACGGCATTTCTGAAACATGGCAGTCCGATGTGTAGTCAAATCTTCGAGAAAATCTATAGAAGAGGTAGGATAGGCATTCTATGGTAAGTATGCGATGAATAAACGTTAAAAAAAGTAGTTTCCTGTGGTTTTTCATGTTAAGCCATTCAAGTTGTACTATGAAAGGCGATACGTGTTTAAATTTCCTAAGTTCAAAAATGAACCTCGTATTCAACCTTTATCAGGAACACTAATAGACTTAGTATATAGTACTGCGTCGTAATTAAAAAGAGGATCGCAAAGCATTTTTTAAAGTTTGATATTAAAGCAGTATGTGTATATAATAGCTTTAACGCAAGATAGACACGAGGAAATACACTGCTTATATGATTACTAAACTGTAGTTTCATCCAATATTAGTCCTAAGCTCTTGACACTACTTTGAGGATTCAAAATATTATCACCGATTGTGATAGATAGGTCAAGGAGATTATATGCGACTTTATTGGAAGAAACAACAAGATTACATTTAGAAGCGTTAAGGATTAAATTGTGACGTAGCGAGATACTTCTGATAACTTCCAGGTCAATATTTAACTGAGTTGATGCGGTTAAAGTGTCTTTTGGTTCAAAACTATGGTAAACCTGGGTATCGTCAGCGTAAGCTTGGACTGAAGAATACTGAACATTGATTCAAATGTCGGCTGTATAAATAGAGAATAATACAGGTCCTAAGACCCTTGGGACACTTCAGAAAGAACCGGGGTCAAAGAAGAATATGAGTTTTTGAAAGATACCCTCTGAAACTGGTCACTCAGGTAAGATTTCCAAGAGAAACAGCGGTTTCAGAGAAACCATAAAATTTTAATTTCGAAATTAATATCCTGTGACTAATAGTGTCAAAGGCCTTCGAAAAATCAAATGACACTAACGCTGTGACTATTTTGCCGTCTAAATTGCTGGTTATATCATCGGTTATCCTAGTCAAAGCAGTAGAAGTACTGTGTCCCATCCTAAATCCCGATTGACAAGAAGGCAATATTGCATTTCTGCTGACAAAGTCATTTAATTGTTTAAAACGTACTTTTTCGAACACTTTAGAAAGTGCTAGAAGAACGCTAATAGGTCTGAGATCCGAAAG
This sequence comes from Kuschelorhynchus macadamiae, assembly GCA_030620095.1. Lineage (NCBI taxonomy): Eukaryota > Metazoa > Arthropoda > Insecta > Coleoptera > Curculionidae > Kuschelorhynchus > Kuschelorhynchus macadamiae. The sequence goes on along the minus strand of JAUTXW010001588.1, from coordinate 3,283,823 downwards.
CGATTCCACTGTGTTCTTCTTAGGGTATGATAATACTGGTTTTCCAATGATTCCGGAAGTGAACCACTTTAATGCAAGAATTTATTATCTGAGTAATGTAAGAATCAAGAAATGGGCTGCAATACTGATGGAGATATATTATCGATACCATAAGCATTAGTTACAAAATTTGCTAAGAGTTCAGAAATGTCTTCAACACTTGAGAAGCTGAAAGCCAGGGAGTTATTAAACAAATTATTATTATAGAATGATGCTAAGTCAGAATCATGCCTCCTCTTGAAGGATGATGCAAATATCTGTATTAGACTTTTTCTTTACATTAAACTTTCCGAGAGCCTTCCAAATGGCTTTGGAGTCATTTGAATCGCACATACTCTGCATATAGTCCTGTTTATCTCTTCGTATCAAAGTTAGAGAACGGTTGCGTAAAGTTTTATATACATTGAAATCTATAATGTTTTTGTTCTTGCAATTTGGTGTTAACAAAGGTTCTTTGGTCTGCTCACACGTACAGTTACAAAAGGCATGCAAAGTAAGTTATTAAATTTCTTAATTTTATCATCAATATTATAAACTCTTAAAATTTGTTGAAAAAGAGAATTATGTAAATCATTGCAAAATGTAATGTAATGTAACCAACAATTTTTGTTCTTGTGTTCTAATTATTGCTATTAACATCAGTGTATTTTGCCTGTATATTCAGTTTTACATACGCAGTGAATGGTTTAGTGAATTTTTAACATAGAACTACACTGAAAAATCGTTACATGCTCACCGCAATGGAGGAAGCTTGGTCTGCCACAATACGTACAGCGACTCTAAGAATGCTAATTGAACTCAGATTCGTGATTTTCTTCGTCAGTTTGAATGGGGCATAGTGGGAAAGAAACTTAAGAATATGATAAATATATTTTATGATGATTTTTTAATGTATCTATCAATAGAATTACATGTATCGCTAAAAAAATTTTCACCTCAAAAGTACCCTCCTTGGTTCTCTCCTGAATTCAAGTTACGCAATTTAAAAAACATCTTAAATACAAGCAATGTTTAACTCTTTCTGATTATCACACATTTGCTCATTTGGGAAAATGCTAATCAGGGAATGCTATACTGAACATGATCTGTCAACCTTTAATTCCTTTAAACATGATCCAAAATAATTCTGGAACTTTGTATATTTTGCCAGGCACTGTATTCTACAACTCTAGCAGTTCCTCGGGTGTTGAAATTGTTAATTTTTATGCTAATTATTTTGCCACAACACAAAAGTCTTTACCAAACTATCAGCGTTGGATGTTGACAAGGGTTTTGAACATATTTTCTTAGATGTTGCAGCATTCACTAGCAACTTTGCTGAATACTACAAATTCAGTTCATGATCCGAGTTTTTAAAAGTGGTGACAAAAATTATGTAACAAACTATAGACTTATCAGTATCCTTAATTGCATTCCCAAGCTTTTCGAATATATTGTTACTGAATTTCTAATATCACTATTGATCAGCTTGATGATCGACCAGCAGGACGGTTTCCACAGATCCACAGAGCTTAACTTGTTGGTGTATTCTGAATTTGTGTCAGGCGCCTTGGAGTCGGATTACCGAGTTCATTCCTTGTTGAAGGTATCTAGTTTTATTTTAAATGATACTTAGAGGCGTTATTATATGGGTTATCTAAAACCCTTAAATACATATTTTATGGTTTTTACCGGAATTCAAAGCATTTGACAGACACCGAATACTGATAGCTAAGTTAAAGAGTATGGGATTGAATGAGCTTTTGCTCGGTTGGATTGAAAGTTATTTGAGTAATTGCTGTCGGATTTTTCGTACTAATGGATATTTATTTTTAAAGAAATATATGCCCTCTTTCTGGTGTTCCATAAGGTTCAAACCTTGGGTTCCCTTCTCTTCAATGATTTCATTAACGAAATCTATAAATGATCTTCACTCCCTGATTATTGCTTTATTTAGACTATCTGAAGTATAGGAAGATCTCCTTATCAGTATTGTCTTTAGCTTCATTCGGTCTTAGACCGACTTATAACTTGGCGTGACAAAGTTATAGTTTTCAAACTCGAAGGATTTCCGTACTTGGCTAACGCGGCGTCCTAAATACCTCCTCGTTTGAAAACTACCACTTTCAACATTTGTTATGTAATATTCTACTATTTTGTATTTTCCAACCCTAGTGTTGGAAAAATTGTTACCCGTTACGTCAGCTGTTACATTGATACAAGGTTGTCGTACTTTTACACAAAGTAACTTTTCAGGACTACTAGCACTAAAAGTATCTTTTGGGCGCAATTTGTTAAATTAATGAATATCTTATCTAAAACACTCAATAAGGTGAAATACCTGCAAAGTAAGTAAGAAAATCAATAATTTTGGTAATTACAGTATATTATTTTTGAACTCAAGCCTAATTGACGTTTATCCGAGGACTATATCGATCGTAGGAAAAATTTTGTACTTAACACATGCGGAAAGTGTCTTTTCCGTCCTTGACGGCGCGTCGCGTGCGGAAAAATGCCACTTTCCGCACTTGTTAGGTAAATAACTATTTAATACGCGCGTGACATGCGGCACTTTCCAGCCTAGTTAATAGAGGGTTTTTTGTCCGTTTCGTAAGTGGTCATTGGAAAAGGTAATTATCATTGAATCCAAAGCTGCCTACGTTAAATTTAATAGAAGTCACAACGGCTAATTTTCTGATATTTGTGTGGTTAGCTTTTTAAACTGTATTACTGAGAAAAGTATATTTTTAAAATCTGTTCAATAAACTAAAAATATAGACAGTGTTCCTTTTAAAACGTTTATTTTTTACTTTGCGACTGTTTCTTATTTTTTTCTCTATTTAGCGTTTATAATCAAGGTATAAAAATTCCAGAACGATAAGTGTTTTTCTATACTGCATAAGCTATATCGTTATAATTTTGGTATCTAAATAACTAGAGTCAATAAGAACCCTTTACGTTGTGCTCCAATTTAAAACCATTACCCAAAAAAGTAATTCATTTGATATTATCAGTATAAACAAAATTACGTGCAAGTAGATTAATAGAATAAATAGGTATGTATTTTAATCTACTTATTAATGTTATTGCAGATATAGAATAATATTAGTTTGACGTTAATAGCACGTAACACTCAAAGTGACCACACGCTAATAGTTTTGAAATACATAATTACTTGTGTTCTCAATTAAAAAAAAACGCTTGTAAGTGAAATATACGCTTACTTGATGATTAATAGTATATTGTCTATACAGATGAAAAGTGTTTAATTCTTGTCGAGAGAAAAGGATGATTTTGTGGAGACGAAAATTAAATTTCCACTGATTTGGGTTCTATTTTATTTGCAACCATACCTTTTAAATACAATACAGCTGGCGTTTTTTTTTGACAAATATAAATACCCGACAAATTGAAAATTTAAGACCCCTGCATAACCAAATGCTTTACCATCAATCAATCAAAAAAAAACGAAATTTAAAAAATTATTAGATTTGCTTTCAAATCTAATAATTTTCTCTAAAAAGTACAAATATTATTAAGTTTTGAATTAAACCCCACGCAGAAATACAAGATTTCGGTACAAATTTAAAACTGAGATTATCAGTTTAATCATGTAATAACAACATTTTTGTTTTTTTATAGCGCCTGTGTAAAATCATCGCGAACATTATTAATTTTTGAAGCAAAAACTTTTATCAAGAGTGACTTTTTTTCCTATTTTGCAAAATGAGACACACAGCCATCCGCGCCACGCTAACATTTCTATATTTTTTACCCCCAAAAAAAAATTAAATTTTTAATAACGGTAAATTTATTTTGATTTGTGGCTAAAAACTTTTATCAACACATTATTTTTTCTGCATTTTTTAGAATGCTTGGTAATTCACCTCAATTGAGAGAAGTCCATCCGCGAATTATAAAAATTCTTTGCCAGGTGCATTTTTTTTTTAAATTAAATGATTTATTTAGGCCTGAAACCAAAATCCACCATTGTGACTAACTTTATAACCATTCACCCGACGAGGTGTCATAGATTCATCAATGTTCCACAAATATCGAAACCTGCATTAGAAAATACTGTTTTAGACGAGATTCGCCTACGTCATAGAAGTTTGCGAGTCCGAAAATACAGTGTCCGGTCGTGTTACGTATACAATTTTTTCCGAATCCAGCCGACGAATTGAATCGAATAGTGAGTAGATGGCTTTATAATTGCACGCAAACCATGCAAACTTAAAAAAAACAAAAGAAAAAACCAAAAAAATCGTTATGTCAAGTCGTTATTTCGTTGTTATGGTAACGATGAACTGCATTCTTCTAAAACATACCTCTAGAGTTGCATAATATTATTTGGTTTTTTAAGTAAAATGACAATAACGAAAAGACTATACTTTTTCAAAAAAAAAGTGTCCGGGAAGTAGGTATTTGCCGGACAGTTGCCAAAAAAAAGAATTTTGTTTCACTGGTGGTCAAATTTTACCCATTTTGTGACTTCTTCTTTTGATCTTTTGAGTATTTCTGGAATTTGACTTCAAATGACTCAGGTTCAGACATTTACTATATTTTTATTTAAATTATGACATAAGCTTCTCTTTTAAAAATATTTTTTAGCCTACAGAAAGATTCTGAAAATTCAAAATACTGTGACAAATTTCATCATCCAATTTTAGTAGGTTTATCGAGAGCCATAAAACACAAATACACACACACATCATCCAAATCAATATATTTATTTTTCCGCAGAGAAAAAAATAATAGCTACCCCTTTTTATAAAAGGTATTATTCATTTGGGAAATAATGACAGCAAGTGGTTTATCTTTCTTTTATTCTACTAGATACTGCCATGATTATAGCTCTGGCTTTATCTCTACACAAACCTCAATATTTCAAATTTGCGTTGAGCGATCTGATATTTACCCATCAAACTTATAAATAACTCAATTAATTATTTTTTAGAACTAGTGCTGGCTAGAAGATTTAGAGGTGTCTAATAATATAGTATCAAATATAAAACGCACTGGCTATATAAGAAAAGACTTACAGAAGGTCATTTAACCGTTTTGAAAAAGACTTGACTGCACAAGAAGACTTTTATACTTGTTGCATTTTTACATAACTTTTACTGGATATAATTTTAGAAGGTAAAAATACTTAATAAAAGTAAGACCCTCCACTCTCACTTTATATTACACTCATGTTGAACTCCAAATAATTTGGATTTAGCAGTCTTGTGAATTATACGTATGAACTACTAGCCAAATTTTGAAACGCCTGTACTGCATTTACATAACATAGTTGCACTTTGGAAAAAGGTTATATTTTAAAAATATACTGCAAACGCACGATGGATTGATGTTTTATCCTCAAATTAGGCAAATATACCGTTACGTGCTATATGATATATACAGAGCTGTTAAAATATAAAAAAGTTGTATATGTAGTAATATAGTTAAAAACAAGTTTCGGTTCTCTTGAGGCCCGTATAACTCACTAATTTTTGAATTTACTGATACAATCCTATATGGTGATATAGGATTATATGTTTTTATTATTCTTTATAAATAGTAGTAAAATATTATTTATCTTTCAAATTTGGTCTATAATGAACAGGGTGTTCCAAAAAAGCCATTTTTTGAGAATGAACACACATACATTTTTGTTATTGGCATTAACTTGATTTCATTGCTTATTATATGGGATGTTTTACTTAAATTCTAAACGCCGATTTCTCGTAAATTACTGGGGACATAAAAAATAGTTATATAATTATTTAGAGTTAAAAGAAAATTGACCAGTATAGGCGTCACAAGCCCAAGAAAAAACAAAATATTTGCATATATTTCAAAAATCTAAAATCCAAATCTAAGTCTACTTCCAAGGCTTTTTTCATGCAGAGTTGCCCATCAAAAATGTACCAGAAGGCATAACTTCTAAGAAAAGACCTTTCATCTTGAAACACGTTAAGCTTGGCTATCAACTTTTGACGTTAAAATCAAAGCAACTTCAACCTCCTAAGCGGGAGTGTCAATTTTTTTTTAAATAGGATGGGTCAAGTGATACGTCATTGGAAAGGGTTTTTGATTCGTTATACATTGGCTCTTCTTCGTATTTGAAATTCGCTCAATTCATTTAAAAGCTACGAACCCTTAAAAGTGCGTTAATATATTTGTCAAAAAATACAAAAATTAAACTCATGTTATTTAATGTGAAGTAAAATTTGAAAATTTTATTGTATCTTGTCGCTAATTTCTACGATCACACATTTCTGGGCGATTATTTGTGTAAATTTACAGAATACTACAAGTTGGATCAGCCTTTTGATCTTTACGGAAAATCAATCGTTTTTTCTAGCGCCTCGCTTATCGACGCTACATATGGTTTTATACTCTGTTTGGATGGCAAACTTACACGAATTCACGCTAACTTGCATGTAGTTTTTTTGTAGGTCAAATCATGTTTTTGTTCGCCCAAAATTTTGAATCGACTAAGGACCATTAGTTGCCAAATAGAAGTCTTGAGATTTGTGTTTTTAGAGTGCTTGAAAGTTAAACATTTTAATTATATCGTGTTGTACACTATTCCAGAGAGAGTGGAAATGATTAAACTTTATTTTAAAAATAACGAATGTGGGAACAGCGGGTAAAATTGTATGGGAATTGGTGGCGGAATTTCGGGAAACTGAATCTGTTCAAAATAAAAAGAGGCAAGCAGAAAATCTTGTACGAAATGAAGCAGTGGAGGTATCAGTGTTGAGCCAAGTTGCAATGGATAATACGTTGAGTATAAGGCAGTTGGCTCTTGCAACGGGAATCACTCTTAAGTATTAAGATAATATTAAAAAAATACAAGTTCCATCTGTATAAGACTGAATTACTGCAGGAACCTAACGAAGAAGACTGATCGTTGGTTACAGTTCTGCGAAAACATGAGTGAGCGTGCAGTGATTAATGTCAATTTCTTGTTTAATCTGTGTTTTTTTTTTGATAAGTGTGATAAATGGTAAGGTTAATCGTCACAACTGTCGCTACTGGACAGATTCTATTCCCAGGATAGGTCACGAGGTTCGCACACAAAACCCACAAAAATTAAACGTAGGGGATGGTATTTTTGGAGATTGCTTTGTTGGGCCTTTTTTTGTTCCTGTAAATTTGACTGGTGACATGTATTTAGATTTGCTTCAAAATGTCATTGACCAAGCTTTAACTAACATCATAGAGCTCAACGCTGCATACATTGAAAAAGAAATAGTATTCTAACCGGACAGAGAACCTTCACATATCTCGTGGATTGTGCCTGATTATTCAAAAGAAACGTTTCTTAGTCGGTGGATAGGATGAATGGGCGCAATTGAGTGGACTTCGCAATCATCCGATTTAAGCCCTTTGGATTTCTATTTATGGGGACGCATAAAAATCAAAGTTTATTGCACTCCACCAGATACACTGGATGGATAGTGAATGTTTCGCGATGTGATACAATAACTACTGCATAGTGTATGACACCGCCTTGAAGATATTCTGTATCACTGTACAGAAGTTCCAAATTTACTTCCTACATTTTTACGTAAAATCGATTTAATTTTTGCATTTTCCAGAAACGTATTAATGCAGTTTTACGGCTTGGTAGCTCCTAACTAACTCCAAAAGCGAAGCGCCAATGCATAGGAAATCAAAAACTCTTTCCTATGACGTACCATTTGATCCCTTTCCTATTTAAAACATTTTAGGCGATGACACCTCTGCTTTGGAGGGTGAAGTTTGGACTATAATTATTGCTTCAAAAATTGTCCCCTGATAACCATGTTTGGCGGGTTTCAGGTTTTTCTTCGACAAGATTTTTTCTTAGTTGTTATGCCTTCTGGTTCGTGTTCGATGGGCCACCTTACACCAAAGTGATTGCTATATTAGTTTCTGAGATAAAGCGTGTCGTTCAATAGAATTATGATTTTTTCAGTGATGCGTTTTGAATCTATTTTTTTAAGAATAACTTTTCTACTTTTAATCTTAAATCCTTAAAACATTAACTTAATATTGCCGGCAATACGTGAAGTCACTAAGCATTTCAGAGTATAACGGATTTCACTGTTTCACATCGACATATACAAATCTTAGAATTTGAAATTTACTTTTAAAGATTCTACACTTATTTTATTTCTTCTTGGCGTCGTGATGCTTATACTATTGTTGGCATCGACTTTCTATTGGCTTAAAAAAATTACATTTTATTCAATTAAATAACTTTTTAGTAAATTTGAATATTCCCATTATTTTCCGAGAATTCAGCGCTTGAGGTTTAAGTGAAACACCTTGTATATCCTAGTGACTGTTTATTAAAAGCAATTGTTTTTCTTTCTGTTTTCTTTAAAAGTAACTTTACCAACATAGAATACTAGACAGTAATATTAACAATGTCCCATACTTTCAAATATGTTTTTGATTTGTTTCTAACGCACAATGCTTGCAATATATTATATTTACTAGTCCAGGAAAGAGAAACCATCAACAAATTCTACAGTGCTCAAATTGTTCTTCTTATTTACGCAGGTATCAAAAGCTGAAAAATGGAATGTAAGAAACCCAACTATGACTGATAAAACGGAAACAAATCCATCGTGTGTCCTTCATAAAACTAATGTATAATACATAACATAAGGTATAACATACATATGTTTTAACCAGTCACGTTGTTTACTTCTAAGTAAAAAATAGTACTATATTCTTTACAATATACATATAAATAGATTTTCTTAGTTAGTTAAATATTATTGGTTACAATGCAGCTACAAAAAATAGGAATATTAAGAATTTTTTACAGTTATATTTTTCGATATTAAGCTCACAACATTTAAACAAAATGTATGCGAGCCCAACTCTGGGCATGCGAAAACTTACATCAACAAATACCTTTGATGGTACATGTCATTGTTATTTTCAATTATGTCACATTGTTTTTGGATCAAATTGCTGCTATTTCTAAATCTATTGATATTTGATACGTATACTGATTATTTAACTGCCTTGGATAAATAAAGGCTGTTTACAATACAAGTTGCGAAATTAAGCTATTTTAGGCAGGTAAGATTTATTAAGCGTGTAAATCATCCATTTTGCAAAAGTTGCGTATCTTTTGTACACAGCTGAAGTATTTAAATAAAATAGTATAAATTGTTAATAAAGTGGAGTTAACGTATCCATTTGTCATGAAATTACTCATCGAAACAAGGGTACAAAATTGGTGCAAATAAACCCTTTTGTGATAACCTTATAGAGGTGAATAGGTTAAGCAACATCTATATGAAACATAAAGGCGTTCAGACCGAGCGAGGTAATGGTAAGTCAAAAATTTTGATTTATTTTTATGTAAATGTGTTTTCGATTATTATTATTCATAATTGTTTTAAATAGGTTTACGTACAGTTTTTGACGTAACATAGGTTTTCTCTAATACTACCTAGTATAATGTGTTTTTTTTCTTGATTATAGTCCACTGAAAAAGTGGTCATAAATTTCGACACGTTGGAGCACAATATCACTTGTTCGTTTTATTTGCTTGCCCTCTTCCCACTATACTTTCCTATTTGGAGTGCTATACAAATTACATTATAGCAACGTTAGTTCTTTAGTATTTAACATTCTTTTTTATAATTTTTACCTTTAATTGGTCAATAAATTACTAGTATAGGGTGCAATAGCAACTCTTTAAACCTAAATGCCGTATAAAGGTAATTTGAATAAAATAATAATTTTAACAATTGCAAGTTAATTTTTGGTTTGGTTTAAAACATGAGAATATGAGATCTATTTTGCAAAAAATACAACGGCTGAAATATTTAAATAAAATACTACGAAAATGTTAACAATGTTAAGTGAATTTTATATATTTGTCACGAAATTGATTTTCCCAACCAGTGCTCAAAATTCGTGCAGTTTTAGCAACATTTATATGAAACATAAACAAGTTCAAACCGGGTGATGTATTGGTAAGTCAAATATTTTGATTTATTTTGATGTAAATGTGTTGTTAGTATTATTCATCATTCTTTTAAATAAAGTTGATTAGAGTTTTGACGTCAGAGAGGACACATTACAGTTCTACTGTAATGTGCCTTTTTTCTTTATTATATGCCTCGGAAAAAGTTGTTATACATTATAAAATGTTGGGAGTAGAATATGACATGTTGGTTTTATTCCCACTATACTTTTCTATTGACTGAAAGTATTACACACATTACATTAAGTTCAGAACGTTAGCTATTTAGTAAATTAAATTTTTATTTTACAATTTTTTCCTTCAATTGGCAAATAAATGACTAGTATTAGGTCCTATAGCAGCTCTCTAAAACGCACTATGTCGCCAATATTCATTTTAATGTAATAATTATCTTAGCAAAAACAGGTGAATGTTTTTTTTGGGTAAATTTAAGAACATGGGAATGGAAGACTGGATTTGTATTTTTTACTTTTGTTCTATGTAAGTCATTTAACAAATGTTGGGACGAAAAATACCAGAACTATTTAAAATCACATATCCAAAACAATGTTTTGTTATTGGAGTTAATTGTTATCTTTTTAAATTGCCTGGTTTTGAGTGTTTTATATTTACATGCACTTTATATACACTGAGTATATGTCTATATTTTGTTTTCTATTCACGATAAAATTAGAAATGGTAATACATTAAGTAGTTAAAGTGAAAATAAGTTAAAAATGCTATTATTTTTTAAATACAGCAACAAAAATATCAAATATAAAAATATTTTTCGAATAAAGAGTACAATTTGGTCCTTCTGCGAGAGATTATAATTTTGAAGTGCATATTATCCACTTGCAATATAAAACGAATAATATTTTGCAGTATGTAAAGATCTGCTGAACGGCTTCTCTTATAAATTCCCAATGTTAGTTTTCCCTATAAATTCGAGGAATACAACTAGCTACAAAAATGTTCATAATTTTAAGTGGGTTTAAGAAAATCACGTCTCTTTATTGCTGTGTGCGTAATAGTTCATTTTGCCAAAACTTGGAGCATTAAAGGTTTATCATCCCCAAGTTTAAAGTAAATTTTTAACATCAAGGAGTATTTTAAGATTATAAATAAAATGAAATACGGAATTAACTTATACTTTATTATATTATATATAATATTGTCTATTCTCCTATCATTGCCACAACCTATAATAACTGAAGATAACATTTATGTATATTCAACACAAGTAAACAAACATTATTTTTATATAAGAAAATTAAATTAAATAGGCTTAAAAAATTAAAATAAATACTTGTTAGCGAATTGATGTAAATTTTCGACCCATTCATAATATACTTTCTATCAATATGTGCCACATAATTGCTTCGAGTTGTTGACAGAATGTAGCAAATATTTTTGCGAGCAACCCTGTACACAAGGCAAATGTGTCTATTTAATGCTAAGCTAAAATATGTATCCATGCACCGTAATGTGAATGAAATCTTTAGAGATTTAAAATAAATTAATTAAACATATCACACTATCATTCTATACAGAGGGAATATGAGAAACAAATTAGCAAGATGTTAGTGTCATTTTTTAAACAGGTCATTTTTTGTTAGTTATAAATAATTAATTAAATTTATACATATCTAAATTTAATGTTGCTATAAAATATTTGATCTTCGTAATGTAGAAACCACAACGTTCCATCTAAATAGAAACAGTATGCAATTTTGCTAGTTACATGACTTATCGCTAATTTAAATTCGTTTTTATAGTCCTATAGGGTTATGGAATATAGTTAAAAAATAATATAACACAGTGTACAAAATGATGTTTGGCGTTACTTTTCCAGAGGTCTGCTATTTCAGTTTGCCTTTGAAACAAAGGCCTTTTAAAAATTATATTACAAAAAGGGCTGATGGTGATATTATATTTATCATCTCATATATATCTTAAGAAAATGATCCAAATCTATCAAAAATCTTATTATTATACTCTTACATATATCCTTTACGTCATTCTCTAGTATGAGAAATGTAGTTATGTATTTTTGTTAACATCTGTTGTTTACTGGCCGATTAGTTAAAATGTATACCGTTTTGTATGTCGTACCTCTGATATTACTTGCTTTTAAGTTAATGCTATATATAATTGATTGATCAAGACGGATTTGTGCCATAGAATCCCACGAAAAAATAGTACAGTTAAAGTTTAAAAATCCTAGGCACTAAAGAAGTTAAAATTTAGACTAGGTCTAACTTGACAGTTACATGTTTGAAATGACATATACATCAATGAAATGGATGTTTTTTCTAAATTTCCCAATAATTAATTTAATTTTATATATTTTATTTTTATAATTAATATCAATCATTAAATTTTACCATTCGTTATTTAGAAAATTCTAATTTTTCGTCTTTATTAAATGATTTATTATTTTCTATTATCAACTATTGTAGATAGTTGAAAATAAAGATATTCAACAGCCACTGCTATGGCAATAAGATATGGCCTAACTCTTAAATCTTTCTGGTAAATCCGTAAGAAAGGTACTAATTTTATTTAAGTAAGAAAGCAAGAAGTCTAGGCTTAAATCCAAAAATCATGTTTTAATGTTATGAAACCACAAAAATATTTTTTTTTCTGGGCACAAAGCGGATTTTTAAGAATGAAACAAAATTTCTTAAAACATGACAAAACTGATGATTTGGATCATTCTCTAAGAGCATGGTTTGTTTCAACAATAACAATTTATCATATGGCCTTGTTATGTTGTTAGCCAGGGGCATTTCCAAATGATTAATTTCTTGCTATTACATTTTTCTCTTCGTCTATTATTTCTGAACGTATTACAATTTAATATTCGGTTAACTGGTTAAATTGAGAGACAGGACATAAAATAAGACGCTCAACGGTTTTATGGACGTTAAAATATAAATTTCATGTTTTAGACTTCAACATCCCGCATTTGAATATTCTAGCTGTAACTTAATTTAAATAAATATATAGCACAGGCTGTGTGTTTAATATTTGTTGTATTAGGCGTCGCAACTGAAAAAATCTTGTAACTCGTTAAACATTTTTTTCGTAGTCGCAAATTTTAGGCACGTACTATGAATTCAAATTAAATCACAATTTCATATTTGTCATCCACAGACCTCGTTACGAAAAAATAAAGTTTGATTAAAAAAGGCGGGCGAAGTAGTAATCAAATAAAGTTTTACATTGGCCTGGTTTTTTATAATTACACTTTAGAATATACCAGAAAAACTTGTTAGACTTTCAATTTGCAAAACAAGGATATTAAAAAATTAAAAAAACTTATTTGAGTACGTTTTAGTTGAAAAAATTAGATAAGATTGTTTTGAAACACGTCGTATTAAACACTGTTAAATTGATGTATTATTTTTTTTTATTGTTTATATTACTTATTTTGTTTTATTGCCATTAAATTTAAATATCTTCAACTCATGGTAACTTAAGAGTCAGACATTTTTCACCACTTCTAAACTATATAAAATAAAGATAAGACATTATTAAGTGTTTTAGGAAAATCCCACACAAAATTTTACTGAAGCAAATGGGTTAAGATTTAAAGGCCTTATAACGTAATATCTCGCACATTCGCTTGTTTTAGTAAAATGTATTAAGGTTTCATGCAGTCCGCAATTTTACGGATTTAGATAGAGCCTTGAATAGTGAATGTGTTTGCCCAGTTTTAATGGTGAACTACAAGAAGTACTAAAAAAATGTATAAATTTCGTGTTAGTTTTAATTTAGATCAGCCTATATATCTATAATTACTATGATAGCAACCGTTTGGAATGTATTAGAACTGGAATGAGCAGTTTTCGAAGCTATATATTATCACAACTTACTAGAGTATGACGCACATTTTTTTTAAAGAATAATTTAATTTTAAATATTTTCCTTTTATTATATTTCCATACTCAGAGTTTAGTTAAAAAAGTACTTTGCAGCATTATAATTTTTGTCCAAATAGCAGTTTTATTCTTTTTCTGAAAAAATAATAAATAATATTAAATAAGTGTTGCTTAACTTTTTCACTTTATGGAAAGTTCAAGAGTAAAAATTATGATCCAAAAATACCTGTGATTATATATAACTATGATTTATTTAACGATATTTCTTTTTAATCCGGAATGTTGGGAAACATTCTGGATTTTTTCTTTAAATAGCATGTTGATTGACGAAAAAGTTACTATTATGGGTTCAACATATTACGGACCAAAAATATATTTTTTTATTTCGTATTTATAGCTGTTTAGAACACACAACCTAAGCGAATCTATTACTGCTAGTAAAAAAGCTACCAAATAAAATATGCGTCCTTATGTTATCGATGATAAAGCGTTTCGTTATGTAATTGCTATATAAAAAAAACTGATGTGTGCATGTTATTCACTACTACACCTGTGCGATGTCTACTTTGGATTGTACCCGTACTGTCACTACACTGCACATCACTCGAAACCTTGATCCGGGCACATCAGCCATCTTTTCGATGGCTGCATAGTCCGAGGGCTATACTAACGTTTCTGGCGGGTACGCGGGCACCGAGGGCAGCAGCTCTCAGCACGGATCGTCCTTGACGCGTGCACGTGGTTTGCGCTTGAAGATGTCCTCGAGCGGAGTTGCCAGGGGGCCCTTCTTGACGCGACCCCATCGGCCGCGGTTGAACAGGCCCTCCAGGCGATACTGAAAAGAAAATATTTTTAAAATTAAGTAATGATTAATTTATTTTGAGGATTCATGCATTATGTTGTGGCACACCACATCAAATTATTCATAATTATGATAAGTACATTATTTTATTGCTTGCATGATAAGGAAAGAAGTGATCATCGACAAATAATAAATTTTTGTATAAAAGTATTAAATTAGTTTTTAAATATAGGGATGATATTTACAAGTTAAGATGAAACGAGGCATTTTGTCAAGAGAAATATCCAGTAATTAACGTATGACCAAACGAATAAGACAAAGATAGGTTTTAGCAATAGCGATCATTTTTTCAGACTCTTTAAACCATCCATTCATATGCAGTTCTTCTATCCGAACGGTTTGTTTTCACGAAGTAATATTTCTTAAATAATTTATTACCTTACCAGTAATTAGACATACCGATTTCTGTTAAATTTTTAGGACACCACTATTTGAGTTTGGGAACATGTATGTATTCAATTGTCCTATTGTTTTTAATGAAATGTCAGAATTGCTAATAATGTGTTTTTCTAAAGAAATGACAACATGCTAGGCGCCTACTAATACAGATATAAACACTTCCTTTCCAACAATTTCTGATAAATCACAACAGTAAGGTTTTTGAAATCTACAATTAATTACTAAGGCATTATTTATATGTAATTCCAAAACATAAGCAAATGTGTTAGAATTACTGAAATTACGTTGTTATGGATCAAACTAATTATCTATACAAGCTTGTAATTTCTGTTCAATTTGGAGACCTATCTATACTGTATCCAGACAGCAATAATTTAATATCATTGAAAATTAGTCGAAAGTTTTGCAGATGCACAGTTCCAGACGTTTTTGTCAGAAATTCTCTTTTTCTTCTCACCTCATTTGTCTTTGGGAACATTTTTCTCCATTTCTTTTTTGTTTTTAAAATATCCGATACATTTCGAATCAGTAAAAAGGGGATTATTTATTAAAAGCAAAATTTACAGGTTATTGGATATAAAAAAAAACAAGCTATAATTTTATCTTTGACAATTGACAGTTTTTTTGCTGTTTTTCTAACGCTAGGTCAAACTTGGGAAATAGCTATACGTTATGTTTCCTGGATTATTTTGTTATTTTGAAAAATAAGAAAATCCTTGGAGATTAAAATGTGGACCAATTAAAATAACCACGCCACTATAGAGCATTTTACGTTGTCATTACACAATGGACTGAACAGAAAGGGGCTTAAACACAGATGTTTTAGAGGTCAGATCATTACTGTGTGTGCTTAGATCTTGGGACTAGTTTTACAATATTGGTTAACACGCTCTTCTCTTTTAGAATTTGAAGTTTATTAGCTGATTTACTTTAAGCAATGTATGTCTTGCAACATCTAAAGAATTGCTGCTTTAATTCAACGCTTCCTGTTTGTAAAAAATATATTTATTATTGCGTTTCGTAACGCTCTCCATGAATCAAAAGCCCAAACCATTTGAAGGTCATTATAAAGTTTCTTTTATTGCTAAATAATATTTAATAACCAAAAGACAAGTTTTTTGACTAGTATTAAATACTTTTGCCATAGGGATTAGCAAATTCTTTAACCCTTAACGTCAAAGTCTTCGAAGAAAACTATTTGTTTAATTGATTATTTAAATATTAGCTTCTTCGGATTGTGTGCGATCTTTTGTCTACAGGTCTACATAGAGTCCAAGAATCTTTAACTTTTGTTCGATCCTTTATTTTCAGAGTATCCTGATTATGGAATCTCTTTCTGGCAAAAGCCTCTGCAACATGTTAATAAACTTCACTTTCTTTTCTAAAAAAAAGCAATTCCGACCCTTTGGGCTTTCGCCTTCGTGATTTGCCAGTGACTAAAAAATCTCAAAATTTACTTCACTTTATAAAAAAAAATAGAAGGTAGAAAAACATTGTTCTTAAAATAATTTAAAATTCTTAATAGGAAATTTTTTCTTTTGGGAAATATAAATTTCTGGTTAGAAATTAAACACCCTATATGTTTTACAAAAATATAACTAAAAATACACATTTCTAATATCGAAAATAATTTTCTGCATAATTTGTAACTGAAATAAAATTTACTTATATTCTATATTTGAATCAGATGAAGATACATTTAAGTCGAGTTTGTTGGCATTATGATCTGCATAAAACTGTACCATCTAAAAGTACCCTTGGCTATTACGACAATAACTTATAACGTGAAAAAATCGTTAAAGATCCAAAGTCTCCTTTTAGGTCTATCTTATACTCTAGATACTACAACATTATTTTTTAATGTTTTTATTATGCTATCACTCTTTTATGTTTCTCTATGCGTTCTTTCACTTGGCATTAAACTTTTTGCTTTGCTTATGCTTTGAGCAACTTGTTTTTATTTTCGTCTGCTCTTTAACTTTTGTTCTAAAGTATTGACTGACGTATCCATTTTTTTAATAGACAACCCCCAGATTTAAAAAAATAATTTAACATTTAGAATAGATCTAATTATCATGACAAATAAATCTTTTAGTTCGCCAGTTGTATGCATTTTGCTTATATTTTCTGATGTGTGTAGAAAAGATTGTGGAATTCCTGCAGATGTTATCCTAAACCTATAACTATCAAGTTAGACCTAGTCTAAATTTAAAACTCTTAAGTGAATACTGCTGAGAATTTTAATACCTCGTTTTTCTTGACTTCTATTCCGGCTTTCAATTAGTAAATACTAAATCAAAAATACATAAAAAACTAAGATCTTTAAATGCAAACCACAACAAACTTATAACTGCATTTGTCTCACTCTCTGACTTTTTTTTGGTGAAATGTATGTCTATGTTGTTTTGTTCATTGTGTTGCTTACTGCGGCTTCTCTAAAAGCGATATCGAAACCATGCTTTTAAAATTATTTCTATACATTAGTACTTTGGGTAAAATATTCTATTTTCCTACGAGATAATGGCTAAAAAATTCGTTGAACATAAATCCTAAAATATTTTAAAATGAGTTCAATAAACTAAGAGCTAAGTAAGCCGCGTGAAATAAGTAACATACATCTCAACGTGCAAAAACAAACTGTCCTGTAAACAAAAATTATAATACACGCAAATACCCATGCAAAGCTCCAACTCACCAACAACACTTAGAACAGGCGACCATCATGCTTGAGGAAATCTTAAAGAAAAGAAAGGTTTTCTAAGAATACGTAGGATTAGGGCCAATATCTGATATGCCATACGTTAAAAATAAATAAAAAAGTTCTACAAGTTGTGGTTTGTAAGGTGTAGATCGTGTTGTAATACGGCAAAAAATATTTTAGTTACTTTGTATATAATTATTAAATTTGTCTATGTGATTCATTCGAGCTAAATTTAGTTATAATTAATATTCACGACACCTGTCAATTATTCCGCATTATCTGTCTTTGACCTTACCGCATAAATTATTACATTTCGACCCCATTGATATCTATCACACAAAGGTAAGCAACATATAAAAATTAGAAACATGACATAAAATCATTGATAGTTATGTGCAAAAACTACGTGTTGTATTTTTAATATTATAAAAACTTTGGCTCTATGATTGGATTCCTAAATGTCGATGTCCTTTTCAAAATATTACACTTACTTTAAATATTAAAAAGTAAATTAGACAAAGGTAAAGGTAAAATCACAATAATAACAATCTTGTATTAACTTTGTGGATATTCCAGGGGAATGTTTCTCCAAAAATACATTTTATTTATTATTATTGACCTGTTTAAAAATCTTTCTATTCTTATTCCCCGTTCAACTTCCTCCCAAATATTTTCAATCGGATTTAGGTCGGGGGATCGAGCAGGTTTATTTTAATTCGCGAAAATTATCAAGAAACCACATTTGCACTTAAAATAACCATAAGGGATATTAATAACCTACCCATGATCCCCTCGATAAAATGGACTGGATTCGACTGCTTTTATGCTTTACAGTTACGGTTTACATAGCGGAGGTTACGACGCTTGTTCATTAGACTTCTTACACACTGCATACCATCAGAATTAAAGGCATGTAACTTGTTGCATTGCTAAATAATACATTTTAATTCACTTGTATGAGGGAAGTATTGTTATCTTGAAAAAAAAACACCTTCCGAAATTTTTGTAGATCTCCCTGGAATACCGTTATTAAGACAAACACGGTATTGTGTATTGGTACCTTATAGTTAGCTCTCAGACCTTCGAGATCTGTTTAGTGATAATAATGAAAACTTCCATAATACCCGTCGTAATCTTACCGAAGCCAGGATTTTTATCAGCAGGTGATGTTCTATGTTCGCCTATTAGTGCCATGGATACTACAACCCTGCAAGTCGCGATACACATTTTTCCCGAAATATCAAGGAAACTTGTTATTAAACTGTTTTTAATATTAAGTAATAAATGGTGCATGTCTCGTCCTCATAGAAGCCTAAGGAAGTTGCGAAATAAAACTTGAATGCTTGCTTATGCAATATCTTATACAACACTTACGATAAGAGCTTAGTGAAATACAGAATGTACCTACCCTTATTAGGATTTTAGTACTTTTCTGATCTTTTTTTCTATAATAATCTGTCTCTTTTCCTGATTTCCCAGAGTGTGGACACCCTACTAAAGAAACAATGTACCATAAGCTGGTGATATTTTGCCAAGATTTTCGAATATTTTTATTAATAGTGTCTTTAATTATTGATATATTTGTCAAATTTATATATGTGAAAATATTACGTCTTGTTTATCGATAATCGATATTAGTTTTCAATTGTGTTAATGGTAACAATTTACTTTTTTTTTCTGAAAAATGGCCGAAATCACCACGTTATCAGTGTGTCATTATTCGTGGCTATGAAAACCATTTAAAGGTAATGTGTTATGCTCAAATAGGCACCTTTACACAAAAAGGACTTATAAAGGCTATGGGGAAATTTTGACTACTCTGTTTCCCAAAGAGAATTTTTTTTTGAGGTAATCCTTAATATTTCGCTCACAGAACTTCCTAGGTTATCTTAGACTCTTTGTTGAGGATGTCTTCTTAATACTTGTGTTGAATATAATGGAATAATTTTTGATCCCCTGAAAGCGCTTTCTATATTTCTTCAGATCAGTCACCCATTTTTTTTTAGTAACTCAATCAGATTCTGAGCGGTTGTACCTGGTATTTGGAGGACCCCCAATGGGCCATTGATCGTATATTCTCTCCGCCTTATATACGATGTAGGGGGTAAAACTTCTGAATTCCCAGTTATGGCAAATATAATGGAAATCAATGATTTAGTACTGTTCATGAATCGTTTGCGATATTTTATACCCCTTCAAAATTTCATCTAAGAGACTGATAAATTCGTCTGATAATAATTTAATAGGTTTTCTGGAGATATCCATTAAAGATTTAGTAAGATTTTCAAAATATACTTGAATTTCAGTTTCGACTTTTTGCGCTCTTACTGTTTTAATATTTTAACAACTTCGTTGAAGTAGCCTATCCTTTTATCTGGATATGAAGTACAAATCTCAGTCAGGACCTGGATGTTGTTACGAAATTGTTTAACTTACCTTTCACTGAGATCTATGTACTTCTTGACCATAACCCTTAAGTCGAAAGATGTCAACAAACTGCCATATTCAGCAGCAACCAATACAACATCGACAAAATGGCGCTCCTCTGTTATCTTTGTATTTTACCTTGTTTTTTTTTTTGAATATTTTATAAATCAGAAGCAGCCTATTACGTTAAATTTTGAAATTTTACTGCATTAACAGCATTGGATAATTTTTCTGGGTCACAATTCTCATAACTTCTGGACCCTAGTTTTCTATGGTATTTGCGCCCCATTGCAGCGATAAATCTGTAAGTTATCTGTATTTTAAAGCGATCGGTATTATTTAGCTAACCGATATCCTAAAAATCAGATAAATTAATGAAAAAAATTAGGGGGCAAAGTGACCCATAAAATGTTGTCGAAAAGCGTCAAATTCCTTTTACTTTATGTGTATATAATTTCTTTCCAAAAAACATGGAAGCGTAAAGGGACGAAATATTGCATGGAAAACGAAAAAAAAATGTTTGAAAATCCTTAGTTTTTTCATTAAACGGTGAAACAAGTCATTTTTTAGCCTTTTGTATACAAAAACATTTTTTTCACTATACATGGTAGTCCTATGAGAATAGAACAACCAGCTAAAAGTGAAAAAATGTTTTATTTCAGAAGCGTTTAGGTTTTTTTTTAAAAACAGTTTCCTTTACGTTTTTATATATAGAGTTTTTTTCCTTTATAGGAGATAGCCCTAGGGAGATGAAACAGCCCTCTGAAAACGAATATTTGTTTTCCTGATTTTTTTTCAGAATTACCAATGTCAAAGTATCTTACTTGGTGAAAAATATTCCTCAGTTTATCCGGAAACATTAATTAAATATTTTTACTTCTTCCTTCGGGGCAAAATACAGGCAAATCCATCAGGCATTTTCAGTTTGCTCATTTCCTAAATTGAAACCAATTTTGCTTTAATAAAGGGCTCTTACAGTAACAAGCTCTTTAACGGGAAACATTTTGTTAACAATTTTCCCAGTAGCACGATTTATCTTTACTTTGACTCCTTTGAAAT